>CM019176.2:65062091-65525971 GCA_009739505.2 Apolygus lucorum | reverse complement strand
GTATTTTTTCTTGTAGTTACATATTTATTTATATAACATTTATAGGATTGTAGACCAAATTAATGTCTAACAATTATTTATTTTTATTGCCAAAAACTCCACATTTATTATTGTTGTTTTTAATTTAACGGATGACTAGCATCGCAAAAACACATTCTGTGTTCCTATGATTTCATACAGAGTATGGAAAAAAGAAATAAACGGGGGGGTGCAGGGGGGCGGAGCCCCCGCCGAAGCGCAGAGCACCGAGTTTTTTTTTTTTTTTTTTTTTTTTAATGTCTCTGAACACCTTGCATTTCTTCATTCTGGTACCAATCTGTCTGGTTCTTTCTAAATTTGTTTCTACCAGTATCCGTGGTGATCCCGTTTCAAACGGATTTCATTTGCTTTGTTAGAAGTATCAAAAATTTTTTGAAAGTTGAAAAACGTGGTTCCCGTTTTCGGGAATATTGGTCCGCATTCACTCTTCTTCCCCTGTGGCTTCCGACTGAGCCAATGACGGACTATTTGTATATAGTCAAATTGAAGGTCTGATTGTAAGCTTCAAAATGATATGCTATATGAGGGGGTTCCGATAACTAAAAGGTGCTGCGGGGGTGAGAGAAAGGGGGAAATTATAGTGGGTTATTAGCTCCAGAACCTGCATGAGCCATATCAAACGTGTTTATGAATGCTCGAGTATGGGAGTTTTTCCTACCAATAACCATAATAGTACTGTTATTAGGCATTCTACCAAGTGGGTGTAGCACATAGCTTCCTCATCATTCATAATATAGTTGGGTAGGTAATGGTATAGGAGATCATCTGAACTAAATAGTGCCATACCAAATATGAGGTATATAGTACAACTAGGTGATTAGATGGTATTCTACCAAGTGGGTGTAGCACATAGCTTCCTCGTCATCCATAATATAGTTGGGTAGGTAATGGTATAGGAGATCTTCAGAAGTCCATTGTGCTGTACCAAATATAAGGTACAGTAGAACTCCAATTATCCGAATTAATGGGGGCGGGAACCGGGACCCATTCGGATAATCAATATTCGGATAATCGGAGTTTTTTAAAAAAAATTGCCATTGGAGAGAAAAAAAGCTACGTTTTGATATTGCACTATTTTTTTATTGTTTATTAATGAAAGAAAGAAACATGATATTTCACATGTTTGAATATAAATAAAATGTACTTATGTACAAGTTTAGAAATAAAAATCATTGTTTTTCAAACATCTCCTTCGGTGGGGGGGGGGGGGGAAGAATAATAGCGCACTTAGACTTTTTTGGACAAATTTTTTTCTGAAAGTGATTCGGATAATCGGCGATTCGGATAGTCGGAGTTCGGATAATTGGAGTTCTACTGTATATAGTACTGTTAGGTATGACAGGGTTTTCCACCAAGTGGGTGTAGCACAAAGCTTTCCTCGTCATTCATAATATAGTTGGGTAGGTAATGGTATAGGAGATCTTCAGAAGTACATTGTGCCGTACCAAATATGAGGTATAAAGTACTGTTAGGTATGACAGGGATTTCCACCAAGTGGTGTAGCACATAGCTTCCTCGTCATTCATAATATAGTTGGGTAGGTAATGGTATAGGAGATCGTCAGAACTGAATAGTGCCTGACCTAATATGGCAGATATAGTACAGTTAGGTGATTAGATGGTATTCTACCAAGTGGGTGTAGCACATAGCTTCCTCGTCATCCATAATATAGTTGGGTAGGTAATGGTATAGGAGATCGTCAGAACTGCATAGTGCCTGACCTAAAACGAGAGATACAGTACAGTTAGATGTAGAGGGTATTCTACCAAGTGGGCGTAGCACATAGCTCCCTCATTACTGATAACATGATTGGGTAGGTAATGGTATAGGAGATCATCTGAACTGAATAGTGCCATACCAAATATGAGGTATGTAGTACTATTAGATGATGAGAGGGTATTCCACCAAGTGGGTGTAGCACATAGCTTCCTCATCATTCATAATACAGTTGGGTAGGTAATGGTATAGGAGATCATCTGAACTAAATAGTGCCATACCAAATATGAGGTATATAGTACAACTAGGTGATTAGATGGTATTCTACCAAGTGGGTGTAGCACATAGCTTCCTCGTCATCCATAATATAGTTAGGTAGGTAATGGTATAGGAGATCGTCAGAACTGAATAGTGCCGTACCAAATATGAGGTATATAGTACTGTTAGGTATGACAGGGTACTGTAAGAAGCCTTTGAGCAATGATTTGCAGCGTTTCTTACCCACCAACATTTTTATTACCTACCAACTTTTTGTTACCTGTCAGCTAGGTACTACCTACCACACCATACTGGCTTCACACCTTCACAATCAAGTTTATTAGAAAGAACTAAACGCTTCACACTCGATTGGAAAAATAGAAAGCTTCATATGGAAATTTGATTACTGGTTACGCAGAAGGCAAAACTGTATACAAATCGAAGAAATGAACAGCGATCGCATTTTAGTCCGATAAAAAATTTGAATGGAGTTTAGACCTCTTTTGCGATTCACAGTCATGATTCTGTTTTATCGAAGGAAAACCTTCAAGTACTCGTAGGGACCGAACGGTTTGTCCTACAGAGCTCCGGGTGGTCTCAAAAATTTTAAAAATTCAATACTATTTAAATTGGTGAAAAAACAATACCTTTATTTCGAGAGTTTTCGAGCTAGGGCACACTTGAAAATTTCAACCCTTAATTTTCACCCCTTAGAAGTGACCTACATCAACAAAAGCTTCGCGGCACAACTAGACCCCAAATGGAGCACATATACGAAATTTGAACCAAATCGGTCCAGTGTTTCTAAGAAAAATGGAAAAATAATAAAATAAAAACCTTTTTAACAAAAAAATGGACCGACCTCAAAATGATGTCCGTGAACACCAAAAAGGAAAAAATATAATCTCAGCGAAAACAGACTGATGTATTAGGTTGTTGGATAAAATCTTGTCAACAGATGGTATGTTGGAATACCAACAATTATTTGTAATGTGATTCACACTCATTGTCACACTCATATCCTCCATCATACGATACCAGTGACGTACTACCCAATAGTTTTGGAACACTTATCTCTACTCGTATTCATGTTTTGTAATACTCACCAGATCATGTGAGTATTACTTAATGACCACAGTGTATCCAGATACGTAGGTAGGTACGCATTGAAGTCGCCGCCGTGGGCCCACCTCGTATACCGGGTGTCCAGAAGTTATGGTCCACCCTTTTTATCTCCGTTGTTCTGAGGGGTAGACAAAACTTCAAGCGATAACCCTCCTTAATTTTTTACGAGGAATTCAACTATCACACTTTCGCGCATTGCGCACCTGCGCAATCGTGCGCAACGCACACCAACTTTGTTATTTCAAATGGGAACCCCTGTTTTTTTATTGCAGATTCGGATTCTACGCAAAATTTCATGAATTTTAGACCCCTCAACCGAGGTTTTTGGTTGCGCACAACCTGTCCAGTGAGCGCGCAAACATGCGCAACCCCTGGATTGCGCCAAAATTGAGATGTAGGTAGACCCCAAGTGTGATACATGTTTTTCCATTAATTTTCGACGCTGAATCACGTGGTGGTATCCATTTTCGGATTTTACTCAAATTTCTCGAAACGGCGGCCGAAAAAATGAGTAGTTTTTAATACAGGGTGTCCGCAAATTCGTGCACAACGCACACCAACTTTGTTATTTCAAATGGGAACCACATTTTTGTTGAAAATTCGAATTCTGCGTCAAATTTCATAAACAATTCACCCCTTGAACGAATTTTTTCATCGCGCGCATCGTACTTCGCTATTTTTCAACCCCGAATCCGGGCATGATATCCGTTTTATTATTCAACTAGATTTTATGGCGACTATTGCCGAAATAATCAATTTTTCTAATCAAAACTCACCATTTATCGGTCATTTAACTCTCAATGTTGATCGAGTAATAATTTAAAAATAATTAGTAATTGATAATGGTTACTCAAAGAAATCGCGACTTGAATCATTTGAGAGCAAGCAGGTATTCAGGGGTTTATTCCTTGATTTCTTGTTTACATTGGAATAAGTGGATAGTTGCCTAATACAAATGAGATACTTTGAAGCTTGTATCGACTTGTCATCCCTCCGCCAGTTAGATTCTGACGATAAAACAGGCTCAACTACCTATTTTTCAGCCGCCGTTTCGAGAAATTTGAGTAAAATCCGAAAATGGATACCACCACGTGATTCAGCGTCGAAAATTAATGAAAAAACATGTATCACACTTGGGGTCTACCTCCATCTCAATTTTGGCGCAATCCAGGGGTTGCGCATGTTTGCGCGCTCACTGGACAGGTTGTGCGCAACCAAAAAACTCGGTTGAGGGGTCTAAAATTCATGAAATTTTGCGTAGAATCCGAATCTGCAATAAAAAATAGGGGTTCCCATTTGAAATAACAAAGTTGGTGTGCGTTGCGCACGATTGCGCAGGTGCGCAATGCGCGAAAGTGTGGTAGTTGAATTTTTTGTCTACCCCTCAAAACAACGGAGATAAAAAGGGTGGACCATAACTTCTGGGACACCCGGTATAATGGATGAGGAGGAAGCTATGTGCTACACCCACTTGGTAGAATACCCTCTTATCACCTAACTGTACTATTTTATTTCTAATATTTGGTACGGCACTATGCAGTTCTGACGATCTCCTACACCATTACCTGCCTAACTATATTATGGATGACGAGGGAGCTATGTGCTACACCCACTTGGTAGAATACCCTCTTATCACCTAACTGTACTATTATATCCCTAATATTTGGTACAGCACTATGCAGTTCTGTCGATCTCCTACACTGTTACCTACCCAATCATGTTATTAGTGTTGAGAGAGCTATGTGCTACACCCACATGGTAGAATACCTAACTAACAGTACTATGATTATCCTTCATATTTGGTAGGAAACTCACATACTCGAGCAGTGATAAACACGTTTGATATGGCTCATGCAGGTTCTGAGCGAATAACCCAGTATAATTTCCCCCTTTCTCATCACCGCAGCACCTTTTAGTTATCGGAACCCCCCTCATATAGTATATCATTTTAAAGCTTACAATCAGACCTTTAATTTGACTATACACAAATGGTCCTCCATCGACTCAGTCGGAAGTCACAGGGCAAGAAGAGTGAATGCGGACCAATATTCTCGAAAACGGGACCCACGTTTTTCAACTTCATTCACAAATTTTCGATACTTCTAACAAAGCAAAATGAAATCTGTTTGAAACGGGACCACCACGGATACTTGTAGAACAAATTTCAAAAAGAACCAGACAGATTGGTACCAGAATAAAGAAATGCAAGCGACTCGGACGAAAAAAAAAAAAAAAAAAAAAAAAAAAAAAAAAAAAATTGTCGTCCCACGACAACCCGAATTGAGTACCTCCTCTTTCGCGCGCCTTCGGCGCGTAGACGTCGGTCAAAAAGTGCCGCGGACGGCGTACGGCGGACGGAGGGAAATTTTTTTATTCGATTTTCGTATTGTACGTACCTTGAAACGTAAAACATCAAATTTTGAGGGGGCGGGGGGGTTTAAATTTTTTTTCTTGCTCGATTCCAAAGGCTTGAAAATAATAAACCAAAAGTTCTCCAAAATTTAAATTTTAACTCGCATTTTGCGTTTTAGACCTTTCTGAACAATTTTGGATCCGTGTCTGTCTGTCCGTCTGTTATGAGTTCCTTGTAACGCGCATAACTTTACGAAGTTATTGTCCGATTTCTATGAAATTTTCAGGGATTGTGCGGGTTGGTGTGTAGATGGTTCCCAATGAAAATCAAGGCCTTAAAATTTACAGAAGCCTCTGCGCATGCGCATACGTAACAGCCATAACATTTACATTTTTCATCCGAATTTGATGAAATTTTCTAGGATTGTCGAGACTAACGTGTAGATGGTCCCCTATGAGATTAGTGAAAGGTACTTAGATATTTGTATTTTGAGATTAACTTCTATGCATCGGATCATCTATATAATCGGGTTATGGATACCAAAATCAGGGATTGTGCGGGTTGGTGTGAAGACGGTCCCCTATGAAAATCATCATCCTCGGACTGATATAAGCGACTACGCATGCAGTGACTACGACATTAAATGTCATCCTAAATTATTGCTTCCGAGTCTACCAAGGTAGCGGAAGCTTTGTTTTCACTTTTCAAGGACGAAAAAAAAAAGTTCTCCAAAATCAAAATTTCCACTCGCGTTTTGCGTTTTAGACCTTTCTGAACAATTTTGCTTCCGTGTCTGTCTGTCTGTGTGTCTGTGTGTCTGTCTGTCTGTGTGTCTGTGTGTCTGTCATGAATTCCTTGTAACGCGCATAACTATACGAAGTTATTGTCCGATTTCTTTGAAATTTTCAGGGATTGTGCGAGTTGGTGTGTAGACGGTCCCCTATGAAAATCATCATCCCCGGACTGATAGAAGCGACTGCGCATGCGCAAACGTGAATTCCTTGTAACGGCCATAAGTTCTACATTTTCCATCCGATTTCAATGAAATTTTCAGGGATGTTACAGATTAGTGATTAGATGGTCCCCTATGAAAATCATCACCTTCGGACTGATAGTAGCCACTGCGCATGCGCAAACGTGAATTTCCTTGTAACGGCCATAACTTCCACATTTTCCACCCGATTTCGATGAAATTTTTAGGGATTATGTGGATTAGGTTGTAGATAGTCCCCTATGAAAATCATCATCCCCGGACTGATAGAAGCGAATGCGCATGCGCAAACGTGAATTACTTGTAACAGCCGTAACTTCAACTGTCCCCCCAGGGGTCGCGGGTTCAAATCCCAGCCGAGGCTAAGTATTTTTTTGATCCAATCACATACATCTACTCACTTAATTTTTCATCCGAATCTGATAAAATTTTCTAGGATTACCCAGATTAGCGTGTAGATGGTCCCCTATGAGATTAGTGAAAGGTACTTAGATATTTGTATTTTGAGATTAACTTCTATGCATCGGATCATCTATATAATCGGGTTATGGATACCAAAATCAGGGATTGTGCGGGTTGGTGTGAAGACGGTCCCCTATGAAAATCATCATCCTCGGACTGATATAAGCGACTACGCATGCGCAAACGTGACATCCTTTTAACGGCCATAACTTCTACATCTACCATCCGATGTCAATGAAATTTTCAGGGATGTCACAGATAGTATTTGAATGGTCCCCTAAGAAAATCATTACCTTCGGACTATTAGTAGCCACTGTGCATGCGCAAACGTGAATTTCCTTGTAATGGCCATAACGTCCATGTTTTCTACCCGATTTCGATGGAATTTTCAGGGATTATTTGGATCAGCGTGTAGATGGTTCCTAGGGATGGCAACGATATATCGATATATGAAATATATCGATATATTACGTTTGATATATCGATATATTTATATCGATATAGAGAACCGATATTATCGGTCAATATCGATATATTTAACGATATATCGTGACCTGTTTTCAAGTTTAAAAAAAAATGTTTAGTAATAATTAAATATTGAAATAAATGGACGAGAAGGGACGCCTGTACTTGTAAAAACATCAAGTAATTTTATTCCAAATTTTTTAGGTACCAACTGATGGGTTGATTTCAGACTGTTGACTTCAGCTCAGATATGATTGTGTTCATAGTATTCACCTACAGTGGCTCTCAAGGCTCAAATACTTGACTTAAGCCAAAGTTAATGGAGGCTCGTCCAGCTTAAAACTACCTACTCTACGAAGTGAAGCAGGTTTTCACAACAATTATTTTCAATTTTGAAGGATCATGATCGTCCACAGTACCTATACCCCTGTCAATTTATAAATTAATTTAACATTGCAATGACATTTTCGCACTTTTTTCCAGTTTTTAAACAATGAATTTCGATCATTCATACCCAGTAACTTTTGAAAGTAGGTTAATACATAATATGTGAAATATTATTTCACACGGTTTTTCCAAATAGATCTTCCAATATGTCGAGTATATCAATAACATTTCCTCCAAAATGATGTTAGTAACTTTTCTATTCACCTACCTACTTACTTCTTCAAGTTTTTCCAAGTAGATACTCCGATATGTCCATAAAATTTATGGAAAATATAATAAAAAACGCTGCAAATTATTACACAACGGTTTATTATTTTTATATAGATCACTTGTCTGCAAAGCTACCAACCATACATCATGAAGGAAAACATCGATCGCATTTCGGTCAGCTAAAATTTGAACGGAGATTAGGCCTCTTTTGCGATTCACACTCGTGTTTCTGATTTATCGTACGTAAAACCTTTAAATTCTCGTAGGGAGCGAACGGTTTGTCCTACAGAGCTCCGCGTAGTCTCAAAAAATTCTAAAAATTCTATAGAATCTTAAATTGAAGGCAAAACAATACCTTTATATCGCAATTTTTTGAGTTACGGCGTTTTCAAAATTTCAAAATTGATTTTGGAACCCTTAGAAGTGACCTACATCAACCAAAATCTTCGGGGCACAATTAGACCCCGAATGGAGCCTACATACCAAATTTCATCAAAATCTGTCAATGCTAAGTGGCAAAAGTGCCGCGTACGGCGGACGGCGTACGGCGTACGGCGGACGGACGGCCAAATTTTTATTCGATTTTTGGATTCCACGTACCTTGAAACGTAAACCATCAAATTTTGAGGGGGTGTTGAAATTTTTTTTTTCTTGGTCGATTCCAAAGGTTCATTATTGAAAATAATAAACCAAAACTAATTTATTCCATAAAATTTATGGAAAATAAAACAATATAAAAAAAGTGGGTGTGGCACATAGCTTCCTCGTATCCATAACCCGATTATATAGATCATCAGATGCATAGTAGTTAATCTCAAAATACCAATCTCCAAGTACCTTCCACTACCCTCATAGGGGACCATCTACACGCTAATCTGGGTAATCCTAGAAAATTTTATCAGATTCGGATGAAAAATTAAGTGAGTAGATGTATGTGATTGGATCAAAAAAATACTTAGCCTCGGCTGGGATTTGAACCCGCGACCCCTGGGGGGACAGTTGAAGTTACGGCTGTTACAAGTAATTCACGTTTGCGCATGCGCATTCGCTTCTATCAGTCCGGGGATGATGATTTTCATAGGGGACTATCTACAACCTAATCCACATAATCCCTAAAAATTTCATCGAAATCGGGTGGAAAATGTGGAAGTTATGGCCGTTACAAGGAAATTCACGTTTGCGCATGCGCAGTGGCTACTATCAGTCCGAAGGTGATGATTTTCATAGGGGACCATCTAATCACTAATCTGTAACATTCCTGAAAATTTCATTGAAATCGGATGGAAAATGTAGAACTTATGGCCGTTACAAGGAATTCACGTTTGCGCATGCGCAGTCGCTTCTATCAGTCCGGGGATGATGATTTTCATAGGGGACCGTCTACACACCAACTCGCACAATCCCTGAAAATTTCAAAGAAATCGGACAATAACTTTTGACAAATGTTTAAACTCTTCGGAAATAGCTTCTTAGCTAAACTGACAAAGTCTTTTGACAAAATCTCGAATTTTGAGAAAAAGTCTTTTGACAAAGTCTTTGACCATCTTTTGACAAAGTCGAATAAAGCAATTTCGCTTTAAATCCAAATCGTTCCAACGCTTCTTCGCGTTGCTGATGAGTCACCGAGATATGACGAAAACGGTTTACCAAAATCCCATCATCACTGAAACAAATGTTTGACTGCCCCTTCTGCATCAAGATGCTTTTGGGTTGAGTCGCAAAGTTTCAAATTTCCCATTTTCAATGGATAGTCATGTTTGGTACTTCGTTTCGATCTTTCGGATCTCTTCAGCTAAGCGTGCGCAAACTAGCCTTTTCAGGCAGCGTGCTAGCTTAGGAAAAAGTTGAGTTTTAAGTCTTTTGACAAAGTCGGACCGCTGGACAAAGTCTCGAATTTTGAGATGTCTTTAGCAAAGTCTTTGACCGTCTTTTGACAAAAGCCCAAGGTGTATACCCACCCAGTAGAGTTGGATTGAAAGGGATCATTGCCAAGGTAAGCAAAGAAAGAAAGTAAACGGAAAGGTTAAAACAATTTATTGATAAAAATAAGGGATGATTTTAATTGTAGGTACAATAATACATGCAGTTGCAACGTAACTGTACAATTTCAACTATTTAACTAAAGGTTCCCGAAAATTGAGGCGTTTTAGGCGGAAATTATTGGCGTTTCCCTGAGCGAATCATAGTAGGTATCCTTGTAGATTTGACGAACTTTTTGAAACTTGGAGTCATTTCGTTGCAACGAATTATCCACGTTCAACAAATGTTACATTTGAAACAGCCTTTGACGTGAGATTTCCCTTGTTGGTCATTCCAGTTTAGAACATTATCACGTAGAAATGAACACGACTGGAGAAATCTGTAGAACTTCGCGGAAGGATCGTTACCCGGCCTTCCTGACTTGGAATCACTACTATAATATGCCGTAGCACTAATGGTAAACCATATAAACTGTCTCGCGTACTTTAGGATCGCAAAATTGATATAAAAACTTTCGAAAACGGAACAATCCAGCCATAAACCAACACAGAATCAACGAGAACCGGGGAAGCCGTTTACCGAAACCTGCGAGATTGTAACCTCCCGGACGCGCATGCGCACTGCCACTTTCATTTATAGAAATCGTCTATTAATTATTATTTTTTGAAGAATAATAATTCAAAAGGGGAGGGGTAGTCATTTTTTTATTTGGTTTCTAAAATAATTTGATTTTGAGTTCGTGTGTTGATCTGAAGGCAAAACTCCGTCAAAATCTTAATCGAGTATTCAAAGAATTTTCGTACTGAACTGAACTTACTGAACTGCCATAACTTGTACATTTGTGATCTGATTTTGATGAAATTTTAAGGAATTGGAAGAAATGGCGTGTTCATGGTCCTCTATGAAAATCATGGCCCCCAAATCGAACGTATTCTTTGCGCATGCGCAAATATTATCGGATGGAACTATTCATATTACATCTCCATTTCTTACCCTCAAACACCTGTGAGCACTATTATTTAGGTATCGAGAAGAAATTCTATGGATATCTTATTTCATGTGTTTTTGTTTTATTATTTTTAATAATGATCCTTTGGAATCGACCAAGAAAAAGTTATCCCCCCACCACTCAAAATTTGTTTATAACGTAAAATCCAAAAATCGATTTAAATTTGGCCGTCCGTCCGCCGTACGCGGCACTATCCTTAGTTACTACGGACCGATGTCGATGAAATTTGGTACCATTTGTGGTCAAGTTGTGCCCCAAAGCTTTTAAATGATGCCGGTCACTTTTAAGGATTGAAATTTTGAAAACGCCCTAGCTCAAAAATTTTTGATGTGAAGGTATTGTTTTTCCATCAATTTAAGATAATATAGAATTTTAAAATTTTATGGACACTACGCGGAGCTCTGTAGGACAAACAGTCCGCTCCCTATGAGAACTTGAAGGGAGGACTTTCGATAAATAAGAAACACAAGTGTGAATCGCAAAAAAGGCCAAATCTCCGTTTAAATTTTATCTGACCAAAATGCGATGCTGTAAGTATGTGGTAGGTAGGTAGTATCTATGGTTGGTAAAAATAAAAATAAAAAAGTCTGCCAAAAAGGTGTGACACATAGCTGCCTCGTATCCATAACCCGATTATATAGATGATCCGATGCATAGTAGTTAATCTCAAAACACCAATCTCTAAGTACCTTCCACTACCCTCATAGGGGACCATCTACACGCTAATCTGGACTATCCGCTAATTTGATGAAATTTCTCATGAATAATGTAAGTGTTATGGCTGTTACAAGGATTTTACGTTTGCGCATGCGCACAGGCTACAGTAAATTGTAAGGCCTTGATTTTCATTGGGGATCATCTACAACCTAATCCGTTAATCAATGAAAATGTCATCGAAATCGGGTAGAAAATGCAGAAGTTATGGCCGTTACAAGGAAATCCACGTTCGCGCATGCGCAGTGGCTACTAGGTATCAGTCCCGGGAAGATGAGGGGACCGTCTACACACCAACCCGCACAATCCCTGAAAATTTCATAGAAATCGGACTATAACTTCGTATAGTTATGCGCGTTACAAGGAATTCGTGACAGACACACAGACACGGAACTAAAATTGTTCAAAAAGGTCTAAAACGCAAAACGCGAGTAAAAATTTTGATTTTGGAGAACTGTTTTTTTCGTCCTTCAAAAGTGAAAACAAAGCTTTTTTTGCTTCCGAGTCTACCAAGGTAGCGGAAGCTTTGTTTTCACTTTTCAAGGACGAAAAAAAAAAGTTCTCTAAAATCAAAATTTCCACTCGCGTTTTGCGTTTTAGACCTTTCTGAACAATTTTGGTTCCGTGTCTGTCTGTCTGTCTGTCTGTGTGTCTGTCTGTCTGTCATGAATTCTTGTAACGCGCATAACTATACGAAGTCATTGTCCGATTTCAATGAAATTTTCAGGGATTGTGCGGGTTGGTATGTAGACGGTCCCCTATGAAAATCATCACCTTCGGACTGATAGTAGCCACTGCGCATGCGCAAACGTGAATTTCCTTGTAACGGCCATAACTTCCACATTTTTTACCCGATTTCGATGAAATTTTCAGGGATTATGTGGATTAGGTTGTAGATAGTCCCCTATGAAAATCATCATCCCCGGACTGATATAAGCGACTGCGCATGCGCAAACGTGAATTACTTGTAACAGCCGTAACTTCAACTGTCCCCCAGGGGTCGCGGGTTCGAATCCCAGCCGAGGCTGAGTATTTTTTTGATCCAATCACATACAATGTATGTGCTAGTATGTAGATGTCATCTACTCACTTACATTTTTCATCCGAATTTGATGAAATTTTCTAGGATTGTTCAGATTAGCGTGTAGATGGTCCCCTATGAGGGTAGTGGAAGGTACTTAGAGATTGGTGTTTTGAGATTAACAACTATGCATCTGATCATCTATATTATCGGGTTATGGATACGAGGAAGCTATGTGCCACACCCACTTGGCAGACGTTTTTAATATTGACTTCAAATATTTGTGATGGGTGATTTGTATTGAAAATTGTATCGAAAAACGAAGCTTCGGCTACCTTGGTAGACTCGGAAGCAATAGGGTAACGGGCCCAATAATTGGACACTTAACGTGGCTTTCTCACTGAAGATCTTGCTGTAAAATCAGCATTTTAGTAAATCTTCCTAATTTATTCCCCTTATCTTCTCAGAATCTGTGACTTCATAATAGAATTAAACATTTAATTTCTAATTTTTTTTTTTAATTTTCTACATGATAAAAGCATTTAATGCTTGTTTGATTGGATAAGAGTGGATTTTTGAAATAATTCATGAAAGTCAAAACTTCACTTGGCCCAGAAGTTGGACACTTATTCCTAATCTTGGACAGTGGTGGCCCAGTAGTTGGACACTACTATTTTACGCACTTTTCTAGTGAACTTATATTAAAATTTACTAAAACCAAAGATAACAATTGTCCAATTCTATCTTTAGAAGCTTCCCTCAAATAACCTCATGACTATAATACCATTGGGTTTTTGGATGGGAGCTCGTGTGAGTTAACTCCTAAAGACCAGATTGAACAATTTCCTTCCGAGTCTACCAAGGTAGAGGAAGCTTTGTTTTCACTTTTCAAGGATGAAAGAAAAAGGTTCTACAAAATCAGAATTTCCACTCGCGTTTTAAGTTTCAGACCTTCCTGAACAATTTTGGTTCCGTGTCTGTGTGTCTGTCATGAAATCCTTGTAACGCGCACAACTATGAAGTTATTGTCCGATTTCAATGACATTTTCAGGGATGTGAATAACAGAAAATTTTCAACCGATTCTCGTGGTTCTTTTGGTTTATTATTTTCAGTAATAAGCCTTTGGAATCGAGCGAAAAAAACAAATTTCAATCCCCCTCAAAATTTGATGTTTACGTTTCAAGGTACGTAGAATCCGAAAATCGAATATGAAATTTTGCGTCCGTCCGCCGTACGCGGCACTTTTCTTAGCAACACTGGACCGATTTGATTCAAATTTGGTATATGGTATATTTAGGGTCCAGTTGTGCCGCGCAGCTTTCGGTTGATGTCATTCATTTCTAAGGGGTGAAAATTAAGGGTTGAAATTTTCAATTTCCTAGCTCGAAAACTCTCGAAATGAAGGCATCGTTTTTTTCACCAACTTTGAAAAGTATTGAATTTTTAAAAATTTTTGAGCCCCCCCGGAGCTCTGTGAACAAACCGTTCGGTCCCTACGAGTACTTAAGGGTTTTCCTTCGATAAAACAGAATCGTGAGTGTGAATTGCAAAAAAGGTCTAATCTCCGTTCAAATTTTATCTGACTAAAATGCGATCGCTGTTCATTTCTTCGATTTGTGTACAGTTTTGCCTTCTGCATAACCAGTAATCCAATTTCCATAGTAAGCCTTCTATTTGTCGAATCGAGTGTGAAGCTTTTAGTTCTTTCAAATAAACTTGATTGTGAAGGTGTGAAGCCAGTATGGTGTGGTAGGTAGTGCCTACCAATAGTTGGTAGGTAATAAAAAGTTGGTAGGTAAAAAAATGTTGGTAGGTAAAAAACGCTGCAAATCATTGCCCAAAGGTTTATTATTTTCTGTATAGATCACCCTTCTGCATAGATCACTGGTTCTCCATCAATAGCACCTACCACCGTCTGTATTCTCTCTTGACCTTCCCTCTCAAATTCCAGCTTCCTGCGCTCAATAGGATTGAAATGGGCTTCCGAGCTCACTCAGCTGATCAGTGCTCTTCCAGGCGTCTCCTGCATTCGATATGATCTTCTTCACTCTTCAGATCACTGATCAGCTGAGTGAGCTCCGAAGGCATTTCCAATCTTATTGAACGCAGGAAGCTGGAATTTGATAGGGAAGGTCAAGGGAGAATACAGATGGTGGTAGGTGCTATTGATGGAGAACCAGTGATCTATACAGAAGGGTGATCTATACAGAAAATAATAAACCTTTGGGTAATGATTTACAGCGTTTTTTACTAGGTACGTCTATTTTCCGTCGGAGTAGAGGAAGCATTGTTGTTACTCACAAATGTGTTTGAGAGTGCGAATTCGTGTGTCAACCAGTTTGCCATCAAACAGTAGTAACGTGGCTTCCCACAGTCCAATTTTGATTAAATTTACAAGGATTGTGTTCTTGTGGCTCGTGAACATTCTTTTAACGAGCTCAACTTTTACAGTATCATTCGAACTCGATGAAATTTCTTATAATGTTTAGGGATGGTGCGGATTCGAATGGTTCCCTGTAGATTTCATTTTAGTGAGGGTGCACCTATTGAGCTATGCTAAATGTTAATTCCTCTAAAGATCATTATCGTTAATTTATAACCATTTACAGATTTTGCTCAAAATAATGGGTAGTTGGTAGTTCTGATGACCCCCTATGGAATCGTGTATCCCTTCGTGTTGATACATAATACTGTACGCTTCAGAGATGACTTAAATTAATATCTAAATTTCAGCTCTTGGCTACATGATTTCTAGATACGTTTTCGTATGTTTTTTGAAAGTCATCACCTGTGTTGAATAGTAAATTCCTTGAACTCCTAGGGGAACATAGGGCTTCCGTGAATTACCGCCAGCCATCTCTGTCTTCAGCCAATTTTTCTACCTCACTCCACGTCTATTTCATGCCACGCGCTTGTTTCTCGACTGATCGTTACCCATTGCCACCGAAATTCTCTGACGAAATTGGCGGTGGATAGGTCACACATTGAGGAAGACTGAAGCTATTGAAAAAGAAGCGATGGACTGGAACCCTCAAGGCGAGCGCAAGCAGAGAAGGCCTAGAACCACATCACCTGTGGAACATTATTTAGAATAATTATATTCATAATTTTATTGAAGTTTCTTGGCGGAAAAGTCGTATTTTTTGTTTAAGGTAATTTTCAGAGAAACTGTCTCTAAAAGTGTGAAGGGTTGTCTGATTTTAATTCGAATTAGAGTAATTACCAGTACGGACAGTATATTTGTTGGTGCTAAAAGCCATTTCGACCGAGGACTTTTTTCGAAAACCTTTCATAGAGTGGAAGGAATGATATTGAGAGTTTACGATGGTAAATTCTAGTAAAGCCCGCTTTGGACAACAAACAAAAGTCCAATAAAACCTCAAAATCTGATTGTGTGAGGAAAAACGTTGCAAATTATTACACAAAGATTTATTATTTTTCTACATAGATTACTTGTCTGCGGCTTTGCCATTATTATTGCTTCCGAGTCTATCAAGGTAGCGGAAACTTTGTTTTCACTTTTCAAGGACGAAAAAAACAGTTCTCCAAAATCAAAATTTTTACTCGCGTTTTAAGTTTCAGACCTTCCTGAACAATTTTGGTTCCGTGTCTGTGTGTCTGTCATGAAATTCCTACCATAGCCACAACTTCAACAATTCTCATCCGATTTCAATGAAATTTTCAGAAATTTTCAGAAATTGTCCGGGTTGACGTGTAGATGGTTCCCCATGAAAATCATTACCCCCGGACTGATAGAAGCCGCTGCGCACGCGCAAACGTGAAATACTTGCCACAGCCATAACTTCAACATGTCTCATCCGATTTCGATTGAATCTTCGGGGATTTGGTGGGTTAGAGTGTGAATGGTCCCTTATGAAAATCATAGCCCCCAGACTGATAGTAGCCGCTGTCCATGCGCAAGAGTATATTTCCTTGTTACAGCCATAACTTCTAAATTTTCAACAACACTCAGGGATTGTGCGGGCTGACGTGTAGAGTCCCCTATGAGGGTAGTGCAAGGTACTTAGAGATTGACGTTCTGAGATCAACTATTCATCGGATCATTCATACGATCGGGTTATGGATACGAGGAAGCTATGTGCCACACCAACTTGGCAGACGTTTTAAAATATATTCTTGTTCGAAATTTCTTGGCGGAAAAGTCGTATTTTCTGTTTAAGTTCATTTTCAGAGAAACTGTCTCTAAAAGCTCGTAATTCAACCCAATGATTCAAAAAATATAATTTTATTTTATGAATTAAATAATTATAATATAGATACGAATTGGTTATTGTTCAATAACAAAACGGAATGCGGTTTATATCGATTGACTCTTTAATCGTATATAGGTCCGAAATGAAATGAGAATGGATTTTGGGTATCAAGGGAAACCGCAAAATATTGAAATGTGTGAAGAGACCACTTACCAGGAGCAAGGCATGAAAGTGACTGAATGCCGAGCTCGTTCCCAGTCTAGGAGACCAGCGACGCCTCCTCAGGCCTATTCCGCCGAGCAGTTCGCGGAACTATTACAACATGAGACAAAATTCTAGGATCGCCTCCACAAAGAAGTAACTCCTAGATTGTATACCAGTTGCTATGCCAATATGATTACAATCGATATTCTACTAGAGATGGGCGAAACGGTTACAATTGCGTATTAGGTTTCACCGTTACCGCCCTGGGTGGGCAATAACCTGTTATTTATTAATAGGTTATCTCTATAGTCTGTTTATTGTAGATCTGTAGCTAGATGTGTTGATGTACTACATTAAATGAAAACACTGCGTGTATTCAGAAATTTCATTGTACATTGTAACAATGTAAAATTTTCACAGAATTAACAATAGGTAGTACACCAAGAACTTGATGTGAAGATTACAAAATGTTCGTGACGAGCAGTTGGTTTTGAGAGGTGAACAGCGTGATATTTCTCAGGGAAATAAACAAGTACTGATGAAAAAGAAACCTGTTGTATAAACTTGAAAGCTAAAGAGAACCACAACACAGGATACGAGAGCTGAACGACAACACAAGTGGAACTAGATCATTCCAAGCTGGTTGAAGCTGGTTATAAAAAGTGCCAGTTTATCGAAAATCATGCTCGTCAGGAATGCTGGGAAGCAGCGACGCCCAAAGGCTGATATTCTTCTTTTTTCGGAAAGTTCTCTTGTTTTTCCACACTGTTTCTATCACTTTTGACAAACCAAAAAACTAAATACCGCTTCCGAGACGGGGAGAGCAACCTAAGATACATAGATTAGCATAATGAAAAACCTTGCATCGTGTGATAATGTCGAGTTATGATTAGGGTTAGGCCCTCTACGTCATAAGCATCAGTACGACGCATAAGCATCTGAAATCGCAGTCTTTACTGAGGACATTGAACGCTTGCAGATACTGGTCCACGGATACTCCATGAGCCTGTCGGCGAGTTGTAGACAAAGTCTTGCCAAGGCAATATTCCTAGGTTTGACAAAGGTAGTCTCTAGAATGGCCAATGCTTCGTCGAAAGTATTACTGTCGCTAGTGAATGTTCACTTCCAATGTTTCCATTTCTCTGCTGCAGGTTGAAGACTCCTTTCCATTTTTATTCTGAACGAATTGTTATAGAAGTGATAGAGAAATACCGTAGACAAGGCTTTTTTCAGCGTAAAACACCGCGATAAAAATTTATCGTGCATCGGGATATGAAAGAAGATTTGAAACCGTGTTCATCGTAACATGACACTACATATGAAATGGTGATAATAATACCATCACAATGAAATGTTCTATTTCACGTTTGTCCGATTGTTAAAAGAACTCTTGTAACTGAAGAACGTAGATGCGATTCACGGACTATCATTTTTCATTGATGGCTATTTTGTTCTGAATGGATGATTTGACAATTGAGACGCACCACGAATCGCGTAGGTAATACGAGATGCGCGATAATGTCTCTTTTATTTTTATATCTTATTGGCAGTAAGAAAATTTCTTAGTTTTAAATTTAATTTAAAACTAAAAAACGTCAGATTTATACGAGTATTTCACAATAGGTATTGTTGTGTTTGCGTGTCGGCGAGTGAAGGAGCTGACCTTCTCGCTGCGGCGTTTGTTTCTTCTTTAACTCCTACTCAACTAAGAGAGTGTTCCCTAGCCTAACATGAAGTGCTGTCGCATCGGCGGTTCATAACCACACCGAGGTGCTAAGCACTGTGAAGGTAGCTAGCCCGTCAGCCTCGGCGGTTCATAACCACACCGACGGGAAGACGGGATATTTACCTATTGAGCCTAGTACTTCGAGGAGATCCTTATTCGAGGAGAAGGTTTGAGAGCGAAATGATGAAGGCGATAGACTTGACTAGATTGGCATGAGGAAGCATCCCTGAGTGAGCTTATATACTCATTTCGTTAGCTCGGGAGAGAGAGAGGTGGAAGGGTGACGTCATGTCGGCGTATCCCCCGTACCTCGTCTCTCCCTAGTGGGTGATGACTCACTCAGGGATCCTTCCGGTAGCTTCTTTATTTAAGAACTAATACTTGATGAAATGTGGGTCATTACATAGGTCCCCCTAGTTCTTAACATATAGAAGGTGATACGGTTGCAAAGTTACAAAGTTGTAGGTATGTGAATTCGGAAGGTAAGGAAATGAACATTCGAGTGGTTGAATCGTTAGAAAAGTATAAAAAACATATGCACTAATAAAATGTTCATGTGGTGTTTTCCGCAGGGCTGAGTTCTGTAGATGTAGAACGAGAAGGCGGTTGGTAGTTGCATTTGTGCGACCAGGAAGAATTTCGTTTGAGTTTTCCGCGGGGTGTTTCTCGTTCTCGTACGGCGTGTCGTACGTCGCTCCCTGTTTACAGGTTTGCTTCGCATTCCCCTTCTGGAGAGTGCGGTTGAGAGTATTAAAAGTTGCCCGGACCGAAGTTTGGAGAGAAGGGCCCTGGCCTTGCGGCCTCTACGACGGCGGGGCTTCGGTCCGGGTCTTTGGGAAGGATAAATAGGATGTGGTGGAAGAAGGGAGCGAACTGTGTCATAAATGATGTCTTCCAGCCTGGCCATGTTGTCTATTTCGTCGAGATGTGAGATCGGGGCTTCGTCAACATAATTCGGTATATACTCCTCGAATATGTGACCGTTTTTCGCTTCGTAGAATTGGAGCACCACTTCCGCTCGTTTCCTGGTCGTTGGGACGTCGATGGGCCAGACGTTCCATTTTCGGCTTGTGATGGGCTCGTGGTAGACCTTTTCGTGGGCTGCAGACGTTGACGCCGATAGAACCCGCTTCCTCGCCGGTATGGTGAAGTGTGGACGAAGAGCGGTGGTTCGGTGCGGCTGTTTGGCGTCCTGCGACCTCTGCATAGGTCGGGGTTTTGCTTCTGAGGTAGCAGGCGGCTTCTCCCTGTTGGTGTAGTCTTCTTTTGAAGGCGAAGGCCGTTGTGCCTGAGGCCTTTGCTGCGGAGACCGTGCCGAGGTTGACTTGTTCCTTGGCCTGAATATTTCTTCGAGTTCCCTCTTGGTGAAGAGTAGGTTCATGTTTGCTTGTCTCGGCTGCTATCAGGAGAAGGTCTGTATCGAACGAAGTTTGTGATTCAAGTGTGCCTGCCGAGGCCGCCGCGGTGGGTATATCTAAGACGTCTAGAGTGGGGGTGAACCCGTACGCCGGCCGACACCTGTTCATTGTCACTGTTACTTTTGAACCGTCCATTCGGAGAGTAACAGTTTTGTCAGTTCGGTTAATGACGTCATACGGCCCGGAGTATAAGGGTTTTAACCCTTTCTTGAGGGTTTCCTCGCGGAGGTACATTTTCGGAGAAGTGTGGAAAGCTTCCGGAAATGGTCGGTTTATTTTCGCAGTTGTCTCGGTCTCTTTTCCAGATGACAACTCTGTGGGAAGTGGAGTGAATAAATCGGCGGGTAGTCGGAGCGGAGATCGAAATGTGCGTTCCGCCGCACTGTAGCCGTCCGAATAACGCACCGTTGTTCGGAGACCCAGAAGGATTGTTGGTAGATCTTTCGACCAAGATGAGGAAGTGGCTGCTGTACGTAATGCATTTTTAAGATCGCGATGCCATCGTTCTACTTTACCATTTGATTCGGGGTGGTAAGCGGTCGTTCTGTTGCGCTGTATTCCGAATTTTCGTAGAAATTCTGAAAATTCCGCGCTTTCAAATTGTCTCCCCTGGTCCGTTGTAATGAGAAGAGGGCATCCGTATCTGGCGATCCAAGTGTTGATAATGTTGTCGATTATTGCCTTGGATGTTATTGTTCGCATTGGTACACATTCTGGCCAGCTTGTATTCCTGTCGATCATGGTTAGTAGGTACTTATAACCCTCAGAGGGTGCAAGTGGTCCTACGAGATCTAAATGAATGTGATCGAACTGTAAACTGTGTTCGAATTGTTCTGGGGTTGTTTTGGGATGCCGAAATTCTTTAAATTTGGCGCAGCGGTCGCAGGCTTGAACCCAGTTGCGCAAGTCGGTGTTCATTTTCGGCCAAAACGCTCGCATCCGAACTATATCTCTCGTAGCCCTTATTCCCGGGTGGTTTAGGGAATGGTAATGTTGAAATATAGATTTTCGGAGTTTGGTTGGAATGTACGGGCGTGGTTGGTTTCCCGATACATCGCACCATAATTTGGTGGAGTACGATGGAATTGATGTTTCTGCTAATCTTCCGTTTTCGATTAGTTTTCGTAACTCGAATGATTTATCTTTTCGTTGTTCGAGTGCGATTGTACGTCCCGTGGGGAATTCTGTGAGTTCATTGAGTTCGGGAGGAGACGGTCGAGATAGAGCGTCGGCTACTATATTCGATGTTCCCGGCGTATAGCGGATGTCCGTAGTAAATTGGCTGATGAACTCCATTTGGCGTAGGCGTCTTGGCGAGGCTGTTTTTCTATCTTGGTGCAAGGAAGTCGTGAGGGGTTTGTGGTCCGTAATGACACAAAATTCCCGGCCTTCTATGAAGTCGCGGAAATGTTTGATGCCTTCGAAGATAGCTAGGAGTTCTCTATCGAAGGTTGAGTACTTCATCTGAGCTGAGGTCAAGGTTTTTGAAAAAAATCCTAGAGGACTGATTTTTCCGTTGACCTCTTGTTGAAGCACCGCCCCTATTCCTACTTCCGATGCGTCTGTTGTGAGAGATAACCTGCCCTTAGGTGAAGGGTGAGCCAAGAGTGCTGCTGTTTGTAGATCCGATTTGCATTGTTTGAATGCTAATCGGCGTTGCTCTGTCCATTCTATAGGCCTTTTGTCCTTTTTCTTCGAAGGTTGTGGAATAGCTTCGACTAAAGGTTGTTGGTGAATGGCGGCGTGTGGAATGTGCCGACGATAAAAGTTCAGCATTCCTAAAAAACGGCGTAAATCCGTCACTGATGTAGGTAGCGGAAATGTGGTTAAATTATCCACTTTTTTGGGAAGTGGTTTGATGCCGTCTTTGTTGACGAGATGGCCGAGGCATACGACCTCGGTTTTGGCCATAACGCATTTTTCTTTATTGACTGTAAGGCCTTCCGCTGCGAAGATGTCCAGGACCTTTTGAACGTGACGTTTGTGTTCGTTGATTGAAGTGGAAGCTATTAGAATATCGTCGAGAAAGCAGAACACGAAGTTGAGACCTCTGAGTATTTGGTCCATGTACCTCTGCCATGATTGAGCGGCGTTCTTGAGCCCGAAGTTCATTTTTCGGTATTCATATAGGCCAAACGGTGTTATTATGGCTGTTTTAGGTATGTCCGCTGGGTTGACGTCTATATGGTGGAATGCTCGCGATATATCTAATGTTGTGAACACAGAACATCCGTGAAGGTGAGATGAGAAATCCCGTAGGTGAGGAACGGCGTATCGGTCACGGATAGTGCGTTCGTTCAGTCTTCTATAATCCCCACAGAAGCGCCATGTCCCGTTAGGTTTCGGAACGGCGTGCAAGGGGCTCGCCCACGGAGATTTCGATGGCTGTATTATTCCGTCTTTAAGGAGTTGATCGAAACTCTCCTTAGTCTGACGAAGCTGTTCTGGATGAAGGCGGCGGCTTTTAGCTGTGACGGGAGGGCCTTTAGTCTCGATGTAATGTTTCACCGATGAGAGAAGTGAGGACGGTCGTTGTGCTGGTTTATATCGCGCCAGCATGTTTGAAAAGGCCGGAGGGGTAGCTTCTGTTGAGACTCCGGTGTTGACCGTGTTTACGTATCCCTGGATTGGGCGTCGCGAATGTGGGTTGTATAATTGTCTATTTTTGAGATCGACGTGAAGTCCGAAATAACTCAAAAAGTCTGCGCCGATGATCGGTCGTTTTACGTCGGCGACTATGAAAACCCATTCGTATGCCTCGTTCTCGAGAATTACTTTCGTACGATATTGTCCGTACGTTGATATTGCGGTACCATTTGCTGCGAAGAGAAGTTGATCGTGAGTTCTCCTTTTCCAGTTGAGAAGGTTGTTGGGAATGATTGAAATGCTTGCTCCTGTGTCTATGAGGAAGGGGATGTTGTTCTTCCGGCATTTGACGAAAAGTCTGTTGGAAATGTCGGTGTAAGAGGTGCCCGCCTTGTTATCAGGCGGGCCTCCTAGTTTTCCTGCCAGGACACAGTTTTGAAAGAGCATGGTTTAGAACATTTCAACGCCTTCTTTTTAAAGGTGAAATGGTACCAGCAGAGTCCTCCTTTCCGCGCCGGGGATGGTGATCGGCTGCACGGACGTTGTCTTTCCGGCTTCTTGACACGAGAGGGTGGCTTACGATCGACCGTTTCGGTGTGCGGTGTAGGGTCGATCTGATGTACGGATGTTGTGCTCCGTATCTCGTGAGCTGCGTCGGCGATTGGTGCGAGGAACTCCGCATCTTTCGTCATCCACGGAGCGATGGTGGTTTGCACTTCTACTGGAAGGGCCTTTATCCAGAAGGCTTTAGTGAGGTCTTGCGGCATAAGGTCCCCCAGTTGGTGCTTCATCTTCCGAAGGAGTTGGGAAGGTTTTTGGTCCCCCAGGTGTTGTTGTTGGGTGAGGGCCGTGATCCGTTGATGACGAGAGGGCTCGAAGATGTCGATAAGCCTAGCCTTGAGGTCGTCATAAGGCGTGACGAGTTGAGCCGCTGAGAGGTCTGCCGTTTGTACTGCTACATCGTAGGGAAGCAGAGGGAGCGTCCGGGTGAATCTGGCCCTTTGAGCGTTGATGTGTGCGCCGGTGTAAGCTGCATCGAGTTGAAGGAACCAGAGGCGTGGATCGTCCCTGTAGAACGGTGGTAGTGTCAAGGGGATTGACACTTTGGCGGCTTCTGCGAAGTCAGGCTGCGGCGGTGGCGCGGGAACTCCGTTGTCGTCCATCTCTTGTGCCGAATAGGAAGTTAAAAACGTGCGGGGTCACTACTGTTGTGTTTGCGTGTCGGCGAGTGAAGGAGCTGACCTTCTCGCTGCGGCGTTTGTTTCTTCTTTAACTCCTACTCAACTAAGAGAGTGTTCCCTAGCCTAACATGAAGTGCTGTCGCATCGGCGGTTCATAACCACACCGAGGTGCTAAGCACTGTGAAGGTAGCTAGCCCGTCAGCCTCGGCGGTTCATAACCACACCGACGGGAAGACGGGATATTTACCTATTGAGCCTAGTACTTCGAGGAGATCCTTATTCGAGGAGAAGGTTTGAGAGCGAAATGATGAAGGCGATAGACTTGACTAGATTGGCATGAGGAAGCATCCCTGAGTGAGCTTATATACTCATTTCGTTAGCTCGGGAGAGAGAGAGGTGGAAGGGTGACGTCATGTCGGCGTATCCCCCGTACCTCGTCTCTCCCTAGTGGGTGATGACTCACTCAGGGATCCTTCCGGTAGCTTCTTTATTTAAGAACTAATACTTGATGAAATGTGGGTCATTACAGGTATATTAAGAGCCACCGAGCACCGATTTGGTTAGAAACAACCAAAGTGATTACCTGCAAGCAACATGAAATTTCTACTCGTGATTTGCATACTGGCGATATTTGTGGCCTTCAGCTGTGGAAAAGAAGTGCCGCATGACCCCCCACAAGAACTATGTAAGATATCATTTCAGAAAACATTTATGTATAACGATAGACTCGATAGTTGAATTCAGGCATAATGCGAATAAGAACGATTCTCGATCGAGTTTGGTTTATTATTTTCAATAATCAACCTTTGGAACCAACTAAGAAAACGCTGCAAATTACTACTCGGAGTTTTATTATTTTGGGTTATTATTTTAATTTTCAATAATAAGCCTTTGGAATCGAGCAAGGAAAAAAAATTTAACCCCCCCCCCCCCCTTAATTTGATGTTTTACGTTTCAAGGTACGTAGAATTCGAAAATCGAATAAACAATTTTCCGTCCGTCCGCCGTAAGCGGCACTTTTCTTAGTAACACTGGACCGATTTGGTTCAAATTTGGTATATGGGCTCCATTTGGGGTCTAGTTGTACCGCGAAGCTTTTAGTTTGATGTCAGTCACTTCTAAGGGGTGAAAATTGAGGGGTGAGATTTTCAAGAGTGCCCTAGCCCGAAAACTCTCTAAATATAGGTATCGTTTTTTGGGATGTTTACCTCACCGGTACACACCTGCCTCCCTCCTCCCACCTGTCACTATCTTCTATTATTAAAACCAGTTCATGCTCAAACCTCAACGTTGTTGTTTCTACTTACCTATCCATCTCCCGAATCATCTCAAATGGCGACAAGGAAAAACTGATTTTTTAAATCTGTATTCATCCTGTTATCCTGTGCTCGGTAAAAACTTTCGTAGAGTGCGAATATCGAGTGCGATTTGCTGCGAGTGAAAAACTGCGGTACGGTTTTAAATATAACGTGATCGATTTTTTTTCCGACGGTATATTACCACGTTTACACTTAACCTAATTCCGCTAAGTGCTACGATTACGTCTCATTCCCTCGCAATTTGTATTATTTTTGGAAAAATTTTGATCGCCTCATCCGATTATCCTAACTTGAGTGCGATTTCCGACCGCGAATTAACTTTTTTTGTTCTGGTTGGAACATTCTGAACCAAATATGACTACGACACCATCGACCCAGCAACAAGCAATTGTTGTTCGACAAAATTTGGGTGACCTTCCACATTTCGACGTCGGCGAAAAATTTCAAACCTACTCGGAACGTTTAGAACAATACATCGTGGCCAACGACGTCTCTGCTACCCGTTATGTGTCCCTCCTACTCACGTCCATCAGCTCACGAGTTTATGACGTTCTGCGGGAATTAACTCATCCTGAAAAACCGAGTACCAAGTCATTTAAGGATCTCTGCGAACTTCTCAAACAGCAGTACGTACCCGCGACTTCAGCCTGGCGAAGTCGCGTAAGGTTTTCTAAGATGAAGCAACAAGATTCTGAGAAAATCGCGGATTGGTACGTCCGGGTTAAAAAACAGGCGATGAAATGTGAATTTGGTGCGGATCTGAACGCTCATACGAAACTTCGATTCGTAGTTGGACTAAAAACAGGTTCGGTGATCGATGTGAAGACTATGTGAAGAAAAATCAAACGTTACTCTTCGAACATTATACGAACTCGCCTTATCCAAGGAAGCTGCTAACCAAGATAAGGTATCCCTGGAAGCAGAATTGCACAAACTACTGAAGAAATCAAAACACGGAAAACCTCATCAATCATAAAAGGACCCTGGGGAGAAAGAAAACTCAAAAGACTCTTCCGCTTCTCCAAAATGCTACGCATGTAATACTTAAAGGTTCTCATGATTTTCGTAACTGTAAGTACAAAAATGCATTTTGTAAAAAATGTAATCAAAAAGAACATATTCCTCCCGCGTGTAGAGTTCAAGATTCTAAATTCCTCGGTAACGAGGAATATTCTTCTGATTCAGATTCCGTTTCAAGCGGAAGTAAAAAAATTATGGATCTCAGTTTTCACAGTCTAAAGTCGAATTTTACTGACAACGAGCCATTTTTCCAGAAAATTTTAGTTGAACATAACATTGTTAAATTTGAAATCGATACAGGCAGCACACTGTCTGTTTTACCCTTTCATTTTTGACATTTTATGTCTTTACTATGGCACATAAATGAAAAATCGTCACGCGAGGATCGTCACGCGGGGAGCGTTACGAGGGGAGCGTTACGCGGAAATTTCTAATGATTTTCACGTACAACCAATCGTTCCTAGGGAAAACTAACTTCCTCATTTTCCACCCCACAAAAATCGTTCACCACCCATTGGAAAGCTCTCAATTTATTAAACATAAGACATAACATGTCTCTCGTGGTTGCGTACTTGTACGAAAGCTGTATCCACCGTTTGTGTTTGTTTTTGAAAACAATTTCACCTATTTTAAAATGAAACCAACGAATGTGAAACTTCGCACTTACGATGGTAAAATTATTTCACCGAAAGGCGAGGTTTCTCTCACCGTTCAAAATGGTGATATTCTGCAAAAATGTTCATTTTTAGTTGTCCTAGGAGGGCAACGCCCATTAAATGGAAGGGACTTGATACGCACCCTACAAATTCAACTTGGAAATGAGGTGGTTACCCAACATTCTCAAAACTCGGATTCTCTCCAGGATGCTACTAACAAAATTTTCACGGAATACGCGGATTTATTTTATGGTAAATTTGTTGGGATTTGGGTGTCTATGGTACTAATTTAGAATTTGAATATACCGCGTACTAGTTACTCGACTCTCATTGGTCGATCTCCTACCAATAGGATAGCCTCGTTGTTTCTCGAAGGTTCTACTAGGTTCCTGCTTCCCTCCTCAGATTAGACCGTTTTTCCTACTTGTGCATTTTGTCTTTCATATTTGGATGCAAAATAAAGACTTTTATTCAGTTTTCAACGCTCATTACTGCGTATACCTCTTCAGGTTATGAAAGCCCAGTGTTAGAAGTGTTCAAACCAAAGTGAAAACTGCGAGACTTGACTTGACGAAGTGAAAAGTGTTTCAGTCAACAAAACAACTTCGCGACTTCCCGGTAACTCGGTCGTCCGACTAAAACCAAGGTAAGATGAATACCAATAAAGATAATATTGAGAGCAGCATCGAAATCCTGGAGGGAGCTGAAAATTACGCTCTCTGGAAATTTCAACTTAAAATCCTACTGAATGCTGCGAACGTAATTGACGCGATTTCATACAAAGATGCCCCTAATACCGATGATACCAAACAAAAAGATGCCAAAGCTCAAAAGGCTATTGTAACATCGATTAGCCGACGGAATCAACAAATAATCATGTCATGTGAAACTGCTGCTCAAATGTTTACAAAGTTAAGTGATATTTACGAGGGTGATAAAGTTAGACTCAAAAACGAACTCCTCAAAGAATACTTAAACTTTCGTATTAAGAACGTCACAAATGGCATTTCTGAACTTGAAAACATCGCGGTTCGACTAAAAAACGTTGGTCATGATATCACTAATGATGAGTTGATTCAAAGAATACTTTCAGCTTTGCCAGAATCCTATAACTACTTCATTTCTTCGTGGGAATCGGCGCCAAAAGATGAACGTACCATGTCTAAGCTCACATCAAGGTTGATGGCTGAGGAAAAACGTAATGAGTCTGGCAAAACTGAGGAGAATGAACTCGTTGCTTTTAAAACTTTCACCAAGAAAAATACCAAGCCTAGTAATTCAAAAAACCCACCAAATGAGAAGAAAGGCTGTTTTACTTGTGATTCTCCTCATCATACCTACCGATTTTGTCCACAAAAAACACAAAATCAAACAAACAACACCCAAAATAGATATGATGGAAATCAAAAAAGGAAGTATAATCCCTGTAGGTATTGTAAAAAGACCAACCACCCGTCAGAAAAATGTTTTTTTAAGAATTTGCATGAAAACAATAACAAACAAACGGATAAGGTAGCATTTGTTACCTACTCAAGCAAAAATGAGCAAGATCCCCCAGAAGGAGTGACATTCTATTTGGATTCAGGTTCGAGCCATCATATGACAAATGACAAATCGTTACTGTCCGATTTTATAGTTGAGCATGATGAAGTTCAAGTTGCTCAAAAGGGACATGCCATAAAATCAATAGGTCGCGGCACCATGGAATTTCGTGAGTGTACCCCTATTGGTCCCTGGCTTGGAAAGCAATTTGATTCGGTTGGTCTCATCACTAAGAACGGTGGAAAAGTAGATGTCTCTGGCGACAATGTAACAATATCCAAACAATCCTGTGTCATTAAGGGACAACGACAGCTAAACGGACTGTACAAAATCGTCTTATTTCCTTCTGAAAAATCACACTGTTTTCAAACCACCAAAAATCCAAAGACTGAAGAATATTGGCCCAGAGTTCTCGGACATCTTGGTTATAAAAACCTAAGGAAATTGAATGAAAACAACGTACTTGATATGCCCTCAAAATCTCCTCAAGAAAAACTGATTTGTGAGATCTGCATAAAATCGAAGCAAACTCGTCTTCCATTTTTGTCTCAGAGAACACGAGCAACACGCCCATTGGAAATAATTCACACAGATATTTGCCAGATTGAAACGCCAACATGGGACGGCTACAGATACATATTGACATTTCTGGACGACTACACGTGTTTTAAGCAAATTTATTTGCTACACAATAAATCCGATACGTTTAAGCACGTCAAAAACTACGTAGCTGAGGTAGAGGCAAAATGGAATTTGCCAGTTTCCAAAATCAGATCGGACCGAGGAGGCGAATATGTAAACACAAAAATGAAAAATTGGTCTAAAAGCAAGGGAATAATTATGGACTTGACTGTTGGCTACACACCGCAGTTAAACGCCAAAGCTGAGCATCTAAATCGGTCAACAATGGACAAAACCCGCGCCCTTCTCTTTGACTCAAATCTTGGTTCAGAAATGTGGGGAGAAACAGCTAGGGTCGCTTGTTATTTTTTTTATTTATTTATTTTTTTTTTTTCATAAACTCCCCTCAAAGACAAAATGTCTTGTGTGACGCCATAAATGAAAATAAATAAATAAATCAAATATAATGGGGAGGACGCCCAGGACTCACCCGACGCCGGCCCTGGGGATGAGGGAAGATGAGGAAGCTGGGGGTGGGAGAGAGGGATGAAGGGAAGTGCCTCTATAAAACGACCAGCAGTTCAAATACGAGCCGAGCAGGACACGGGTGGTGATACCACGGAGTACGCCTACCGAGATGCCCAACTCGCGCAACTCCATGGCACTTTTCCCGCACCACACCCCACGCCACGACAAGGTTGCAGCCATCACCCTGATGTTGTTGGGTGCCACTCCTTTTAGCTCCGACACCGCTTGCCGTAAATCATCTCTATCATACTTTCTTATCTTAGCCCGCCAAGTCTGCTCCATGTCCAAGCTGGTCGGGCTTGACGGCAACGATGTCGGGCTTCTTACCCTGGTCACTTGGCATGTGATACAATCTCTCCCTCTCAACATCCCAGCCGCTAGATGACAAAGCACCTGCTATCTGCTTGGCGACCGCATCATGACGTAGAATGTGGCCCCCATGAGTCCGAGGACACTGCTGCACTACATGATACAGATGTTCATTTCCACTCCGACAGGCACGGCAAAGGGGTAGGGTTGTCCTGCGACTACCTCTCGAACACCGTACCGCAGTTGGCAGAGTTGCCATGCGGACGGCATGAAAGTGTCGGTAGTCACGGGCCCCAATGCCCTCCGAAGCCCAATCTACCCATTGGGATGAGACAAGGCTTTCGGAGCACTGTCGGAGTTCTTTACCATCTCCTGACTCATGCAGGGCAGCAGCAAACTCAGCAGATGAACTGGGTTTTGGAGCAGATGGTGTTGCTCGGTCGCACCATGCTAACTGCTGCCTGACAAAATCAAGATCAGCAGCTGCATGGGCGACCTCCCAGCTCGACCCTTGAAGGGCTAGCAGGCGCTGGCGGCGCAGGGAAGGGATACATGCCGAGAGAGACACAATACCAAGCCCACCGGATTTGACCGGTGCGTGAAAATAGGCACTTGGGACACCAGGTGGGAACTTCAGCCAAGAGTGCACAGCAGAGCGAACTTGTCGATCTAACTCTTGCAGCCTCCCGCCGTAAGCCTGCCAAAGACTAACCCATAGGTCAGCTTTGGCAGTAAGTACGTGCGGAGGAGGCGTAGCTTCTGCTGTGGCTTCAATGGAGCCTTGGTAACGCGAGCTAGCGCTCTACCAAGGTCCACACGGCTGGTGGTAATGGTGGCCACCCCCATGAAGTCGACTCCAAGGTACTGCCAAACCTCCAGCACGGATCGAGATGGAATGGGGGACTGTCCTACGACAAAACCCCCATCCACAACTTTCACCTTGTGCTGGCGACCCGACGGGACCAAGGAGACCGACCCACACTTATCGGGGTTAACCACGAGTCCACACCTGGCTAGCTGCTTAGCAAATGCATTGAGGGCGATCTGCAAGCCCTCACGGGTTTCTGCGAGTAGGATAACATCATCGGCAAAAGCCAATGCTCCTACTCGCACCCCAGGGGCGAGATCAAACCCTACTTCAGTGGGCAGCTTACCCAAGGCTGTATCCACGACCAGGTTGAAGAGGAGTGGCGATAGGGGATCCCCCTGGAGTACCCCACGCCCAATCCGTACATCCCCTGAAACCTCGCCCCCTGCCTCGAGGACCGTCACGCCTTCATGGTACAGACAGGCCACATACTCAATTAATCGAGATGGGGCCCCAACACCACGAAGGCAATCAGTCAGGGCAAAGTGACTGACTGTGTCAAAGGCCTTAGCGATGTCCAGAGCGGCAAGGTGGAGTTGCCGGCGTTTGATACGGGCCAGCGAGATGACAGTTTGGAGAACTGTAAGGTTCTCCGCTGTGCCATCCGCTGGCTGAAACGCTCTCTGGACATCACCAATGACACCAGCCACCTGGAGGCGAGATGCCAGTACTTTTTGGAAGTGGCGGAAGACTACTGAGGACACTGAGTTTGGTCGATAGCCTCCAGGCCCACTTCCCCCTTTCTTGGGAATAAATACGGTTCGGGTACGGGTTAACGCTTTTGGGGGTCTTCCCGCAAGCATGAGCAGGTTGAGGATGAGCAGCTTAATCGTATTCGGTGCTTTATTCCAGCGACGGGCAGAAACACCATCCGGTCCAGCGGATGTGGAGTTCTTGACACGGCACTTGTCAGGGGCGTCGCGTGATAATATTCGTCAGGCAAACAGCTAGGCTGCTAATTATTACACAAAGGTTAATTTTTTCTGTATTTATCACTTGCCAGCAAAGAACTCAGCTTTGTCATTGTCACCACCTACCAACCATGTTTTACCTTCACAATCAAGTTTATTTGGAAGAATTAAACGCTCCACACTCCACTGGAAGAAATAAAGAATTCCTTCGTTTAGAAATTTGATCACTGGTTGCTGAGGAAGCGAAACCGAGTACATCCCAAAGAAACGACCGGCGAAAGCGTTTTGGTTAACTAAAATTTGAAGGGCGATCACGCCTCTTTTGCGATTCATACTCGTTTTTCTAACTTCTCGTAGGGAGCGAACAGTTTGTCCTACAAAGCTATGGGTAGTCTCATTCGATTCCGAAAATTCAATGGTACAATCTTAAATTTCTGATAAAACAATACCTTTATATCGAGAGTTTTCGAGAGAGGGCGCCTTTGGAAGTTTCAGCCCTTCCGTTTCACCGCTTAGAAGTGACTTACATCAACCAAAAGCTTTGCGGCACAACTAGACCCCAAATGGAGCCCATCTACCAAATTTCATCATAATCGGTCCATGATAATTAAGGAAAGATCCGCGGGCGGACGGATTTTTTTTTTATATTCGATTTTCAAAATCTACACGTACTTACCTACCACAAACGTAAACCATCAAATTTGAGGGTGGTCAAACTTTTTTCTTGAAAATAATTAACCAAAAAGGGAGACTCTGAATTTAGACCCAATAAGATGTGAAACCTTCATTCTACAATGTTTTGCAATTATTTCCTAGTGTCTATCAAAAAGAAAAACGATTAGGTACAGTGAAATACAGTAAAATCGGGAACGGGATACCAGTCAACGTCATACAGCTGATATTTGCGGCGGCGAAAAAAACGAACTGCTTTCCTTCTTTGAGATAATGTGGGTGGATGGATATGTTATGTCTTCATGCGTGAGCTAATTAGTATCCATGGCTCATATCCAAGTATTCAAGGTCACGAAACAGTTATCCTGCTGTTTGCAACAGCTGATAGTGTGGTAGTGGGGGTATGGCAATACTGGACCCCGCGCTGATCCCCCGCCACCCCGCCGATCATCGCCTCTCACTCTAAACAGTCCCGAAAAATTCATTTTTTTGAACTGCTTGCCTTGCATCCAGCGATGCGAGGAGGACCAGCCCCCGCGCTAGTTCGCTTATCATCCGCAATCATCTACATTACCGACCTCTCCAAGTCTCTGGTGTGTTGCGGGCTAGTATCCAAGGCAAAATACGTACTTTCTTATTCCATTCTCTTATTTAACCTAAATTCCTTGATAATAATGAAATAGTCCCTAAATATTATAAAAGTTTTCCAAAATCAGCTAAATATTACTTACAAAAAATGGAAATATAGGAGAATCTCAACAAAAATTAATTTATTTATTTTGCATATTTGTAGTAAGGCAAACAGTGTTTGCTATGTTTGCCTGGAGGAGACGCCACTGGCACTTGTGTGCCTCATCAAGTAGCACCGGCGAACACAAGATGCTACGTAAGGAATCCCTGGTGGAGACTGGGAGAACCACTCGCTCCCCAGGGTTGTGGCTGGGAGCACTCAAAAGTGGCTCCCAGAAATCCACAAACTCCTGAAGAGGGGGCTGAACTTGATCTTCCCCAGGCTCCTCCAGTACCTCTGCAGCTACACGTGCCGGATGCTTCCTCCACAAACTCTGAACCCGGTGGTACTCCCGCCGTCTTGCTTGCTTAGCTGCTCTGCGACCTCCACGCAACACCACTCTGGGAGGAGGTCTCCCCTGGTGCCGCGTCATGGTCGCATCCCCAACCAGCGGGAAGATTCTCCCTAGATAGGCCGCAACCATGTCCTCCAGGTTGTCCAGCCCTTCAGCAGCCCGCCTCGCCAGATCCTGCAGGTAGGTGCTTTCGTAGCCTTCAATACGACCTACCTGCCCCCCGATCCTCGAGACTTCGGTCTTCAAATCGGCAAGAAGACCGGAGGTCCCAGGGGAGGGATACTGAATGGCAGACTGCTGGTCCACGTCAGCAATAGGAGATGCGGGAGAAGCCCCACCGCTATTTGCCAGGATAGCTTCCTGGACAAGCTGCTTATAGTGGGGCCTCAGGCGGAGGTTCTTGATGGCAATGACTGTGCGCGTGGGAAAATGTTCGCTTAAATAAACATTTATATTACGTACCCCATTGCGCACAGCCACCACCTCATCTGCCGCCATCCTGCGCAAATCCTCGGAAGCATACCTAGGCTGTACTCTTTCTATTTCAATTGCAGCATTAGCAGCAACAGGATGCTTCCGTCTGACGTGGACACCAAGGCCAGACCTGGAGGTGAATGCCCGCTCACAATGGGCACACTGGTGGTCTAAAGAGGCTGTGGAAGAGGAAGAGGGTAGGGATGATGAGGAAGTGGAGGAGGGAGAGGATGGCCGACGCCCCTGCCTGGGGCGCCTCTGAGCGCCTCCCCTAATACCCCGCGAGCCAATGGGCTGGCGGGGGCTATGAGGCTGGTCTGCTTCGTCAATCATAATGGGGGGCGCTAATATTGAAGGGTCAGGGAACCCGTTGACAGGGGTCCCCTCCCTAGTCGCCAGAGGGTCATTCAGCCACCCCTGGAAGTTCAAGAGGGGTCCACCAGGGAAACCTAATGGGACCACCTCTGTCCATCCCAGGGGGCCCGGGTTGTGCGACGGGGACGCATGACCTTGACTTGGGTAGGGATAAGAAGGGCTCCGAAGAGATAAAAACACCCTCTATTACCCAACCCCAACAACCCAAAAAACTAAACAGATGTCCTACCCAAGCTTTGCCTAACGGGAAAACTCCTTACGAAATGTGGTTTTCCAAGAAGCCAGAATATGAAAGAATGCATTTATTTGGATGTATTGCTCATTCGAAGGTACTCACTCGTCCAAAAAAGCTTGAAAGCAGAAGCGAAAAATACATTCATGTTGGATACCTCCCTAATGGATACCGCTTATGGGACGAGAGTGCCAGAAAAATAATCTTTGCCAGAGATGTGATTTTTGAAGACAAAATTCCCGAGAAATCAAAAAACGAAACCCATAATCAAGTCAAAATATGCATGGAGCCAGACTACAGTTGTGAAGAAGAAGAAGATGAAGATAGCGCCTCAGAATCAGAATTGGGAACCTCAACAACAGACTCCTCCCAAGAAAGCGAATCTTCAGAAGAAGAACTTGGTCGTGGTAAACGAATAAAAACACTACCTACCTGGCCATCTGAAGGATTACGCTCTCTTAACATTTAAGGAAGCTGTAAATGGACCTGACCAAGAAAAATTGAAAGAAGCTATAGACGACGAAAAAAGATCTCTCGAAAAAAATCATACCTGGGAACTAGTAACTCGAGAATCTGCTAAAGGAAATAAAATTTTGTCGAATAAATGGGTCTTTAAAGAAAAAGACGACGGACGTTTTCGTGCAAGACTTGTCATCCGAGGCTGTGAACAAGAACATGGATTAAATTACAGCGAAACATTCAGCCCAGTAATAAACAGCAGCTCCATGAGGATTATCTTTGGATTGGCATCCGCAAAAAATGCGGAGCTCTCGAGGGCTGAAGTGGCGCAGTTTGAAAGATTTGTGACCACCCTCATACCAAAAATGGAAGTAAGGGAGAAACAGATGTTCAGGAGAAGGGCGCTCGATTCGGCTCATTTCCCACTGTATGCGGCCTTGGATTATGACCCCAGCTATCTGAAGATTAAAACACTAAAGGTGGTAAGGCTAATAGCAAAAGCACGCTGCGAGCAGCTGGGACTCAATGCAAAACCGTGGAATCGGGATACGGAGGGAGCTCTCTGCGCTATGTGCAACCGGGTCGAGGAGGAAACGAGCCATCATTTCTTCTGTGAATGCCCCATAATGGCAGAGTTTAGACTTCGGCATTTCGGAAAAGATTCCCTAGAATCATGGGAGGTCGTAGAAAGCCTGGACGGTGCGGATTGGCAAAAGTTGTACGGTTTTCTTAAGGAGGCTTTGAGTTATCGTGCGTTTTTAGTTCGGAATTTCAATTTTGTTGGCTGAGCCATGTGGAAGTTGTGGTCTGTTTTATATTTTGTCGTTAATGTTATGTTATGTTGTGTTATGTCCTCTAGCTTGTTCTGGTTTCTATAGATTGTTAAATAATGTTCTGTCGTTTTTGTTATGTTATGTCCTCTAGCTTTGTCTAGGCTCTATTGATTGTTGAGAATAACTAAAATAATAAAGTAGGTGAATAATTATTAAGTAAATAAAATAAAATAAATAATAAAATGAATAGGCAAGTGGGAAATGATTGGAAATTACTGCAGTAAAATAAAAATGAAATGATAAAAATTGATACAAATAAATTGTTATATTAAGGAGTTTTTTAACATTGATCGAAATGATTGTGTACTACGTTTTTGGTTTTAACGTTTAAGGGTGTTGAACTCTCCGGGCAGATGACCTGTGGTCCGTGCCCTATATGTTTTCTGCGATATATATTACTTATTATTGAATATTTCATGCCAAATAAACATTTTTTCTATCTATCTATCTATCTAAGAAGAAGATGAAGATAGCGCCTCAGAATCAGAATTGGGAACCTCAACAACAGACTCCTCCCAAGAAAGCGAATCTTCAGAAGAAGAACTTGGTCGTGGTAAACGAATAAAAACACTACCTACCTGGCCATCTGAAGGATTACGCTCTCTTAACATTTAAGGAAGCTGTAAATGGACCTGACCAAGAAAAATTGAAAGAAGCTATAGACGACGAAAAAAGATCTCTCGAAAAAAATCATACCTGGGAACTAGTAACTCGAGAATCTGCTAAAGGAAATAAAATTTTGTCGAATAAATGGGTCTTTAAAGAAAAAGACGACGGACGTTTTCGTGCAAGACTTGTCATCCGAGGCTGTGAACAAGAACATGGATTAAATTACAGCGAAACATTCAGCCCAGTAATAAACAGCAGCTCCATGAGGATTATCTTTGGATTGGCATCCGCAAAAAATGCGGAGCTCTCGAGGGCTGAAGTGGCGCAGTTTGAAAGATTTGTGACCACCCTCATACCAAAAATGGAAGTAAGGGAGAAACAGATGTTCAGGAGAAGGGCGCTCGATTCGGCTCATTTCCCACTGTATGCGGCCTTGGATTATGACCCCAGCTATCTGAAGATTAAAACACTAAAGGTGGTAAGGCTAATAGCAAAAGCACGCTGCGAGCAGCTGGGACTCAATGCAAAACCGTGGAATCGGGATACGGAGGGAGCTCTCTGCGCTATGTGCAACCGGGTCGAGGAGGAAACGAGCCATCATTTCTTCTGTGAATGCCCCATAATGGCAGAGTTTAGACTTCGGCATTTCGGAAAAGATTCCCTAGAATCATGGGAGGTCGTAGAAAGCCTGGACGGTGCGGATTGGCAAAAGTTGTACGGTTTTCTTAAGGAGGCTTTGAGTTATCGTGCGTTTTTAGTTCGGAATTTCAATTTTGTTGGCTGAGCCATGTGGAAGTTGTGGTCTGTTTTATATTTTGTCGTTAATGTTATGTTATGTTGTGTTATGTCCTCTAGCTTGTTCTGGTTTCTATAGATTGTTAAATAATGTTCTGTCGTTTTTGTTATGTTATGTCCTCTAGCTTTGTCTAGGCTCTATTGATTGTTGAGAATAACTAAAATAATAAAGTAGGTGAATAATTATTAAGTAAATAAAATAAAATAAATAATAAAATGAATAGGCAAGTGGGAAATGATTGGAAATTACTGCAGTAAAATAAAAATGAAATGATAAAAATTGATACAAATAAATTGTTATATTAAGGAGTTTTTTAACATTGATCGAAATGATTGTGTACTACGTTTTTGGTTTTAACGTTTAAGGGTGTTGAACTCTCCGGGCAGATGACCTGTGGTCCGTGCCCTATATGTTTTCTGCGATATATATTACTTATTATTGAATATTTCATGCCAAATAAACATTTTTTCTATCTATCTATCTATCTAAGAAGAAGATGAAGATAGCGCCTCAGAATCAGAATTGGGAACCTCAACAACAGACTCCTCCCAAGAAAGCGAATCTTCAGAAGAAGAACTTGGTCGTGGTAAACGAATAAAAACACTACCTACCTGGCCATCTGAAGGATTACGCTCTCTTAACATTTAAGGAAGCTGTAAATGGACCTGACCAAGAAAAATTGAAAGAAGCTATAGACGACGAAAAAAGATCTCTCGAAAAAAATCATACCTGGGAACTAGTAACTCGAGAATCTGCTAAAGGAAATAAAATTTTGTCGAATAAATGGGTCTTTAAAGAAAAAGACGACGGACGTTTTCGTGCAAGACTTGTCATCCGAGGCTGTGAACAAGAACATGGATTAAATTACAGCGAAACATTCAGCCCAGTAATAAACAGCAGCTCCATGAGGATTATCTTTGGATTGGCATCCGCAAAAAACTACCACATCACAAAATTTGACATAAAAACCGCATTTCTTTATGGAGATTGTGATGAAGACATATTTATGGAACCTGAGGGCTACGCTAAAACTGAAGTGATTTGTAAGCTCAAGAAATCGCTTTATGGGCTTAAGCAAGCATCACTCAAATGGAATCAACGGTTTACAGCATTCTTGAAAGAAGAAGGAATGAAACCCACTAATTCAGATCCATGCGTTTTTGTAAATTCAGATCATACGATTATTTTAGCACTCTATGTAGACGACGGCCTTCTCGTTGGCCAATGTCAGAAAAATGTGAGAAAATTGCTCAAGACCATCCAAACTAAATTTGAAGTCCAATCTTGCGAAAATCCCTCTTCATTTCTAGGGATGGAAATATTGAAGACAGAAAATGCTCTCAAACTCACTCAACAGAACTATACCTCAAACATTCTGAATTCTTTTTCGATGCAAGATGCCAAACCAAAACCAACTCCAATGATACCACTTGGAGAGGATACAAACAAGATCTCCGGTGTGAAGCTACCTTACAGAGAGGCAGTAGGGTCACTTCTCTACGTTTCAAACAAAACAAGACCTGACTTGGCATTTTCAGTCAACTATGCCAGTCGAAAGCTTGAAAATCCTTCAGATCAAGATATGACCAACCTAAAACGCATCTTTCGATACCTTTGTGGCACAAGAGCCGAAGGAATTCAATTCGAAAGCAGTGGAAAATTCGTCCTCGAAGCGTACTCAGATGCTGACTTTGCTGGAGACACGACTACTAGACGTAGCACCACAGGCTATGTGGTTTTCTTCTGTGGAGGGCCAATTTCGTGGGCTTCTCGACGTCAACTGATTGTTTCGATGTCAAGCACTGAGAGCGAGTTTATCAGCGCCGCCGAATGCTGTCAAGAAGTCATGTTTCTCAAAACTTTGATCGAGGAAATAACAGGTTTAGAAATTGAAGCTTACCTTCATGTGGATAACCAAAGCTCAATCAAATTAATTAAAAACGGTATCTTACATAGAAAAAGTAAACATATTGAGGTTAGGTATCACTTTATTAAAGAAAAAGTTGACGAAAAGCGTTTAAAAATTGTTTATGTTCCTACAGAAAGCCAAAAGGCAGATATTTTTACAAAACCTTTAGCTACCACAAAATTTAAAATGTTCAAACAGTATTTGGTGTGCTAAGTATTCACATTTCTTTTATACAACTGTTTTATTTTTCGACTTGCATTTTCTTACTATGATCTGACTCCTGTAATTCTCTAATTTTGATATGATATTTTCTTAAAATTCAAGCATTTTTGTGTCTAATTAATCTATGTGATTTATGAATATGTTAAAAAAAAAACTAATGTTCATTCTTATGTTTTTCTTAAAATTGTCAAATTACAAAATTAAGGGGAAATGTTGGGATTTGGGTGTCTATGGTACTAATTTAGAATTTGAATATACCGCGTACTAGTTACTCGACTCTCATTGGTCGATCTCCTACCAATAGGATAGCCTCGTTGTTTCTCGAAGGTTCTACTAGGTTCCTGCTTCCCTCCTCAGATTAGACCGTTTTTCCTACTTGTGCATTTTGTCTTTCATATTTGGATGCAAAATAAAGTCTTTTATTCAGTTTTCAACGCTTATTACTGCGTATACCTCTTCAAAATTGGGGTTATATAAGCATGCTAAAATAATTTTATCCGTTGATTCAAATGCTTCCCCGAAATTTTTCAGGCCCCCTTCAATTCCGTATGCATTTCGAAAAGGGGTAGACTCTGAACTTGACAGATTGGAGAATGAAGGGGTAATTACCAAAATTCAGACATTAGAATGGGGAACCCCGTTGGTTCCGGTTCTAAAACCTGATAATACTATTCGTGTGTGCGCTGATTACAAAGTAACAGTCAACCCGTTTTTAAAAGATTTTGATCATTGCGTTTCAACAGTTGAGGATATATTCACAAAGCTGGAAGGCGGCCAACAATACAGTAAGCTGGATTTTTCTTTTGCTAACACCCAAATTTCGTGTGATGAGCCTACTGCTGTGTTGCTGGCCTGGAGTACGCCAAAGGGAATCTATAAAGTGAATAGATTACCTTTCGGCGTGAAACCGGCATGCAAACTATTTCAGTCAGTTATTGACAAGACTCTACTGGGTTGTGAAGGTGTTGCCTGTCTATTGGACGACATCGTCGTGATTCTTCGAATATTGTGAAGATCTTCTGGGCCGTTGTTGTGTTCAAGGCATGACGTCTCCTCAGCTGGAAGTAGGGGCTCCTGGGTGTGATTGTCTGGAGGACTTGGAAAAGGGTTGCTGGAATCCTCTGTTAGTGAAGGAAGATCTGGCTGGTTGTCCTCACTTGTATTTAAGGGTACCCTTTGATACGATTTTCCTACTGGGGCCAAATGCTGAGTGATAAGGAAGCCATCGAGACTCGACCAGAAAAGGGATGAGTTTGCAATGATGCATTACGAGCAAAGGTGGAACTCACAAAGCTCAGGGAGCTTCCTGTATCGATCAAGGCATCGGCACAAAAACCATTTACTTTTACTGGTATTGTGGACATAGCAAGTGTAGGAGACGACGAAGCTAACACAGTTGCAATGGAGCCTGCTTCCAATGAAGCTGTTGTTCCTTTGGGAATTTTCCTTTTTGAGAGACAAACCTTCCCAAAATGACCCTTTTTAGAACAAAGCTTGCACGTTGAGTCAACTGCTGGACAAGATTGTCGAGGATGCCGTGGTCCTCCGCAGAAATAACAATTGCTTCGCTTAGTAATCGATCCTACTGATAGTTCATGCCGAACAGGAGAATGATCTTCACCATTGGTAACCTTGTCAGTACTCATAACACTGATAGGTATCTGATTTATTGATTGGTAAGACAGTGAGTGTTGTTGGGCTAAATCGAGGGTCCTAGCCTGTGTAAATGCATCGTCTAAAGAAAGTGTAGTATTCTCTAGAAGTCTCTGGCGGATGGCCGAAGATTGTATGCCTGTGATAAATGCATCTCAAATGCTATCGTCTCTATTTTGAGCGGCCGTGACGGATTTAAAGTTGCAATCCTTACTGAGTGTTTTAAGGGCCTGTAAGTATTGGTCGATAGCTTCCCCTGATTGTTGCTGTCTTGTGGCTAAACAGTGGCGAGCGTAAATTTCATTTTTAGGCTTTACGTAGATGCTTTCTAAGACTTGAAGTGCCGTTTCGAAGGTATTGCATTCTGAGATGTTAACGTATAGTTTGGGAGCTACAAAATTGATCAACAACTGACGTTTTACCTCCTCTGTTAGCTGTTCCTCTGATGATGCCAGGAAATTCTGGAAAGTCTGTTTCCAGTGAGCCCAACTGACAGCCGCATTTGCATCTGAAGGTTCCACCTCTAAGCGCGTTGGTTTCAGGAACTTCTTCATGGTTCAATGCATTGAATTTTGCTGAATAAATTGTAATGAAACAAGTTGACCTGAACGTAGGTTTTATTCAGCAAAATTCATCTCGATATAAAAACGAAAAGTGATTTCCACGAACGCTATAAATGAACATCTGAATGCTATGACAACAATAATAATAGAACTGAAGTTGTAATATTATAACAAGGAACACACACGTAATTTGGGAGTAGTTCTCCAACGCTTACGTGAGGCCGGATTTAAACTTAATCAATCAAAATGTAAATCGTAAAATGTTTCTCGGTCACATTATTGACAACGTTGGGCTCCGAAAGGATCACGAAAAAGCTAAAGCAATTTTGGAAGCTCCTCGTCCAACTTCTACTGATGAACTAAGAGCATTCGTAGGTACCGTTTCTTATAGAGGCGTCTGGAGATCCAGCGGCTCGTCCTCGACCCAAGCGCTCCCAGCGGCCTTCCTGCTAACTCTCTTATCTCCTCTGTTTCCAGGGACCTAGTACCTACCTTTTTTTTTTTTTTTTTTTTTTTTTTTTTTTTTATTTATTTGGCATTAGATTGCTCCATACAGCCATGATATTATTTACATATATATAAATATATATTTATACAATAATAAAATAATTATAGAGTAAATTAAAATTCAATTACCTACCTATCCTACTAGAGTATCCTACTAGAGATCTTCATGTCTGTTTCTCCCTTTTTCCTCAACTCCACTTCCATCCGGTTTAGCATTAACTTTTGCTTCCGAGTCTACCAAGGTAGCGGAACTCGACTTTTCTGTCTTTGCAAATCAATTTTAGGTCGGGAATGATTCATATTGTTGTAAAAACAAAATGTTTTTCATAAAAGCAATCCATCCGAACAGAAAGAAAGGTATCACCAGAATCTATTGGTAGGTTCCCCATCGATTTTGCTTCCGAGTCTACCAAGGTAGCGGAAGCTTTGTTTTCACTTTTCAAGAACGAAAGAAAAAGTTCTCCAAAATCAAAATTTTCACTCGCGTTTTGCGTTTTAGACCTTTCTGAACAATTTTGGTTCCGTGTCTGTGTGTCTGTCCGTCAGTCATGAATTCCTTGTAATGTGCATAACTATACGAAGTTATTGTCCGATTTCTATGACATTTTCAGGGATGTCACAGATTAGTATTTAGATGGTCCCCTATGAAAATCACCACCTTCGGACTGATAGTAGCCACTGCCCATGCGCAAACGTGAATTTCCTTGTAACAGCCATAACTTCTACATTTTCCATCCGATTTCAATGAAATTTTCAGGGATGTTGCAGAAGTAGTGTTTAGATGGTCCCATATGAGAATCATAGAGAATGGTTCTTCATAGAGGGATTCATTCATAGAGGGATGGTCCCCTGTGAGAATCTCAAATCCTATTCATTACGTTACTAGGCCTCAACAGCTCAGAGGTAGCGCATAGAACTGTCCCAGGTTCGAATCCCAGCCAAGGCTAATTTTTGCTTCCGAGTCTACCAAGGTAGCGGAAGCTGTTTTCACTTTTCAAGGACGAAAAAAAAAGTTCTCCGAAATCAAAATTTCCACTCGCGTTTTGCGTTTTAGACCTTTCTGGACAATTTTGGTTCCGTGTCTGTCTGTCTGTGTGTCTGTCATGAATTCCTTGTAACGCGCATAACTATACAAAGTTATTGTCCGATTTCTATGAAATTTTCAGAGATTGTGCGGGTTGGTGTATAGACGGTCCCCTATGAAAATAATCATCCCTGGACTATTAGAAGCGACTGCGCATGCGCGAACGTGAATTCCTTGTAACGGCCATAACTTCTACATTTTCCATCCGATTTCAATGAAATTTTCAGGGATGTTACAGACTAGTATTTGAATGATCCCCTATGAAAATCATCACCTTCGGACCGATAGTAGCCACTGCGCATGCGCAAACGTGAATTTCCTTGTAACGTCCATAAGATCTACATTTTCCACCCGATTTCAATGAAATTTTCAGGGATTATGTAGATTGGGTTGTAGATAGTCCCCTATGAAAATCATCATCCCCGGACTGATAGAAGCGACTGCGCATGCGCAAACGTAAATTCCATGTAACACCCGTAACTTCAACTGTCCCCCAGGGGTCGCGGGTTCGAATCCCAGCCGAGGCTAAGTATTTTTTTGATCTAATCACGTACATCTACTCACTTTATTTTTCATCCGAATTTGATGAAATTTACTAGGATTGTCCAGATTAGCGTGTAGATGGTCCCCTATGAGGGTAGTGAAAGGTACTTATAGATTGGTGTTTTGAGATTAACTACTATGCATCTGATCATCTATATAATCGGGTTATGGATACGAGGAAGCTATGTGCCACACCCACTTGGCAGACGTTTTTTTTAAATCTAATCACATACAACTACTCACTTAATTTTTCATCCGAATTTGATGAAATTTTCTAGGATTGTCCAGATTAGCGTGTAGATGGTCCCCTATGAGGGTAGTGGAAGGTATTTAGAGATTGGTGTTTTGAGATTAACTACCTATGCATCGGATCATCTATATAATCGGGTTATGGATACGAGGAAGCTATGTGCCACACCCACTTGGCAGACTTTTTTCTGTTGCTAGAATCTATTGCTAACTTCACCCCGGCTTTTTTTTAGACAATTGCAATAGCTCCATTTTTTGGAAAATTCGCTGCAAGTGCCTTCAGTTACCGAAGAATGAAGCTTGTCTAGTAAAAACAATTACCTATTTTTTTTAGGTAGATACTTAGGAAAGAAAAAGGTTTTTTATTGACCTGGACTACCTACCTCCAACCATTGATGAGACCTCAACGAAGTTCATCATGCACCATCTATTATTATTATTACAAACTCAAATTGAGCGTGAGAATGAGATAAGAGAGTTAGCAGGAAGGCCGCTGTGAGCGCTTGTGTCGAGGACGAGCCGCTGGATCTCCAGACGCCTCTGTTTCTTATCATGGAAGGTTTTTGAAAAACATGTCTACAATGTTATCACCATTGTACATATTATTGAAGAAAAATGTTCAATTCGAGTGGTCGCCCGAGTGTGAGGTATCTTTTCAAGAGATCAAACTGGCGATCACATCTGACAAAACGCTGGTACATTTCAATCCAAAATTACCCATAATTTTGGAATGTGATGCTGCCGGAAATGGGATTGCCGCGGTTCTTCTTCACAAATTGCCTGACGGCGAGGAAAGGCCCATAAGTTTCGCGTCTCGTACTTTGAAAGAGGCCGAGAAAAATCACCCAACTGGCCAAAAAGAAGCTCTTGCAATTTATTTTGGATTTAATAAATATTATAAATTTTTGATGGGTCACAAGTTCATAATAAGAACTGACCATAAACCGCTATTGGGTGCATTTGGTGAAGAAAAACCGCTTCCCGTGATGGCTGCAGGCAGAGTACAGCGATGGGCATTGTTTTTGTCAAATTTTGATTTCAAATTGGAATATATCAAAGGTTCCAGAAATTCCGCGGATGGACTATCGCGTCTGCCTGTGGCCACCAAAGATGTAGAAAATGAAGACTACGATTACCATTTAAATTTTATTGAAGAATTTGTACCTGTGGATCATGATAAAATTAAATATGAAACTCGAAAGGACCCAATATTGGGAAAATTATATTTGTACATTGGTAATGGTTGGCCAATTGTCGTGGGAGACGAATTAAAGTCATTTGAATTAAGAAAATCTGAATTTCACATAGAAGACGATGTAATCATGTGGGGTTACAGAATTGTCATTCCACACAAATTACGTGAGTCGCGTTTAATCGAACTTCACAGTTCACACATGGGTGCCACAAAAATGAAGGCGCTTGCGCATTCGTATTTTTGGTGGCCCGGTCTAGACAAAAATATTAATGACTTATCAAAAAATTGCGAAATTTGCCAAACTTGTAAACTAGGGATGGGTATCGATACTCGATATTTCAAAACATCGATACTTTCGTACCGGTACTCGATATTTTAGATTATCGATACTGCACTATCCGATATTTTTGGATATCGACACTTTGGATCCGATATTTCTAAATATCGAATATCGATACTGTTCACGCGGAAAATTCTACATAATGGCTAAAAAATGAAGAAGATAGAGAAGCTTTTGGGTCATTACTCTTTGGTTGCACAAATAACGTTTATACCATGGAAAAAATCACTCTGCTTGGACTCTTAATAGTGAAAAATGAATAAAAGTTGTTGAAAAAATTATTTTTCTTGAGAAAATTGGATGATATTGATAGTTTGTGACACTAAAGTATCGGTAGTCGATATTTTGAAATATCGATACTCATGCCCAACGATACTTGGGATATCGATACTCGGATACGATACAGTATCGATACAAAATATCGATACTTTTATAACGATACCCATCCCTATTGTAGACCCGATCCGCACAAAACAGCTACCGCTGGGTGGCCCGAGGCCGTTGAACCGATGGAAAGAATCCATATGGACTATGCAGGTCCAACTTTCAATAATAACATGTTGTTGACTATAATAGATTCTTGTAGTAAATGGCCCGAAGTTTTTGAGGTTGGCAAGGCTGATACCGGTCACACGTTAGACAAGTCCCGTGAGGTCATAGCTCGTTTGGGAATTAAAAAATGTGTTGTTACAGATAATGGTACCTGCTTTACCTCTTCAGAATTTTCAAAATTTTGTAAATCGAATAATATTACTCATTTGACATCTCCGCCTTTCCATCCATCAAGTAATGGACTGGCAGAAAAATTTTTAAAATTTAAAAAATTCTTTGAAAAAAATAATTAAAACTCCTAACAGTCAGTCATTCCATACAAATTTATAGAAATTCTTGTTTGCATACAGGAATACTACGCATTCTACGACTCATAGACTTCCTTCTGAAGTTATGTTTGGAAGGAAAATTCAAAATCCTTTCGATCAACTATTGACAAAAAGTATAACTTGGAATAAAAAACTACCTAACTTGAATAATAAATTTTTCAAGATTGATGAATTTGTGAATATCCGCGACTATTCACGCCCTAATAAGCGTGGATGGTTGCGAGCCAAGGTAGTGGAAGTGCTGGGGTCATACGTGTACCTTTGTGAGGCTCCTGATGGGCGAATTTCAAGAGGCATCCCGATCAAATGATAAGGTCGTGAGAATTTTCACTGAAACCTTTGAAGACATGAGCCGTCAGGAATTCAAACCTGGTCTCATTCTTGAAAGTTCCGGTTTTCCTCCTCTTGGGAAGACGCCACAAAAGAAACCCCGTTCAAGTGCTCCATGTACTCCCACTGCTCACCCAACTGCCGATAAAATTTCTGATAAACAAAATAATTCTCCAGATTCTCCAAACCAAGGAGACGTAGGTGCTCATCTACCTGCCACTCCTATAGCAATTCGTAAGCCTTGTCGTCGACAAAATTCTCTTTCCTTCTCTAAACTTCCTAAACTTCAACTCACTCAACTCTCTTCCAACTCTACTTCCTATTTCTCATTCAATTCCAGCTCATTCGTTACTCATTCTCTTCATTCCTCTTTAAATATTTTGTTATAAAATTAAACTCGTCTTTTCTCGTAAAGCACAATCCAAATTCTCAATTTATTTCAAATCCAAAAACGTGAAACATCTGGGATTAAATCATTTGTTTTAAAATAATAATGTTTTCAAGTATGGCTTCCATCAACTCGTCGAATCTGACGACACTCGGGGCCTGGGAAGTGCCTGGGAACGCGGATCTGTCGGTGCTTCCCTCTCTTCCTCTTCTTCTGGAACTTCAATGGGCCTCTCTTCCTCTTCTTCTGGAACTTCAATGGGGTAGACCATGCCAATCGATCGAGATATTACACGATGGTTAGGAAGAATAAGTTTGACAGTTCTGATGCTACCATCCCTGCTTCTTCTGATTTCGATGATTCTGGCTAACCGCCATGTACCTCTTGGCGATGAGTCTCCTATTTGAACGACTGTCCCAACCATCGGTTCTTCTTTAGCGAGGATTCTTCCCTGTCTAATGGACCTTTGGGTCCTTTCTCTTAAAGCGAGTAAATACTCTCCTTTCCATATCTTCCAAAATGAATTAAGAATGGACTGTCCCAGATTCCAGCGCGCAATCAACTCGTTCCTAGTTGACTGGCCTTGCTGATGCCGCTCTTGTGTTCCTAGAGTATAGCTGTTGGCATTCAGAAAATGAGCAGGCGTTAAAATATTATTAGAGTTAATGTCTTCTCCTACGTATGTTAACGGGCGTGAATTCACTATGGACTCCACTTCTGTCAGTATCGTTGTGAATTGACTGTGATCGAGTTTCTGTTTTCCAACTGTCTTCCGCAATCCCTGTTTGACGAGAGACACAAGACGTTCGTATACTCCTCCTGCCCATGGTGCTAGCTCTGTGATGAAATTCCAATTAATTCTCTGTTCAGCCAAAAAATTGTCAACAATGGGGTCAGACGAAATTCTATTCCCACTGATTTTGGTTATCTCAGAGACTAACTTGAACTGCATAGCGTTGTCTGAAAGAATATACTTGGGTATTCCTCTTCGAGCCACGAAACGTCTCAATGCGAGTAAAAATTCCTTCGCGGTCATCCCGTAAACAACTTCTAAATGTACTGCTGTAGTAACTAAACAAGTAAATAAGCAAACCCAAATTTTTAAGGTTTCGTTTCTTTGTAATTTGATGTATAAAGGTCCCAAATAATCGAGTCCGGTATTTTTGAATGGTAATGATCTTGATATTCTAGCTACTGGCAGTGGAGGCATATCGGGTAACCAGTACGGCCCTCCACCCCACGGTTTGCATATCAAACATTTTTTTCAAAACTCTTCTAACTTCAGCTCGTCCCTTAATCACCCAATACTCTGATCGTATAGCTGCAAGAGTGTGCGATATTCCCGCATGCGCGTTCTTAATATGGAAATGTCTTATCAACATCTCCGTGAAGTGTTCTGATTTGGGAAGTAGAATCGGATAATTTTCTTCAAAACTTTGCTCGTTGTTTATCACTCTACCTTTACATCTTAGTAACCCTTCTTTGTCCTCCCATAATCCCAATTGGAGAGCACAAGGGGTTCCTTTCCTAATACTTTCAAACATGTCCCGGAAATGCTTATGTTGTACTCTTCTACACCACAATTTTGTTGCTTTTGAAATTTCTTCTGCTTCTAAACTACCGTGATACTGATTGGCTTCATTCTTAATTTTTCTTTTAAGATTCTCAATATACCTATTACAATAATATTGTAATAGGTATATTGAGACAACAGCATATTATGCTGTTTTCATTATCAAGACTTTGAATAAACTGAAGCGATTTGAGGCAATTCCAAACGGGTAGACATATTTACACTCTGCTTCTTCATTCGTTAAGAGCATATGTGTTGATTCCTTGTTATATTCTATCTCAATTTCTTCCACGCTTTCTACCTCTTTTGGCCAAAAATGATCATCTTCTTTCAACCATTTCGGTCCTTCCCACCAAAATTCATCGATTTCGGAACACATTTTTCCCTTAGTCGCTAAGTCCGCAGGATTCTCTTCTGTTGGTACGTATCGAAACATGACGTCTTGGGATTTATTTATCTCTTTCACTCGATTTTCCACAAACAATGGGAGTACTTTGGCTGAATTGATCCATCGCAGAACACATTTTGAATCTGTCCACAGGAACTTTCTCTTCACTTCTACATCTAAACTCTTCTCAATGAACTCAATGCTGCGAACCCCAATCAGAACGCCCATCAATTCTAATCTTGGTATCGTAATACCTTTTGGAGCTACTCTTGCTTTGGAAAATATTAATCTCGTTACGTTAACTTCTTTTTGATGATACCTAACGTAAATGGCTGTAGCATATGCCTTCTGTGAAGCGTCAGTGAAACAATGAACGTCAACTTGTTATAAAATTAAACTCGTCTTTTCTCGTAAAGCACAATCCGAATTCTCAATTTATTTCAAATCCAAAAACGTGAAACATCTGGGATTAAATCATTTGTTTTAAAATAATGATGTTTTCAAGTATGGCTTCCATCAACTCGTCGAATCTGACGACGAGCCTAGCCGAAATGAGTAAATTCATTATGATAAAATTAAGCAAAATTATAATACAATTTTGTCAAGAAAAAAAAATTATTTTATGATATTGCGAACGATTCACATGTGAAATTGTTCGTGTAAATTCTTAATTAAGTTATTTTTTTTGTACAATTTTGAACTACATTCATGGAATTTTTTTTTTAATTTTGGGGGAAAGTAGTGGGATGTTTACCTCACCGGTACACACCTGCCTGCCCCCTCCCACCTGTCACTATCTTCTATTATTAAAACCAGTTCATAATCAAACCTCGACGTTGTTGTTTCTACTTACCTTTCCTTCTCCCGAATCATCTCAATCCCAATCAAAATCCCTCATCATCATCCCAATTTTGAATAGTACTGAATTTAAAAGATTTTGAGACCACCCGGAGGTCTGCAGGACATTCCGTTCGCTCCCCACGAGTACTTACGGGTTTTCCTTCGATAAAACAGAATCACGAATGTGAATGACAAAAGAGTTCTAATCGCCGTTCTAATTTTATCTGACTAAAATGCGATCGCTGTTCATTTCTTTTATTTGTATTCAGTTTTGCTTTCTGAGCAACCAGTAATCAAATTTCCATATGAAGCTTCTTATTTTTCGTATCGAGTGTGAAGCGTTTAGTTCTTTCTAATAAACTTGGTTGTGAAGGTGTGAAGGCAGTATGGTGTGGTAGGTAGTTCCTACCAATAGTTGGTAGGTTAAAAAAAAGCTGCAAATCATTGCTCAAAGGTTTATTATTTTCTGTATAGATCACCCTTCTGAATAGATCCCTCCCTACCAACCATAAGTACCTGGAGGCGCCGCCAAACGAGGAAACAGAGGGACCGACTTAAAAGATACGAAGGCATCCTGCAGAAGACCAAGGAGCTAAAGGAAAAGGGTTCCCCTCCGGCAATATTAGTGCAGAAAACGAGGCCAGTATCGTTGCAATCAGAAATGGAGATTACTGAGGGGGCTGAAACAAATGATAGGTACAAACAAGCTCTCATGTCTCCCCCATCACTGAAGAGAGCCGTGAGAGAAGCTGTAAACCCTGTTGAAATGCAGCTAAATGTCAAGAGAGTCCAGCTACTTGGCATGGATAAACTGAAATTGACAGTGGGCACTGAACAGCAAGCCGTTCTACTCAGAGGGGAATTAGCCAACAAAGGGTTCACTGTACAAAAGGACATGGGCCCAAATAAGCCCCTGCTGATGAAAGTTCACAGAGTCGACCAGGAAATTCCCAAGGAAAATGTCGCGGACAAAGCATATGATCAAAATGCATGGATTTCCGAATGTTTTACCAGGGAAGCCTGGAAAAAAGAGTTTGTTCCCTCGTTTGCTAAAGGCAAGCGGGAATATGATAATGTCATTTGGGTTTGTGCTGTGTCTGCTAGAGTACGAAATGAACTTGTCAAAAGGCAGCCTATCTACATAGGGTTTGGACAGTGTCGGGTAGTGGACTATTTGGACATCACAAGATGCTTCAAATGTCAAGGGTTTGGACATACTCAAGCAAGATGCTTTGGTGAAGATACATGCGCCAAATGTGCTGGGGACCACAGAACAAATGCCTGCACTAGTGGAATCCGAAAGTGTGCTAACTGTGCGAGAGCAAACCTAAAGAGTAATCACACTGTCGATTCAGAGGGTTGCCCAGCCTTCCAAAGGGCATGGAGGTCACGGATGAGAGCCATTGATCCATGCCAGTAATGAACCAACCCACTAATGAATATTACTCAATGCCACGGAGGAGGCAGCCAAGACAACAGGCAAGCAATGATCAAGGTCTTACAGGGTAACCTACACAGAGGTACAACAGCACAAAACCTGCTGCAACAACTCGTACGGGAGAGAAATATTGACATTGCGATCATTAGTGAGCAGCATCATAATCAAATAAATCTGAAATGGTACACGGACAACACGGGAACAGCAGCAATATGGTCAGTGTCAGATGGACATGTTGAGGACCATGGAAGTGGAGTGGGGTATGTTTGGCTAAAGAGAGGGGGAGTCACATACTTCAGCTGTTATTTCACACCGAATGAACCCATTCAGCACTTCCAAAGGAAGCTGGGTGAACTGGAGGATGCTGTCCAGAATACTACAGGTGACACAATTGTTGCAGGAGATTTCAATGCTAGAGCCCTTGAATGGGGCATGCCTGACCCTGATTGGAGGGGCCGGCTCATTCTAGAGATGGCAGCGAGGAAAGGATTGGTGATCCTAAATGAAGGCGATACACCTACCTTCCACCGACCAGGACAACGAGGTACCATACCAGACATATCCCTAGCTACAGAAACTGCTGCCAGAAAGGTCCGTAATTGGAAGGTTATGCACGAGTTCACAGGTAGCGATCACCAGTACATAAATTTCGACTTTCAAATTACAACACCACAAAGAGGCACCCCACGCAGAGACACAGACCAGGTTAAAGGTTGGAATTTGGCAAAACTAGATAGAGAAAAAATGGTACAGGTTTTACTAGATGGAGATAAACAAATGGCTGCAAATGATCATAGGCAACAACCAAGTACCACATCTCAGACTCCAGGCATGTCTGTTTTAAGTGCTCTGGATGCTGAGGTAACTGTGAATAAAACAATGAAGATTCTGACCAAAGCCTGCAATGCATCTATGCCCAAAAAAGTCCTACAAACAGGAAGGCCTCCAGTTTACTGGTGGAATGAAAATATTGCAAGGCTCAGGAGGATATGTAACCAACTGAGGCGCAGAGCGCAGAGAACAAGGAGGCAAGAAAATTGGTCGACAATACACACAGAATTTGCAGAAGCTAGGAAGAAACTCCGTCATGAAATAAATAAAAGCAAAGCGGATTGCTGGCAAAAAATCATCGACGAAATAAATGTAGACACATGGGGTCGCGGCTACAAGATAGTGACAGGAAAACTCCAGGCACAAAACCGTTCGAGCCTTATGGATGAGGAGGTCATGGAGTCCATCGTAAATGGCCTCTTCCCAACCCATCCTCCTAGAGATATAGATTATAGAATTGTAAGAAGAACAGACACACCCCTATTTACAGTGGACGAAATAAAAAAAGCAATTGGAGCATTAAAAAACAAAAAAGCGCCTGGACCTGATGGCATACCGTCAGAGGTACTCAAAATAGCCACGGAAGCCTGCCCACAGCTGCTCCTGAGGATGTATAATGCATGCCTTGGTGCTGGGGTCTTTAGCGAGCGATGGAAGGCTGCTCGCCTGGACCTCTTAGATAAGGGTAAAGGGGACCCAAGCCTGACGTCATCCTGGAGACCATTGTGTATGCTGGACACAGCTGGAAAGGGCTATGAGAAACTACTTCTGCTCCGGCTACTGCCTGCAATAGAGCAAGCGGGAGATCTATCCCCCAGACAGTATGGTTTCCAGAAGGGTCGTTCAACTGTCCATGCACTGACAGATGTGGTGACTGCAGTAAGAAGATCACAGGAAGGCAGCAGGTACAACAGAAACCTTGCACTCCTGGTGACCCTTGATGTGAAAAATGCCTTTAACTCTGCAAGATGGTCGGATATGTTAAAAGCCCTTAGCATTGATTTCAGGGTTCCACCTTATCTACTGAATGTTATAGACAGCTACCTTAAGAACAGAACCCTAACATATGAGACTGCTCAAGGGATACGAACGAAGGATATCACATCAGGGGCTGCTCAGGGATCTGTACTAGGTCCTCAACTGTGGAATGCATCATACAACGAGGTCCTAAGATTGGAAATGCCTGAGGACTGTTTCCTTGTTGGATATGCTGATGATGTGGCAGCAGTAGTACTCGCAAGGACAATGGATTCAGCCCAAGCCAAGTTGGAGCAGATCATGACACGAGTAACGGAGTGGATGGAAGAACATAGCCTGGCACTAGCTACATCAAAAACCGCATATCCACCATCATCCCAATGCGGATCGGAAACACTGAAATAACAACTAAACCAGCAGCCACATATCTAGAAGTCATGTTGGACACAAAAATCACATTTGGTGAACATTTAAGAAGAACTGCAGACAGGGCTGCACAAAAATCGGCAGCTCTTTGTCACCTTATGAGAAGCATAAATGGCCCTAGACCATGCAAGAGACGCTTGATAATGACAGTGGTGGAGTCAATTCTCTTGTATGGAGCGGAGGTGTGGGCGGATGCACTGAGCGTGGCGTATCTCCGACAGAGACTGATAGCTGTGCAGCGAAGAGGAGCTCTACGAATCGCCTGTGTTTACCGAATAGTGTCAGAACCCGCTATCTTTGTGCTTACCAGTGTCATACCGATCCAGCTGATGGCTTCAGAGAGAAAAAGAATTTTCGACAGAAGGGATGAAGGAGACAGGTCCCGCATAGCCAAGGAAGAAAGAGATTGCACGATGGTAAGCTGGCAAGAGATATGGACAAGAGAATATAGAGGACGGTGGACTAGTGCCAAACATCCAGAAATGGACGGACAGGAAGCATGGAGAATTGAAATTTTTCCTCACACAATTCTTCACAAGACATGGACTGTTTTATGCCTATCTACATAAAATGGGAAAGGTAACTGTCCCAACATGTCCGCACTGTCAGAAGAGAGAAGATGATGATGCGCTGCACACCTTTTTCAAATGCACCAAATGGGCGGCTGAAAGAAGCCAGCTGCTGGCAGAGCTGGGATTAACTCCCCAAATTCCAACACCAGAAGCTGTCGTCAGCAAGATGCTGGAAGGTGAGAGGAGCTGGAGTCTTGTGGCAGCGTACGCAGAGAGTATCCTGACAAGGAAGACATTGTTAGAACGAGAGAGACAGAGAAGGGAACACCTGGTCCGTCCCGCCATCCAGAACTGATGAAGTGCCCCAGGACTCAGCCTGAAGTAATGTGTTAAACAGTTCCAGGCTGATCATCCAACGTGGGAGAAAAGGAGGTGTTTTTTTAGTGGGTTTGAATCCCACATAACCTTGAAGTCGCGGATCCTTCAGGGTATCTTACGAGATCCAACTCCACCTGTGGATCTTAAAAATTTTCTCACCTACCTGCCGAAAAAATAAAAAAAAAACCATAAGTACCTACTGCCTAATAGGGCATTTTTGAAAATTTCAACCCTTCATATCCATTTGGTTGGTGGTTGGGGTTGAAATATTCAAAAATGTCCTAGTAGGTAGTGGGTACCTATGGTTGGTAGGGAGGGATCTACACAGAAGGAAGATCTATACAGAGAATAATAAACCTTTGTGAAAAGTTTGCAGCGTTTTCCGTACACTTCACTCACCAGCAAAGAACACATCTTTGAGATTGTCACCTCCTACCAACTAAGTTTTCGCTTGATAATCGAGTTTATTTAGATTAAATAAAAGCTTCACACTCCATTCTGTTGAACTAACTAGAGTTATTTTGTTATTAAAGTTCTAGTTTGGCAGACCTGCCTTCTTCTCTCATCATCCTACCTCCTCCAAATCTCATAATAAATCAGTTCTATGCAAGCGTCCTTCCTGTTGGGATTTCTCCCCGTTTATTTCAAGGTATTCAAGAAACAAAGAATTCCTTCATTTAGAAATTTGATTATTGGTTGCTAAGAAAAAAAATGGTTGCTGAGGACGCTAAACTGAGTACAACTCGAAGAAACGATCAGCGATCGCATTTCAGTCAGCTAAAATATGAATAATATTACAGCATATCTATATACATAAAACGCCAACCGTACGTATGTAAGCATGCGCGTCGCCGATCGCGAGGAGTGTGCGGGGTCTTGGGAGTTGGGAGAGTCAATGGCTGGAGAGGGTAGGTGATGGGCGAGTCAGAGGAATGGGAGGCGGGAGGAGTTGGGGGCGGGAGGAGTTGAGGGCTGGAGGGGTCTTGGGAGTGGTGAAGTCGGTGGCTGGAGGGGTTGGGGCGGGAGAAGTCGGAGGGAGTAGGTGACGGGAGAGTCAGAGGAATGTGTGGCGGGAGGAGTTGGGGGCGGGAGGAGTTGTGGGCTGGAGGGGTCTTGGGAGTGGTGAAGTCGGTGGCTGGAGGGGTTGGGGCGGGAGAAGTCGGAGGGAGTAGGTGACGGGAGAGTCAGAGGAATGGAAGGCGGGTGAATTTGGTGGCGGGAGGGGTTGGGGGTGGGAGAAGTCAGAGGGAGTGGGTGACCGGGAGAGTTAGAGGAATGGGAGGCGGGAGGAGTTGGGGGCGGGAGGAGTGGTAGCCGGAGGAGTCGGAGGGAGTGGGTGGGCGGATAGAGTCGGAGAAATCGTTTTTGCCTACTATTAGTAGGCTTTTTAGCTAGTTTAATTATAACAGCATATTATGCTGTTATATGAAATATGAGATTAGGCCTCAATGCGATTCACACTCGTGTTTCTGATTATCGAAAATTATTAAATAATGTAAATAATTATTAAATAATGTAAATATGTTGTAATATGTTATGTAAATATGTAAATAAATATGTTTCGATTATTGAAAATTCTAAAAATTCAATACTATTGAACATTGGTGAAAAAACGATACTTTTATTCCGGGAGTTCTCGAGCTAGGGTAAAAAATTCTAAAAATTCTATACTATCTCAAATTGATGGGAAAACAATAGCTTTATATCAAAAATGTTTGAGTTAGGGCGTTTTCAAAACTTCGACCCTTGATTTTCACCCCTTAGAAATGGCTGACTTCAACCTAAAGCTTCGAAGCACAACTAGACCCCAAATGAGGCCCTTATACCAAATTTCATCAAAATCGGACCGTGGGAACTAAGGAAAGTGCGTCGTACGGCGGACGGACGGAAAATGTTTATTCAATTTTCGGATTTTACGTACCTTAAAACGTAAACCAACAAATTTTGAGGGGTGTTAGAAATTTTTTAATTGTATTTTATGTAGAAGTAAATTTTTACTCCCCCCCCCCCCCACATCACAAAATTTGATGGTTTACTTTTCAAGGTACGTAGAATCCGAAAATCTAATAAAAATTTTGCCGTCCGTCCGCCATATACAGCTCTTTCCTTACCATGGACCGATTTTGATGGAATTTGGCATTTAGGTTCCATTTGGGATCTAGTTGCAGACGAGTGATCTATTCAGAAATATAATAAACCTCTGTGTAATAATTCACAGCGTTTTGAAATAGGCAGGGATGACGATATTTGTGGAAATATGGACTTACAATACCAGATAAAATCCATTGGTTGAGCCGCTATGTGTCATCAATCTTTGAGAACGTCTATAGTCCCCAAAGGAAACACACCGGGTTTTCATGTATTTTTATGGTTTTGATATAAAACCCAAGAACTGGGGTCAACTTCCGTTTCGTTTGATTCAATAGAATGCTTTCATCGTATTTTATAACTTTCAGGTCAGCTGTTCAAAATTGCCAGAATTTAAAACCACTGGATAAAAATTGATTCTGATTCGCATGGAAATTTGGATTTTTGATTCAATTTGCATCCCCAATTTACTTTTCCGTAGTTTAGACTAGATTTTGACAGATTTTTCGAATCGTGAAAAATTGCGTTCAAATCGTAGGACTAGATGGAAAATTATAATCGTTGAATTTTTATCTGCTACAGGGTGTACTCCTGGTTATATGAGCTTCAAGCTTGAATGCAATAACTGTTGGTGTGAGAGGTCGTTGTGGTCACCTGGTCTACATGTTCGGTGCACACTCGTAGCTTGTCATTGAGAAGTCACAGATGATTTCATGAGAAATTAAACTTACAAAACTGGCAAAAGGATTTTCGTTAATTCCTTCGTACCACCAGCGATACTCCCTCACGCCGATTGACGTAATTTTCTACGAAACTCGTATCCCATTTTGGATTCCACTGAACTCCATTTCTCTCCTACTCTATTGGATCCTACAGGTGATAAGCGTTGGGTTACTAGCTGGATTCTATTTTTATTTCTACTATTTGAAGCTTTTGATTATTGAATACAACGGTAAGAGGTGGATGTGACCAACATAAATTGACAAAACCAAATACATACAGTTTTCCTTTTTTTTGGACTGAAGATTTCGATCATTAATGGTGACAAGGTAAACCAATTTGTTCAAGAAGATTCTTGATCTTTCATGACAATTAGAAGATTTCTATTAAAATACATAGAAGGGAAATTAGATGGTTTAAAGGTATTTTACATGGGCGTTTGCTATTAATGTGAGCAAACACCAGATTACCTGGTTTGCTGTTTACCTAACGTTAACCGAAGATCTCCCCTCATTACCTCGGAAATGTTTGTCTGTGAGGTTTACTTACAAATAACGCCTGTCCACGCGTAACGGGGATGAGAGAATAAGAATAAGAATTTTTGTAATTTCCTAATAATTTTCTTTTGAAATAATAACTTGTTAAATAACAAATACAATTAATTTAAGTATTTGTCTTTTAAAAGGACCACATTAATTTCAAACATGGTATGATGAGTAATAAAACAGGAAAATTCATCAGATCACTCCATGAACAGATGCAGCCACCTCGCAAGTGACCTCAAGCCCATCTTCACCGCTCGGCTGCTAACCAAGTCTTTAGTCCCCCAAGTCGGAAGAATGCTTGAACTACGAAATCAACATTTCCACTTGATTTTAGACAAGATTAAATTGGGATGAAAATATAAAAGGGAAAATTTAAAAACGTATGCCAAGTGGGTGTGGCACATAGCTTCCTCATGTACATAACCCCATTGTATAGATGATCCGATGCATAGTAGTTATCTCAAAACATCAATCTCTAAGTACCTAGCACTACCCTCAAAGGGGACTCTTCATGTCAACCCGCAAAATCTCTGAATATAGTTGGAAACTGTAGAAGTTATGACAGTAACAAGGAAATACACGTTTGCACATGCGCAGTGGCTACCATCAGTCAGGGGGAAATGATTTTCGTAGGGGACTATCTAGACATCAACTAGCACTATCCCTGAAAATGTCATCGAAATCTAGTGAGAAATGCAAGAGTTATGGCTGTGGCAAGGATTTCATGACAGACACACAGACACGGATCCAAAATTGTTCAGAAAGGTCTGAAACGTACAACGCCAGTGGAAATTTTCGTTTTGGAGAACTCTTTTCAACCTTGAGAAGTGAAAACAAAGCTTCCGCTACCTTGTTAGATTCCGAAGCAATTAATTTTTTTTAAAGAATAATAATTCAAAAGGGAAGGGGTAGTCATTTTTTTCACTTGGTTTCTAAAATAATTTGATTTTGAATTCGTGTGTTGATCTGAAAGGCAAACCTCCGTCGAAATCTTGCATTTAAAGAATTTTCGTGCTGACCTGAACTTACTGAACAGCCATGACTTGTACATTTGTGATCCGATTTTGATGAAATTTCAAGGAATTGGACGAAATGGCGTGTTGATTGCCCTCTATGAAAATCATGGCCCCCAAATTGAACGTAGTCTTTGCGCATGCGCGAACATTATCGGATGGGACTATTCACATTACATCTCCATTTCTTACCCTCAAACACCTGTGAGCACTATTATTTAGGTATCGAGAAGAAATTCTATGGATATCTTATTTCATGTGTTTTTGTTTTATTATTTTTAATAATGATCCTTTGGAATCGACCAAGAAAAAAAAAGTTATCCCCCCACCACTCAAAATTTGTTGGTAACGTAAAATCCGAAAATCGATTAAAATTTGGCCGTCCGTCCGCCGTACGCGGCACTATCCTTAGTTACTACGGACCGATTTCGATGAAATTTGGTACCATTTGTGGTCAAGTTGTGCCCCAAAGCTTTTAAATGATGCCGGTCACTTTTAAGGATTGAAATTTTAAAAACGCCCTAGCTCAAAAATTTTTGATGTGAAGGTATTGTTTTTCCATCAATTTAAGATAAGATTGCATTTTAAAATTAATGGAGACCACGCGGAGCTCTGTAGGACAAACAGACGGCTCCCTACGAGAACTTGAAGGTAGAAATTACGATAAATCAGAAACACAAGTGAATTGCAAAAAAGGCCTAATCTCCGTTTAAATTTTATCCGACCAAAATGCGAGCGCTGTAAGTATGTGGTAGGTACGTAGTATCTATGGTTGGTAAAAATGATAATAATAATAATAATAAAATCTGCCAAGTGGGTGTGGCACATAGCTTCCTCGTATCCACAACCCGATTATGTGGATGATCCGATGCATAGTAGTTAATCTCAAAATATCAATCTCCAAGTACCTTTCACTACCCTCATAGGGGACCATCTACGCGATAATCTGGACAATCCTAGAAAATTTCCATCAAATTCGCATGAATTATGTAAGTGTTATGGCTGTTACAAGGATTTTACGTTTGCGCATGCGCACAGGCTACTGTAAATTGTAAGTCCTTGATTTTCAATGGGGACCATCTACAACCTAATCCGCGTAATCCCTGAAAATTTCATCTAAATCGGATGGAATATGTAGAAGTTATGGCCGTTACAAGGAAATTCACGTTTGCGCATGCGCTGCCGCTTCTATCAGTCCGGGGAGGATGATTTTCATAGGGGACCGTCTACACACCAACCCCCACTATCCCTGAATCTGTTCATAGAAATCGGACAAAAACTTCATAAAGTTATGTGCGTTACAAGGAACTCATAACAGACGGACATACAGACACACAGAAACGGAACCAGAATTGTTCAGAAAGGTCTAAAACGCAAAACGCGAGTGAAAATTTTAATTTTGAAGAACTTTTTTTTCGTCCTTCAAAAGTGAAAACAAAGCTTCCGCTACCTTGGTAGTCTCGGGAGCAATAGGGTAACGGGCCCAATAGTTGGACACTTAAGGTGGCTTTCTCACTGAAGCTCTTGCTGTACAATAAGCATTTTAGTGAATCTTCCTAATTCATTCCCCTTATCTTCTCAGAATCTGTGGCTACATGATAGTAAAGCATTTTATTTTTATTTTTGCTCCCGACTCTACCAAGGTAGCCGAAGCTTTGCTTTCACTTTTCAAGGACGAAAAATAAAAAGTTCACCAAAATCAAAATTTTCACTCGCGTTTTGGATTTTAGACCTTTCTGAACAATTTTGGTTCCGTTTCTGTGTGTCTGTCTGTCTGTCATGAATTCCTTGTAACGCGCATAACTATACGAAGCTATTGTCCGATTTCTATGAAATTTTCAGGGATTGTGCGGGTTGGTGTGTAGACGGTCCCCTATGAAAATCATCATCCCCGTACTGTTAGAACCGACTGCGAATTGTGCAAACGTGAATTCCTTGTAACGGCCATAACTTCCATATTTTCTACCCGATTTCGATGAAATCTTCAGGGATTATGCGGATTAGGTTGTAGATAGTCCCAACGAAGATCATCACCCCCGGACTGACAGTAGCCGCTGCGCATGCGCTAACGTGAATTCCTTGTAACAGCCATAACTTCTACATTTTCCACCCGATTTCGACGACATCTTTAGGGATTACGCGAATTAGGTTGTAGATGGTCCCCAATGAAAATCAAGGCCTTAAAATTTACAGAAGCCTCTGCGCATGCGCATATGTAAAACATTCTAACAGCCATAACATTTACATTTTTCATCCGAATTTGATGGAATTTTCCTAGGATTGTCCAGATTAACGTGTAGATGGTCCCCTATGAGATTAGTGAAAGGTACTTAGATATTGATATTTTGAGATTAACAACTATGCATCGGATCATCCATATAATCGGGTTATGGATACGAAGAAGCTATGTGCCACACCCACTTGGCAGACGTTTTTTTTTTTCAAATTGTTATACAGTCATGGGAGGCATAAACATGTGCAGACTTTATATAAATATTTGAATAAGGTTTTCGAATAAACTGTGTTTGTCTGACCTACTCATTCACTGCTTTAGTCGTGTTCATTTACTGTTTTTTCCTGTTAACAGGATTTATTGAACAACAGTGCTTTTTGGATTAATATTTTCAATAATGAACCATTGAAATCGAGCAACAGAAAAATTATTCCCTCGTGCCCTCAAAGTTTGATGGTTTACGATTCAAGGATATGTGGTATCCAATAATCGAATAAAAATATCCGGACTGAACTAAAATAAACCGTTGTGTAACAATTTGGAGCGTATTTTATCGCATGTTCACGTCTACAATAAATACAAGCACAAAAGAGCAAAAAAGAGCCACTGATCCGTCTAAAAGGTCTCTTTTGAATGAGCGGAGCGCTCAGAGCCGTTCTTCTTGGTGAACCGTTTTGCCCATCTCGAATTGAACCATCACAAAAGAACGAGAACGATTAGAATAAATACAAGTCAGGTTTCCAATGTCCAATTTTCCAACCCAGATGGTGAGTATTGTTCACTTTGTCACCCGGCAATGGGTCAACTTGGCCACTGGAGTGTTGTAGGTGCACTAAAAAGAGGATCACCCGAAGAAGCAAAGGGTAACCGTCGAAGCCCAGAATAAATGAGAAGCCATGCAGAACCACCTCGATGAAATCATGGACTTTGAAGTTGAAGACAGAGATCACGACTTGACAAGATTAGTATAAAGCAATTTAATAGTCGATGATTTAACAGTAGTCCCATGTGGAGAGCCGTCTCTGTCAGAAGAAGACCAATCAGCTTTCCGTATCTTCGAAGCAACAGCAAGGATTCATGATGGTGATAATTCCCTAATTGTTCACTGGAAACCCCGAATTTCCATCTCTCACGAGCCACGAGAAGAGAGAGCCTTCTATGAGATATTAAGAAGGATCATGTATCTTTTTGATCCTGGTTTGGTAGCAAACGTGACATAGCCTGGACGGATTCTGTCCCAAGTCATATTGAATAAAGACTTGCCTTGGGACTACAACATTGAAGGAGAACACCAAGTAAAGTGGAGCAAATGGTTGAAGCGTCTAGAAGCAGTTATTGGGATGGGAGTGACATTCGTAGCATCACGAGTGCTCGTCCATCCACGAACGAAATGAAAGTCCAACAGGATAGTCTCCAATCGGCGAACCCAGGTCGTTGTGGAGCCGGCAATGGATGAGAGCCGTCAGCGTGGGGGAGTATGTACGCTTCAGCAATGATTTAAATTAATACATAAAAAATGTGGAACATTATTGCTTCCGAGTCTACCAAGATAGCGGAAGCTTTGTTTTCACTTTTCAAGAATGAAAAAAAAAGTTCTCCGAAATCGAAAAATCCACTCGCGTTTTACGATACAGACCTATCTGTACCTACAATTTTGGTTACGTGTCTATCTTTCTATGTGTCTGTCATGAAACTCTTGCCACAGCCATAACTTCAACAATTCTCATCCGATTTCAATGAAACCCGGGTTGACGTGTAGATGGTTCCTTATGAAAATCATTACCCCCGGACTGATAGTAGCCGCTGCGCATGCGCAGACGTGAAATACTTGCGACAGCCATAACATCAACATGTCTCATCCGATTTCGATTGAATTTTCGTGGATTTTGTGGGTTAAATTTAAATGGTCCCCTATGAAAATCATCGCCCCCAGACAGATAGTAGCCGCTGTGCATGCGCAAACGTGAAATATAACTTCCACATTTCTCATCCGATTTCGATTAAATTTCTGGAGATTTTGCGGGTTGGCGTGTTGATGGTCCCCAATGAAAATCATCGCCCCCAGACTGATAGTAGCCGCTGTCCATGCGCCAAAGTATATTTCCTTGTTACAGCCATAACTTCTACATTTTCCAACAACATTCAGGGATTGTGCGGGCTGACGTGTAGAGTCCCCTACGAGGGTCGTGCAAGGTACTAGGTAGAGATTGACGTTCTGAGATCAACTATTCATCGGATCATTTATACGATCGGTTTATGGATACGAGGAAGCTATATGCCACACCAACTTGGCAGATGTTTTAAGGGCCTTCGTGAGTCAATGTAATTTTGTATGATCGTTGATGTACCTTTTCTCGACAATCACTCGAGGTAATTTCATGATTTTTTTTTTATTCTGTACAGTCACATCCCCTCTCCAAACTGACTTTTTTTGCCCTTTCCACTCAGCAATTCAATTTATGGGACGAAGGTTCCCACACCCTCATTTTTGAATTCACACTCATTTGTTTTGAGGTTAGAAAAAACCGGATTTGAGGTTGAAAAAATGTCAATCTATTCAGCAACTGTTCCTTTAAAGAACAAAAAAAGAATCAATTCGATAAGTTGAACTCAGCCGAAGAAAATGTTCCTAATCTGCGCGAAAACATAGTTTTGATAAAACGGCGAAAGAAGTTACCTACCTCGAGTCTCTGATCTCAGCTCTGGTTTCTTATTGCAGCGCGCGCGGCGTTGATGCCGAGATTTGTTCTACTCATTGCTTTACATCAACTTGTGAATGAAAATAAAAAGAAGAAGAAGAAGAAGGATAGGTTTCAGAGGTTCAGGTAGTGATAAATTGCAGTCACTTGATGTTTTAGCGTGACTGCATTCCTTGTGTTTTCGCATTTTCATTCTGTTAGGTACTTTTGAACATCGCTACTGTAGTTTTCATCCTCGTATATTGACTTTTCCGTGTTCTCGATTAGGTATAACAATATCATGCCTCGAAGTGGTTCTAAAGTTTTCAGAAAGAGGCAAAAACGAAGAAGTTCACGAAAAAATCTGGATGAAAACTTCAAAAAAGTCGATGATAGCTGGCCCTTCCTACGCTTCTGGTGCGCACTAACTTATGACAATGACATACGTAAATATTTTTGCCTTTCACCTCTTGTATGAAGTTACCAAAATTATAAATAATTGATTTTTCAGAAGTGAATTTTCATTTCCATGTTCGTGAATCCCACCCTGTCAGGCAGTAGGAGGGTTAAGGTGCCCGTCCACTAGGTCGACAGCGCGGCGCGGCGCGGCGCGACGCGAAAAAAAATTTCTAGAAATATAATGGGAAATAAATGGGAGCCCGTCCACTAGGTCGACAGCGCGGCGCGGCGCGGCGCGGCGCGGGTCGAAACTTTTTCGCAATCTGCCGCTCTCCAGACTTCTGGAGCGCGGCGTCGCGCCGCGCCGCGCCGCGCTGTCGACCTAGTGGACGGAGGGCGAAGCGAAAAATTGTCGACCTCGGTCATTTTCGTCAGTGTTCGGCGTTTGTAAACGAGGCTTAATCAATGTGTGAAGCTCGAAAAACTTCCCCCTCGACATTCTAAAATACTTTATAAACTTTTGCTCGTCTCTTAGCAAATCTTTTAACAGGTGATTGTGCTCCCCCAGGTTCATCCTCTTTATTGGATGGACCCAAAATCTTCTCCTTTTCCCACCGATTTGGTCCTCCTCATCTGCTTCCAAAGCTGCAACTAAAAGGAACATTTCTTCGTCGTCCGATGAAAACATAATACCTATGCCCGACATTTTCCTGAGAAGGCACCGTGGCAAAACGGCGGGTCGAAAAATTTTATCCGCTCCAGTGGACGGAGCCTAGGAATTTCGCGTCGCGCCGCGTCGCGCCGCGCCGCGCCGCGCTGTCGACCTAGTGGACGGCCAGCTTTAGGCATCTAGCGCTCAGCAGACTGCCCAGCTCTTACGGCTTATTACTTTCAATTTGGGACCCCTTTGGTTTCTGGAACCCCATAGTGTTGCATATCAAACTGATCTGTACAAAACGGAGATTTTAACAGTACCAAAAAATTTTTTTTTGGTCAACCTATTTTTTGACTCATGAAGGCCCTTAAAATATATTCTTGTACAAAGTTTCTTGGCGGGAAAGTCGTAATTTATGTTTAAGTCTCTTATTAAATTTCTTATTTTTCAGAGAAACTGTCTCTAAAAGTGTATTGGGTTGTCTGGTTTTAATTCGAGTTAGAGTAATTACCAGTACGGACAGTACAAATACCAACGTACATAAGCCAGTTTATTGAACCGTTTCCCATGAGATCACAGAAGTTGAAGCCGATCGGCTCGGGATTATCCGGTTTGATGACCGTTCGAGGGCGGTATCGCAGGTCTGGATAATTCAGTTTTCATCGATGGTGAATCCTCCCTTACTTGAACAGGTGAGGCAATAGCTAGCCATGATATAAATCATCAGAACTAATCCTGATTTTCCCTTTGAAAGACTGGATTGATGCCGTCCGCTAAGTCAGGAATGGCAGTTGAAAGAAAATTCAACCTGAAATGGTTGTACAGTTAACTCTTAATCATATAATGCGAGTAGATTAAAGATTATGTGCCACACATGTTGTTGGCTGAAATATTCCACTTTCACCAAAATGAGATTCAATATTTGAGAAAACAAATTTTTGGTTTGAAAAATATGTTTTTAGTTCATTTTTGAGAAACTGAGTGATTCGGAATTCATGAATTTTATTCACAATTTTCGATACAAATCACCCATCACAAATATTTGAAGTCAATATTCCAAAATAGTCTGAAATATGCATTTTTTTTTTTTTTTTTTACATTAGGGTAGTGTGATATCTACCACATTGATTTGATAGATTAATTCGAGTAGAGTTTTATGAGTCGGGTTAGATGGCCATAAATAAAAGTGTCATGAAATTTCCTCCATTATGCATATAATCACATTTTCAGACATTTCACAACTAATTTGATATTATGTTTCTCCACCATTCAGCATTGTAAATTCAAATTGAACTTCACCCAAACCAAGTGCTAATTTAATTTTGTGAAATGAAATTTCTAGGCAAGAGGTCAGGGCTCCAGATTTTCCGAAAAATTTCCTCAGGCCATGGATTTTACCCTAGACCTGGAATAGAAAAGGCCACAGGCCCTTTCATGCTAGGGGCGCAAGCAGGCCAATACCTACCAATCCATTCCGTCCAGACGATCTACTTTCTTGGCTATGCTGTTTAAACCTCTGTTCTCAGTTTTTAAATCCTCTTATATCTGTTGATTGTAAGGGTAGCTATTTTCCTGTTCTACATGAAGTACTTGTATTCCTAGCACCAGTTGAGGTGTTGGTCGTCTTCAAGGTTTTACTCGCTCCTGACCCTTCGGTGAAGCTGTTGTTCCCCCTCAGGGAAAGTACTTGATCTCATCTTTGATGTGATTTGTCTCCCATCTTGCTATACAGCGTAGCAAACGCGCTCCTGTACATGATTGAACTGATCACCCCTTCAGTGAGGTTCGCGCTCACACGTAGTGTAGCTACCTAGTACTACCTGGGGCCGTGCACCTATAACTTAGGGAATTCCCCTTGAGGGAATGTCAAATGTTGACTGTTGTTCGTAAATTTCTAAAAAGTAGCAGTAAAGCTAAAGTGTAAATTGGTCAGTAAATTACCTCTAAAATCGCGTTTTCATAATATTAGATAATATCAAACACTATTTTATCATTTCATTTCTATTTGCTACAGTTTGTACTGCTAGATATACTTCATTTAATGATGATTGCAACGACTGCACTTGTGAGGAAAGGAACCCTGGAGACGAAATTCCACCAATCGGCTGCACAAAGATGTTAAGTCCTTAGAAAATGGACGTCAGAGATTATTTCTTGAGGCAAAAGGTGTTTTGTTCAATCCCTTCGAACCTCCAGCGATACTCAAATTTCACCGATCTAGGTGATATTAAGCCTTTTGATGCCATTTTTCATTGACTCGGATCGGATATTGAGGATTCATATTATTTGAACCTCTTGGTTACTGAATACTATTACTACTACTAATAAAGGAGTATTACATTGAAATAGAGTTGGGAATATCCTGATGGAATAACCAGCTCGTATTTCTACCCAATGATTCAGAAAATATTATTTTATTTTATGAATTAAATAATAATTATTTAATTCATAAAATAAAATTATATTTATTATAATTATTATAATATAGATATGAATTGGGTATTGTTCAATAACAAAACGGAGTGTGGTTTATATCGATTGACTCTTTAATCGTATATAGGTCCAAAATGAAATCAGAATGGATTTTGCGTATCAAGGAAACCGCAAAATATTAAAATGTATGAAGAGACCACTTACCAGGAGCAAGGCAGGAAAGTGACTGAATACCGAGCTCGTTCCCAGTCTAGGAGAGTAGCGACGCCTTCTCAGGCCTATTCCGCCGAGCAGTTCGCGGAACTGTTACAACATGAGACAAACTTGTAGGGTCGCCTCCAGAAAGAAGTAACTCCTAGATTGTATACCAGTTGCTATGCCAATATGATTACCATCGATATTGTACTTGAGATGGGCGAAATGGTTACAATTGAGTATTAGGTTCTACCATTACCGGTGGGTAATAGGTTCCAATAACCTGTTATTTATTAATAGGTTATCTCTATAGTCTGTTTATGTAGATCCGTAGTTAGGTGTATTGATAGATAATTGAATAATGTACTACAATAAATGAAAACACTACGTGTATTCAGAAATTTCATTGTACATTGTAACAATGTAAACTTCGCACAGAATTAACAATAGGTAGTACCTACACCATGAAATGATGTTAGGGATGGCAACGAAATATCGATATATAAAATTTATCGATATATTACGTTTGATATATCGATATGTTTATATCGATATGGAGAACCGATATTATCGGTAAATATCGATATATTTACCGATATATCGCGACCTGTTTTCAAATTTGAAAAATTTTTATTTTTTATTAAAAATTAAATATTGAAATGAATGGACGAGAAGGGACGCCTGTACTTGTAAAAACATCAAGTAATTTTATTCCAAATTTTGTAGGTACCTAGTGATGGATTGATTTCAGACTGTTGACTTCAGCTCAGACATGATTGTGTACATAGTATTCACCTACAGTGGCTATCAATGATCAATTACTTGACTTAAGCCAAAATTAATGGAAGCTCGTCCAGCTTAAAACTACCTACTTTACGAAGTGAAGCAGGTTTTCACAACAATTATTTTCAATTTTGATGGATCATGATCGTCTACAGTACCTCTACCCCTGTCAATTTATAAATTAATTTAACAGTGCAATGACATTTTCGCACTTTTTTCCAGTTTTTAGGACGTCCGACAGTAAGACTTGGGCGTCCTTATGCGATCGATCGGGGGTGAAGTTGGACAACACTCAACAGAAAAATAAAATAACCACACAGTAATCCGTTTTAGACCATTCTGAATCCAAATCCGCGAAAAAAACCATAGGTGAATGTCTGTGTGTTTGTGTGTGTGTGTGTGTGTGTGTGTGTGTGTGTGTGTGTGTAACAAAATCTTGTGTCGTCTGCACAGGCTTTAGTTCTCAACCGATTTTCGTGGTTCTTTTTTTGTTCGACGCGGAAAACTATTTAGTTGTGCACTACGTCGCCGGAATTAGGAATTTCGCCTTTTAAGGGGGGAAAGGGGGGGTTAATGCTCAAAAAACGTGCGTTTTTGGGCATAATCTTGTGTCGTCTGCCCAGGCCTTAGTTCTCAACCGATTTTCGTGGTTCTTTTTTTCTTCGACGCGGAAAACTATTTAGTTGTGCACTACGTCGCCGGAATTAGGAATTTTGCCTTTTAAGGGGGGGGGGGGTTAATGCTCAAAAAACGTGCGTTTTTGGGCATAATCTTGTGTCGTCTGCCCAGGCCTTAGTTCTCAACCGATTTTCGTGGTTCTTTTTTTCTTCGACGCGGAAAACTATTTAGTTGTGCACTACGTCGCCGGAATTAGGAATTTCGCCTTTTAAGGGGGGAAAGGGGGGGTTAATGCTCAAAAAACGTGCGTTTTTGGGCATAATCTTGTGTCGTCTGCCCAGGCCTTAGTTCTCAACCGATTTTCGTGGTTCTTTTTTTCTTCGACGCGGAAAACTATTTAGTTGTGCACTACGTCGCCGGAATTAGGAATTTTGCCTTTTAAGGGGGGGAAAGGGGGGGGTTAATACTCAAAAAACGTGCGTTTTTGGGCATAATCTTGTGTCGTCTGCCCAGGCCTTAGTTCTCAACCGATTTTCGTGGTTCTTTTTTTCTTCGACGCGGAAAACTATTTAGTTGTGCACTACGTCGCCGGAATTAGGAATTTTGCCTTTTAAGGGGGGGAAAGGGGGGGTTAATGCTCAAAAAAACGTGCGTTTTTGGGCATAATCTTGTGTCGTCTACCCAGGCCTTAGTTCTCAACCGATTTTCGTGGTTCTTTTTTTCTTCGACGCGGAAAACTATCTAGTTGTGCACTACTGCGCCGGAATTAGGAATTTTGCCTTTCAAGGGGGGAAAGGGGGGGTTAATGCTTAAAAAACGTGCGTTTGCGGGCATAATCTTATAAACTCTGCACAGGCCTCAATTTCCAACCTATTTGTGTGTTTCTTTCTTTGTTTGACTAAAATAACTTCCTAGTTGTACATGATTTCACCAGAGTACCAAAATTCGCAAGGGAAGGGGGAGAGTAGGGAGATAATATTCACAAAATATCCAATTTTTCAATATTTTGATTCCTTTGTAGCTTACTAATTGTACCCAACCTTTCAAATTGAGGAAAAATTCTCATTATACCTCCAGATTTTCATGAATTATTCTGTGCCACCTTGGAACTAATAGTGGTGCCACCATGGTGCCAGGACACCATAAACCGCATATTTCGTGTTTTTTTTTTTGTTTTTTTTTGTGTTTCACCTTGAATACGGATGTGAACCTCGACGGACCGCCTACTAAAACCAATAGATGACAGTTCAATGTTACGACGTATTTCCGCTTTGGTGCCAGACCGGCACCATTGGATGAGGGGGGGGGGGGGGTGTGAACTCGAATTCCCATGTTGGGTATCGTAGATCATGAATTTTAAAATGCTCTTCAGATTCGAGGCTCCCATGCCGCTAGAAATGTTATGGTGGATGATGGTGAGGGGGGGAATCACTATTAAATAGTGATCCCCCATAGTGCTTATTCCATTGGATAAGCATTAGATCAGTTTAACCAGTTGGTAAGCGATAAAACTGTTTCACTCGATGTAATTTATTTATTACCTTAGGCAAGAAATTTTCTTGCCTAAAGTTATAAATAAATTACATCGAGTGAAACAGTTTTATCGCTTACCAACTGGTTAAACTGATCTAATGCTTATCCAATGGGACGTCAGCTGGAATGCATGCATTACTAAACAATATGCTTAAACAATGAATTTCGATCATTCATACCCAGTAACTTTTGAAAGTAGGTTAATTATTAACTATATTAACTATATTAACTGAAATAAGTATTATACTTATTTCACACGGTTTTTCCAACTACGTCTTCCAATATGTCGAGTGTATCGATAATATTTCCTACAAAATGATGTTAGTAACTTTTCAATTCACCTACCTACTTACTTCTCCAAGTTTTTCCAAGTAGATACTCCGATATGTTCATCAATGTCATCCTAAATGATTTTCATATTGTTTTAAAACTATTAAATTCCTACCTACTTCACATGTTTTTTGAAAGTAGATCTTCCAATACATCGAAATATCGATATACTTTCTCCGATATATCGAAATATCGATATATTTTCTCCGATATATCGAAGGTATCGATATCTCATTGACGATATATCTTTTGTTCGATATATCGATATATTTCATTCGATATGCCATCCCTACTTGATGTGAAGATTAAAAAAAGGCTAAAAAGAACCACAACACAGGATACGGGAGTTGAACGACAACACAAGTGGAACTAGATCATTCGAAGCTGGTTGAAGCTGATTATAAAAGTGTCAGTTCATCGAAAATCATGCTCGTCAGGAATGCTGGGAAGCAGCGACGCCCAAAGGCTGATATTCTTCTTTTTTCGGAAAGTTCTCTTGTCTTTCCACACTGTTTCTATCACTTTTGGCAAACCAAAAAACTAAAGACCGCTATCGGGACGGGCAGAGCAACTAAAGATCTATCTATAGATAGATTAGCATAATGGAAAACCTTTGCATGGTGTGATAATGTCGAGTTATGATTAGGGAATACGCCCTCTACGTCATAAGCATCAGTACGACCTCTTGTTTTCCTTAGCCGTGACAGCTCTGAAATCGCAGTCTTTACTGAGGACATTCAACGCTTGCAGATACTGGTCCACGGATACTCCATGAGCCTGTCGGCGAGTTGCTAGACAATGTCTTGCGAAGGCATTGTTCATAGGTTTGATAAAGGTAGTCTCTAGAATGGCCAATGCTTCATCGAAAGTATTACTGTCGCTAGTGAATGTTCACTTCCAATGTTTCCATTTCTCTGCTGCAGGTTGAAGACTCCTTTCCATTTTTACTCTGAATAGATTGTTATAGAAGTGATAGAGAAATACCGTAGACAAGGCTTTATTCAGCGTAAAACACCGCGATACAAATTTATTGTGCATCGGGATATGAAAGAAGATTTGAAACCGTGTTCATCGTAACATGGCACTACATATGAAATGGTGATAATAATACCATCACAAAGGATGCATGCAAGTTTCGCTCTTTATTGTTCGAACTGCACAGACATCATTCCACAATGAAATGTTCTATTTCACGTTTGTCCGATTGTTAAAAGAAATCATGTAACTGAAGAACGTAGATGCGATTCACGGACTATCATTTTTCATTAATGGCTATTTTGTTCTGAATGGATTATTTGACAATTGAGACGCACCACGAATCGTGTAGGTAATACGAGATGCGAGATAGTACCTCTTTGTAAGCCGCATCAGGAGGATCCCGACGGCGAGAGCGCGGGCGAAGTTGGCGGGAAAACGGCATTCGAGGTCAGTTGGGTGGAGGAAGGGATGGAGGAGAGTGGAGGGGCCTCTCCCCTACCGCCGTCAACGGACCCCCTTTCCCTCAGTCTAGAGTGATACGCCACTGAGAGAGACTCGACCTCCCTGCTATAGGTCCGTGTGAGAATAGTCAGCAATTGTCTGAAGTGAAATTGTGATAGTTTTTGAAGTTTTGACCACCCCCGCATTTGAACATTTGATATCGAGAAAAGGAACATTTTTGTATTGTTAATTCCGGCTACCAAGAACCATCGAAATAACCGCCAAGTCCGAAACGTCCTGCAACTGGTAAAGTACCACTGATTCATCAACTAGGCCGTCTCTCGTGTGATTCTAATTGATTGATTGTTATTTTCCCTTCAACCTGATCCATTTTGGAATACTTACCTGTAATTTATACCGCTCCAGTCACGAGTAAAGGAAGAGTGCCACCCCTAAGGTACGCACCACGTGTTATTCTCAAGTCATAGATCTTACTTTATCAAGGTTATAATTCTTTTAGATTGGCTTTAAGTCATCAGTAAAAGTAGTTAAGTGCGTGGTTCGTCATCTAAATTGCTCTAGTCACGAGTTTGGGTGATAGTGCCATAGTTAGGGCACTTACCACGTGGTGGATAAAGACTTACTTTTTCTCTGAGGAGATTGATATTTGATTTTCATTTGTTTATTGACTGATCTTGTTGATACTAAGGGTATTCACCGTTTAATTTCATTGTTTTATTACTAATTGCCTTGATTCGGGGACTCGAGTGCCCCTCGTACCAATTGTAGTTCCATTGAGTGCCTTACGTGCCCAACTTATTTTTGCTTAATTACTTAATTAACTATTGAATACTTACCTGCTGACTTACCTGTTTTCGTCCCATTCAGTAGTAGTAGATCGCAGAGTAATACTTACCTCGATTCTTACAATTTGAACTTATAAACTAAAGGGCACTTAATTCTAAGAGTACTTACCTAGGATTGCCGATTTTGATTGCAACTTAATACTAAGACTTAATTCTAATATTTACCATTTTTTTTAATACTTACCTTACGAAGGTCCTACTATCCGAGTCTGATTTCATTTATTTTGTATAATTTTATACTTACGTGTTTTGTTCCTATATTGAAGTTGTGTTATTAAACACCCTAGTTTTGAAACCTGTAGTTTCTGTTGAAAGTCACCTGAGTTCCTACTTTTAGGTACGAGAGTTCGAAACCTGTAGTCGTTAGGTTGTCTTGAGATTGGACCCTTCAGGCCATAGCTACCAAATTTTCTAGTTAATCGTTAATACGACTTTTCCGTCGCCTCACGACAACTAGCGGCTTACATCTTATATTTTCATGTCCTATTGGCAGAAAGAAATTTAAAACTGAAAAACGTCAGATTTATACGAGTGTTTCACAATAGGTATACTAAGAGCCACCGGAGACCAATTTTGTTAGAAAAAACCACGAATCTCGTAGGTAATACGAGATGCGCGATAATGTCTCTTATATTTTTATATCTTATTGGCAGTAGGAAATTTAAAACTTTAAAACGTCAGATTTATACGAATATTTCACAATAGGTATATTAAGAGCCACCGGGCACCGATTTTGTTAGAAACAACCAAAGTGAGTAGGGTAAGGTCGTGTACCTTGGGTCATTTTATTTCAAACTCAAATTTAATGTTCAAAAAACCTTCTAAAAAATCCCATTTTGTTTTTAAATTGTAGGGTGACAACTTGGGAACAAATGAGAGAAAGAGTTTTAGCTAAAATCACTGTACATTTAATAAAGTGATTTTTTCAAAAAAACTTGAGATTTGACCCAAGGTACATTCCTGAATGTACCTTGGGTCAGTGATGATTAGAGCTCGGAATTTGCATATTTTGCATATCTTTTATTATGCGGTATATCTTTGTATTTGAGCGTTTTGAAGGTTTCTGAAGGGTATGCGGTGGTTTAAATTGAAATTAAAATTGCATATTTTTGCATATTTCGGTCATTTTGGGGATTTTTGCATTTTTTTGGTCATTTTGGGGATTTTTGCATATTTTGCAGCATATTTTACCAGTTTTTTGCGTATTGCAGATCGCCCATTGTTTGGCCTTTATAAATGCCAACTTTAGTGCCATACCCCATTTGATAAACCACCTGGATACCGTGGATGGATCTCTGCTCTGCCGTAGGTGCTGTTTCCGACCTGCTCGAGAAAAGCTCCCGCTGGCATGGAACAACTGGAAAAGCCGTCAAGGATAAACTGGAGGGGGTCCTATCGAAAAATCCAGGGTGGTCTTCAGTGGTTCAAATCGCGAAAATTCTCAAAGGAGAAGGCAGCTCATGGGACTCTCCCTACTTTCCAAAAGAGATTTCCACTTTTAAATTTTTGCCTATTGCCTATTGTATCTTGCGATGTAGAGAGATCGTTTTTCTGCATTGAAAGAAATTTTAAGAGACAGGAGACACTGTTTTACACCTTATAATTTGGAGCGTGTAATTGTTGTCCAATATAATATGTAGTTCATCTTTACATTTTATACCTAGTTCGTGTAAACGTATAAAAGTAAATAAAAAATGTATACCTAACTGATTTTTTGAATTGCTTGTTTACTTTGCCTGATGCTTCATACCTTTTTTCTAGGAGAAAAAAGGGCTAAAAACATAAAATAATATGAACATCCTTTCTTAAAATACTGAAATTCCAAAGTCGTATGCAGTTTTAAGGGCAAATGCATATTTTGCATATTTTTCCAGTTTCCGATGCATATTTTCGGGAAATTTTCGTGCATATTTTCCGAGCTTTAGTGATGATTGTACCTTGAGTCGGGAATTGTGCCTAGGGTCGCAGACAGAAATTAAAAAAAAACATTGTTAAAATATTAAAAATACATGTATTAGTGAGAAATCATGTGTTCGGTGTTTGAAAAGTCTTATTTAGGAACTCTCAGCCAAGAAACACATTACAAATTATTATTATTAGAATAGTATGACATTTTGAAAGAAATCTTATTGTTTTAACATCAAAAGTTTCTATTTCTGACTACTTATTCCTTATAAAGAAAAACACTGTATAAATGGCAATATATAAGCAGGTCATGAAGTAGAAACTATGAACAAGGTCGATTTCATGGATTAATTGTTGAAAATAATAAACCAAAATTGGAAGCTACCTACCTATTGAGAATTAAAAGACATTAAAACACCGTAATGCCTGCCAATGAAATTGCAAACTTTGCCTCATCGGCTAACTGTTGGTTCTGACAGGATTCTGTTGATGTCTCCAAATCTTCTACGTTTTGCCAAACGAAAAATGCTTTTTTTAGGGTGAATCTGACGGTTGCCTGTCCATGGTCAACGGTTGACGGATGGAAAACCCTTCTCTTAGCTCATCCACAGCTTCTGCAAGCGTTTTCGGTGGAACTGGAATAATTTGATTCCAGTTGCACTTCGAGGCATCTGAATTAAATGAAAAAACAACGTAAGCTGGCTGACCCAAGGTACAAGCAAAAAATGACTCAAGGTACACGAATGCACCAATTAAAACCAAACATCTGATGACGAGTTATCACTCGTAATTAACCACAAAACTATTCACCATCTGATTAACTGAATGTTTTTCTTCACTTTACAACTAAAACAATAAGAAAAAAACACTTACCGTTCTTTGGGGACCATCAAAATGTGGAGCCGCTAAACTCCGAAAAAGGTTAGAAAAACTTTAGGAAATTCTTATCAATCCTGCCTCAAATCTGTGAAGATGAAACTTCTTCTTATTTCATTGTCTCGATGAACAGTTTAGATTATGGTGGACACAAAATCTTTTTCAGCAGTCCTTCCTACAAATCTTGGAAATGACCCAAGGTACACGACTTTACCCTACCTGCAAGCAACATGAAATTTCTACTCGTGATTTGCATACTGGCGATATTTGTGGCCTTCAGTTGCGGAAGATTTGTGGACAATTGGCCGCATGACCCCCCAGAAGAACTAAGTAAGATATCATTTCAGAATACATTTATGTATAACGACAGATTCGATAGTTGAATTCAGGCATAATGCGAATAAGAACGAATCTCGATCGATTTTGGTTTATTATTTTCAATAATGAACCTTTGGAACAAACTAAAAAAACGCTGCAAATTGCTCCTCGGAGGTTCATTATTTTGGGTTATTATTTTCATTTTCAATAATAAGCCTTTGGAATCGAGCGGAAAAAAATTTTTAACCCCCCCCCCCCCCCCCCACATCAAAATTTGATGTTTTACGTTTCAAGGTAGGTACGTAGAATCCGAAAATCGAATAACAAATTTTCCGTCCGTCCGCCGTACGCGGCACTTTTCTTATATTAGCTTTCAACTTTTCTTATTAGCAACACTGGTTCAGATTTGGTTCAAATTTGGTATATGGCCACCACGTGGCAGCACCAAAATGAAGAAAATTTCGTTTACTCCTCAGTTGAGAACGGATCAAGATATTTTAGTTCTGCAAACGGATTTCTTTTCAAGATCATCGTAGAATTCCGGGTAATTGGTTTAGAAAGTGTGCAAAAAATTTTTGCACACAGTTCCAGCAAAAATTTGTTCAAATTTTGAACATTTTCAAAAAGTGGCCTTATAGCCACTTGCAGAACCTTCATCAGAATACGAATCCGTTTGCGGAATTTTTCTAACTTGATCATAGCCGTCGGATTCGCGTTTTTACGATATGGAGAGGGGCGAGGGGGGCGATCATGGGCTGGGGGGGGAGGGCGGCGATCAAACGCCCCGCCGCCCGCCCGACCATCACATTCATGTTTTGCTAGTATGCACCCTTTGGTCTCTATTCCTTTTCCTGGCCTCCTAATAGGTAGCTACCATCAACATTTTCCTTTTCCAACTTCTCTGTCTTGAGGTTGATCGAATTGGGCGAAATTTCTATGAAAAGCAAGACACTCAGACAAATAACTTATGAGAAAGATTCTGCGTTAACTTCATTTAGGTAATGGTTTGCACTACTAAATAGTTGGTTCAGAAATTGTGGTAATTTCAGTCCACTGTACATGGACTAGGTAGGTACCTACCTACTTAGTTGTTCAAGTTTAGATGTACAAAATCTAGTTGCAAAAGTCATCTCACACTGTTCTAGTTGCACTAGCAATAGATGGTTTGAGGAGCTAATTCTTGACGTTTGACGTTGATTTCCAAATTTTGTGAACAGCTAATGACGATGAAAAAATAATTAGTAGTTAATTCACTCTGCAATAGTGTTGAAAAAGGTAAAAACATCGGTTCATTATTTACCAAAAATTCAAATATCTTAGAAATAATATCAAAATAAATCTAAATAGTTGAAACTAAAATCCCCCGTGTCTGAATTTTTATTCTCGAATTCTCTCTTCTAAGAGTTAAATTATCAATTTTCTCTGTTTTTTTATGTTATTTTTGATTTCATGTAATTATAACGCAAATTACAAACATCCCAAAATTACCGTTAGAGCACTGTAATAAATACCCCAGAAATAGGGATAGTGCTGTGGTCTTACAAGGTAATTACCATACAGATGGCAACCCTACGTGTTTACCTTTTCGGATAACTCAAAAAGTTCGAGAAGAGTTCAAGGTCGCACATCTTTCTCATTCGGTAGCAATCCCGGGTACATCGGGCATTGTTGACGTTCGAATACTATAGGTAGTAGAACTAGGGTAGGCGTTGGTGATTTTACCCTTCAATATGCCGTGATTGTGCAGCGATCACTTCATCGTTTTTTAGGACGTTTTAGGGCGTCCATATGCGATTAATCTGGGGTAAAGGAGGACACAATCAACGGAAAAAATCTGCGAAGTGCTACTATCAGTTCCGGTGTCATGATTTTCATTACTAGGTACCTACTATCTACTACCTCTTGTGAAAAACGTATTGTTTACCACAATAAAGTCGTCTTCTTCTTCTTCTACATGCCAATGTGAACAATCCTGACAAATTTCGTCTAATTCGTATGATATATGTAGAAATTATGGCTGTTTCAAGGATTTAATGTTTGCGCATGCGCAGATGCTATTGTCAATTTGGAGGCCGTGATTTTAGTAGACCATCTACACCCCAATCTCCATAATCCCTGAAAATGTCATCGAAATCAGATGAGGAATGAAGAAGTTATGACTGTTACAAGGAATTCACGTTTTCGCTTGCGCAGTCACTACTATTAGTGCGGGAGTGATGATTTTCATAGGGGACCATCTACTCGCCAACCCGCACATTTCCTGAAAATTTCATCGAAATCGGACAATAACTTCTTATAGTTCTGCCCGATACAAGGATTTCACGACAGAATCAAAGACAGACAGACACGGAACCAAAATTCAGGAAGTTGTAGTTGTAGAACGCGAGTGGAAATTTTGATTTTGGATATATTTTTTTTCTTCATCCTTGAAAAGTTAAAACAATACTTCCGCTACTATTGTTTTCACTTTTCAACGTTTGAAAAAATACCTCCAAACCAAAATTCCTACTCGAGTTTTATGTTTTAGACCTTCCTGAACAATTTTGGTTCCGTGTCTGCCTGTCTGTCATGAAATCCTTGTAACACCCGAAACTATACGAAGTTAACGTCCAATTTCGATGAAAATTGATGAGGGGTATTGTGCGGGTTGAGGTGTAGACGATCCCCTATGAAAATCATCGCCCTAGTATCAATCAATAATAATATTATTGATTGATACTAGGGCGATGATTTTCATATATTATGCAACATGGAGTCTCCACCCAGAGTGGCCTACAGCAAAGCAATAATGAAAGATTCATTACCTACTAGAAAAATTTCAATATCCCTGTAAGTACCTATTCCTAATGTGACATTAGGTGATCTTGGTTCTTGACTTGAGGTTATTCCTTGGGAAAACTAAGAACGTGATTTATTGGTAGTTCACAATCTCACAAAAAATGAAACCTTCAAATTTCCTTACTATCTTGTGAATATAAAGTTGCATTAAAATTGTGACTTCTCCATAATACCTATTACATTTTGCTACCATTCTACCAAGGTAGCAGAAGCATTGTTTTCACTTTTAAATTTGAAAAAAAAAGTTCCCCAAAATCAGAATTTCCACTCGCGTTTTACGTTTTAGACCTTCCTGGACAATTTTGTCTGTCTGTCATAAAACTAAACGAAGTTATTGTCCGATTTCGATGAAATTTTCAGGGATTGTGCGGATTGGGGTGCAGATCGTCCCTTAGAAAATCATTGCGTTGATAGTAGCCACTACGATATTCCTTGTCACAGCCATAATTTCTACATTTTCTACCCTATTTTGATAACATTTTCAGGGATTGTGTGGGTTGGCGTGTAGATGGTCCCCTATGAGGGTAGTGCAAGGTGATTGATGATTTGAGTGATTGATGTTTTGAGATTGGCTACATTGTAGTATCATCCATACAAGCGGGTTATGGATACAATTAATCTTTGTGCCACACCACTTTTTAATTCACTTTTTTAATTCCCGTATATTCGTGCTTTCACTTGGAGAAGGATACATTTCATAGTGTTTTAGTAACCTATATCACAGCCAGGCATCTAAAAAGCACTGCCATTTAACCACGAAACAACAGAGAAAATGTGGAACGTCATAGCACAAGTGAAAGGAAAAATTTCAACAGCATGACATCTACGAGATTTGTTGACTTAATATTTACAATACTATTGAATGCAATTCAAGTTAGTACATTGTAAACAAAGATAGACCGATGAATAAAAAATGATAAAAACTACATGTTTCCGATCAAATCGGTTTTTTTGCTCTCCTGAAAATTAGGCATAAGTTAGATGTGCCATGATGCATCCTAAGCGACGAGGTTATGTTTTAAAAAAGTCTGAAAGTTCCTAAGATGTCAAAACCTATTTTTTGTTTCATCTCAAGCTGTCATTTTTTCTTTTTGTTACCAACAATTCTACTTTTTTAAACTTTTGTGTAACAAGTACCTAATGATACTTCAAATTTTTGATAAAGAGAAAAAATAATAATTTTTATTGAGATTGCCCATCCTATAAGAATCATAGTGCTGTGAGTCTTCTTCTTATTGAAAGATTTTAATTTCCTAAAGTTTGAATTTTGTTTTGCAATGAAACAGTGCATTGTAGCAATTATTTTCAATTAACAAAAATTTCATTTTGTATTGCAAAATTTCTATCAAACAGCCCTTTTTTAGTGACATTCTGACACTTTACTTCAGCATTTCAAGTACCTTGCGAGAATTTTAATCCTAGAATTAAACAAAAATTAAATCCAATACCTAGTCAACATTGTGAATCTCAGGAAAAAATTACAGCAACCTTGTGCATATCAACGAAATTTTGTTAATCCCATTGTTCGGGATTTTCAACTAATTATGACGAACATAGCTCCGGAGATTTAGGTTGAACAGCTTCCAGAAGTATTGCAATGGTTAAGGATTAAGAGGAAATCAGTTTTTTGCTCGTCCTGTAAAATGATAAAAGTTGAGATGCACAATGTTAGAACTTAGACGACGATATGTATAACATGCTGCAATAATTATGATACCTAACCATTATCAGAATCTTTCTCATAAGCTTTTTATGGAAATTTCGCCCAATTCGATCAACCTCAAGACAGAGAAGTTGGAAAAGGAAAATGTTGATGGTAGCTACCTATTAGGAGGCCAGGAAAAGGAATAGAGACCAAAGGGTGTATACTAGCAAAACATGAATGTGATGGTCGGGCGGGCGGCGGGGCGTTTGATCGCCGCCCTCCCCCCCCAGCCCATGATCGCCCCCCTCCATATCGTAAAAATGCGAATCCGACGGCTATGATCAAGTTAGAAAAATTCCGCAAACGGATTCGTATTTTGATGAAGGTTCTGCAAGTGGCTATAAGGCCACTTTTTGAAAATGTTCAAAATTTGAACAAATTTTTGCTGGAACTGTGTGCAAAAAATTTTTGCACACTTTCTAAACCAATTACCCGGAATTCTACGGTGATCTTGAAAAGAAATCCGTTTGCAGAACGAAAATATCTTGATCCGTTCTCAACTGAGGAGTAAACGAAATTTTCTTCATTTTGGTGCTGCCACGTGGTGGCAGATTTCACAACTAAAGTCGGGACATTTAGCCTTAACGAGCCCTCAGAAATAGAGATGGGCAAAACGGTTCACCAAGAAGAACGGCTCTGAGCGCTCCGCTCATTCAAAAGATCCGGATCTTTTTGGCTCTTTTGAGCTCGTATTTATTTTAGAGAATGAAAATACGATAAAAACGCTACAAATTGTTACACAACGGTTTATTTTAGTTCTGCCCGGAAATGTTTATTCGATTATTGGATACTACACTACCTACCTTGAATCCTAAACCATGAAATTTTGAGGGCGAGAGGGAATAATTTCTCTGTTGCTCGATTTCAATGGTTCATTATTGAAAATAATAACCCAAAAAGCGCTGTTGTTCAATAAAGATGCTCAACAAATTCAAAAAATCAACGAAAAACAGTAAATGAACAAGATTAACCCTCGGGTGAGCGCGCCTCTGAGTGTAACAAGAGCGGGCGCGGGCGGCCCTGAGGGCCGCTCTTTGTTTTTTAGCGTTCCTAAGTGTAGGATTAGGGCCGTGAAAAGGAAAAAAATGTACTCAAAAACATGTGAGCATTTAAAATTATTAATTTTTATCAACACAATATAGTTTCTTAATAGTACTGCAATATTCCCCTACATTAGTAATACATAAGTAGGTATCTCACTTTTTTCTCACTAAAAAAACTCAGGAACTCGTAACTTGCGAAAATGTATTTACTACCGTCTACTTCCATATATTTATCCATCTCTTTTCTAGAGAAGATGAAAAAAATGATTATTTCTGACTTAGAATGAAAGTTAGGAAAATGTGTAATGGTAACATTTGATAAAACAATAGAAATAATAGAAAAAATAGAAGTAGAAAAGATAGATAAGAAGTAGAGAAAGAAAGAGGGGTACCGGAAATGTTGGAGGGGGTCTTGTAGAAGGATTACCGGGAGTGGGGGTTCAAAATTTCCCGATAGTTTTCGATTCTGAATAAAAAAACAGCAACGGCGGACCTGAGGTCCGCCCCGCGCCCGCCGCTGGGTTAAAGCAATGAATAAGTAAGACTTAAAAATACAGTTTTTGGTAAAATATTTATTTATATGAAATCTGCATTTTTTTATGCCTCTAATGAACAACCACAATTAAAAAAAAATTCCTTAGTAGGTATAACATTTTGATGTTATATCATGGTATTCAACAAAGGAAATTAAGGTAACCAAGTTGAAAGACAATAAACGAACCAATAAATACGTAAGCTTGAATATTGATAATAATGGTAAAATAAGGATGTGCTTGCCTTTTGAACTTGTATCAGAAAGCTCCTCACAAAATATCATGATGTAAAAATTAAACAGGGAGAAAAAACAACGGAAAGAATCAGAAAGTGGGTCACAGAAAACACTGGAAAAATACGGTAAAGTGTACGACCAAAAATACAATAATGCATAAGTGGTGGTACGCACAGAGTACTGGAGACAAGTTGTATTGTTTGATCGACTTACATCGTATTTTCCCTCGGAATTATCGTACGGGTTGGCAACAGTGAGCTGACGAAAAGGAGGTCCTAATTTTCCCGAACACTGCCGATCTCAAAAAAACCGAAGATCGAAGAGCCGCCGTTCATTTATTTTACTGGATCTCAAGAGATCCGAAGATCGAAGAACCGCGATTCATTTGTCATTTTTACTGATCCGCAGTTCACTCGCTCTTTTGAAGAACCGATCTTCACCGAACACTACCAGCACTGAGCTCAAAAGATCCGAAGAGCCGCGGTTCTTTTTTACTGACCCGTGGTTCACTCGCTCTTCTGAAAGAGCCGGCTCAAAGAGCCGGATCTTTAATGAGCGACCCATCTCTACTCAGAAAGTTAAGCGGGCCCCACACGATCAAACATGCTTGACAAGCATGGTTTGACAAGCCGCGCTTGTCAAGCATGTTTGACGTTTGACGCCGCACCCACACGTTCAAACCAACTGTTTCAACCGCATCCACCAAGCTTCAGTAGTGTTCAGTGTTCATGTTGCGTTCATCTGTTCAATCTGTTTCAAGTATGGATATTAACCATCTGAGTTACCTATATTGCCACATCAGAGCTGAAGCAGCAAAAAAAGAAGCCAACAGGAAGATTAAAAGGTCCATGTGGACCAAACAATGGCTCTTGAAGAGAGCTACTTTTGGCCACGTGAATCTCTTGGAAGAGCTGAGGTGTGCTCCTCAGGATTGGCACAACTACCTGAGGATGGACGAGGACAGCTATTTACATTTGCTATCTCTGGTTGCTCCGTTAATAAAAAAAGAAGACCCTACCACCCTTTTTTCTTGATGGTTTGAAGGTTTGATGGTTTGACGCTCACCCACACGATCAAACTTGGTTGTCAAACCTCATGTTTGACAGCAAATTTTCTGACAGTGACTGAAAACCGTCAAGCGTGCTGTCAAACCTTCAAACATGACCCCCCACACGATCAAATCTGCTTGACAAGCGAGGTTGGCAAACCATGCTTGTCAAGCATGTTTGATCGTGTGGGGCCAGCCTTAGGACGCCTCTCGCCGTCCGCCGCCTTCACCATCGCCCCTCCTGCCCCCCGGTGAGCGAATCTTTATTCAATTATACCCTCCTTATTCCCGTGAAACTGTATTGTTATTTATACTTACTCCCCTACCCACGTCACATGGTAGCAAATAGCGTAGAAATACGATACCACTCCGAAACTTACCTTCCACTTATCTCTGCTTTTCTCACGATCCCCAACTAATCGGCACATTATTAACAAACACACCCACTTGTTTCCACAACAAAACGCGTTCGTGATTATCAATCTTCACGATTACGAACACATTTTTCACCGATTGCTCGATAATTCCGCGAAATCAAACAAAAATTCGACCGCGAGAACGTGTGCCTTGATACGAACGTTGTTTTTAACTTGTCACCTGTACTCTGTTGTTTGATAACGCCGAACGTAGGTAGAGTTCAACCGAACGGACCCGACCCCAGCCGCCGACTAGAAACAATAATAAACCGCTCGAATTCAAACTCCCAATTCCTTATTATCCCAATCCAAACTATTTAGCCGAATAATCACATAATTTCAATTAACCCCCCTCCGCCCACTAACAATTTTAAATTCGCAAACTTTTTTCGACCTTCTTCCAACTACAAACATTCTCTTTTCACCCATTTTTCACTCAAAATTTTGATCCTTTCACACAACTTAGGTAACATTTCTCGATCACGAAAAAGTGTTTCGTTGTTTTTCGAATAGACATGTATTCAGAACGGAAATTGAATGTTGTCAATGATCTTACCTCAATGTGACTGATAGGCGTTCTTCAGGCGGTATGGAACGTCTAAACTTGGTGTCCTGGTAGGTACGTGATTCTTGGACGTATCAATTCCAGAAGTTGGTAGAAGCTCTCTGCACTCATCCGATAATAATCAAAAAACTTAGCAGGGTATTGGATTAAATCTCCGTGGATTTTATAAAATTGCCCCTTAGTCTCCCTTTGGGTGATAATAGGGTGTACCCAATACGTTTTTTCGGATTTTTCATCCCGCCGCCTTTTTCTTAATTTTAAAGCCAACGCTACGGCACATATTAACGTTAAGTCATCCATTGTCCCACTACTACAGTCACAGGTGCGTGCGCGGTAGTGACATGCTGCGACAGCGACTTTTTCACCGCGACAAAATCGCGCGACTAAAAATCGCAAGTGCGTGAAGGCCCTTACCCCCAACCCAAACCCCATGGCCTTCTATTCCCTCCCAGAGGGAATTGCTACCCAAGTTGCTGAACTCCCCCCCTTCTACCCAGACAACCCAGAATCTGTCTACAGATTCTTAGACAAGTTTTACCAACTTAATTCAATAGCACCAAGCCTTTTTCGTAATATTCTCCAAAATTTGGCAATAAATACCAAGTTTCCATACTTGGCCAAATATATTGCATCAGCAACGGTCCCCACTTTCCATGACCTCACAGAAAAAATGCGCGCGTCATTTTTCAATGATGCAACAGAACCCGTACTTGTGATTAAATTCTTGCACCGCCTCCAACGCCCAACTGAGACATTCCGTAGCTTTGTGGATTCACTCACACTGGCCAACCAGGTTCTACAAAAGTATGACGAGACCACACTCATCCAAACAATCCTGTTGAGGGTCAATGACACCAACCAGCGTGATTTCGGGTTAGCTACCCGCCCCACCACCTTGGTCGAGCTTGAAGCACTGGTAGAAGCAACTGAACAACGGGCTCAGATCAGACGCCTTAACCAGTCCTCACAGTCAATATCAGCGACAAACACCACTAAGTCAAAGGGCCAACTGGGGTATCGACGTGGACACCGTCCCATGTCACATTACAAGTCCCACGACACGTTACAAGTCCCACCAAAAGTCCCACACCTTAGACACCGTCCCGCACCACAACAAGTTCCACACCGCAGAATCCAACCCCCACCCTTAATGTCTCTTCAAGTGTCACCACCAACACCCACACACAAAGGCCAATCGCTACTGAAGACAAAGTCGTGCTGTGTCACCAATGGAATACCCCCCATGGGCCTAGCTTCCCTTTTTACCCACACAGGGAACCCCCCTCCCCTCCTACCTGTTAGACTTGCCAATCATCAAGTAGCAGCTTTATTAGATTCTGGCGCAGCAATTTCAGCATTAAACTTTTCTTTCTTTAACCAAACCATTGCCTCAACAACCATTCGGTCTATGCAATGCCCCTCGATTTCCCTCACCATTGGGAATGGGGAGCTGGTGACAACTCACTTCATTGCCAAGATCCCCATTGCCATATTACCACTGCGTTGGGAACATACATTTTACTTGTTGCAATGGTTACCCCATGATATTCTCCTTGGTCTTGATTTTATGCGCCAAACAGGGATGATCTACAATGCGGCAGATGCAACTGTATCTTTCATGACTAATCCCACACCCATCCACCTCAGCAATGAAACCCCTGCACAAATCACTACAACCCCTTCCACTCTCTCGTGCATTGGGCTCACCAACCCCCATTTAACAGACCAACTTACTAAAGAATTCCCAGATGTACTTACAACCAAATTAGGGTGCACAGATCTCATCCAACACGAAGTAGTGCAGCAGGCTAATGCACCTCCCTTCAAACCCTGCCCAACATACCAAGTGTCCCCACCCCTCCAAAAAATAATGCGCACAGAAACCAACAAACTGCTGGCTTCAGGAGTGATTGTCCCATCCTTAGCCCCGAGCGTGTCTCCTTGCTTCTTGGTCCCCAAAAAGAAACTTTCCCCAACAGATGACCAAGAATATAGACTTGTTGTAGACATGAGGGAATTGAATCAGCGCATTGAAGCAATTGACTACCCACTCCCCACGATCCAAAATTTCATGGCGCACCTCAGTGGCGCAACTGTTTTTACCCACCTAGATTTGAATTCGGCATATCATCAAATTGGAGTGACCCAAGATTCACAAAAATACCTTTCCTTCAAAACCCCCTATGCAACCTCTCGGTATACCAATATCCCATTTGGTCTTAAGGTTGGTGGCCAACAGAGGCGTCTGGATCTCCAGCGGCCTTCCTGCTAACTCTCTTATCTCCTCTGTTTCCATGGACTTAGTATTCTACTAGAGTAGGTATCCTACTACAGATCTCCATGTCTGTTTCTCACTTTTTCCTCAACTCCACTTCCATCTGGTTTAGCATTCATTTTTTTCGGATTGTTTTTGACAACAATATGAATCATTCCCGACCTAAAATTGAATTGCAAAGACAGAAAAGTCAAGAATGTTTTTTTTCCCGAAAACGTCCCACCGCCCTTCGAGTTTAGTTTAGCAATCGCAGTTTTAATTTTATATCCCCTGGACCTCTTGCTCTCTCACCTTAAGAACTTGGTGAGGATGTTGGTTATGTAGAAAGGAATTGATTCCAATTTCTCCGGGTGGCCGTCAGGGACGGGGAAATGTGTTTCGCGATTATCAGGGTTCCGGAAAAAGTGGTAAATATGGGTCAAGGAGGGGGTCTCTCACTTTGCAACTATTTTTCCTAGATTCCTGGATAATTTCTATGGGGGATAGCTAAGCCAGATTTGGTCGGGCCACCATCAGGTGGCGGGGGGGATTATTCAAAAAAAGTTATTGCTAACTTCACATTTGCCTAAAAAAAGGGTGAAGGAGGGGGGGTCTCTCACCTTGAAACTTGGGCAGTATGTAAGTATGCCGAGTAGGTAGAAAGAGGTGCAGTCAAATTTGCCCAGGTAGCCATAAGAAAAGGTGGTAGTTGGTGGTGGTTGTTGGTGGTGGTTGGTGGTGGTTGTTGGTGGTGGTTGGTGGTGGTTGGTGGTGGTAGGTGGTAGTTTTAAAATATCAAAATTTCAAATTCGCAATTTTTCACGTTTTACGTTATTCTGAACACTTTTAGTCAAATTGTTGAAAAACGAGATTTTGAACGAAAAATATTCAAGTCCGAAAGTTATTGCTGGCTGCATCCCTGGAAAACGTCAGTCACACACCCTCCGAGTTTAGTTTGGGCAAACGACGTTTTCCTGAACCATCTCCTGAACCACTTGCTCTCTCCCCTTGAAACTTGGTGATGAAAGTGGGTATGTAGAGAGGAATGGATTCCTAATGTCAAGATTCCCTGGGCGGCCGTCTGGGGCGGAGGGGAGGGAGAAATGTATTTCGCGATTATCAGGTTTCCGGGAAAAGTGGCAAAAATGGGTCAAGGAGGGGGTCTCTCACTTTGCAACTATTTTTCCTAGATTCCTGGATAGTTTCTCTGGGGGATAGCAAAGCCAGATTTGGTCGGGCGGCCGTCAGGGGGTGGGGGGGGGGGGATTTGATCCAGGAATCTAGGAAAAATAGATGCAAAGTGAGAGACCCCCTTCTTGACCCATTTTTGTCACTTTTCCCGGAAACCTGATAATCGCGAAACACATTTCCCCCTCCCCTACGCCCCTGACGGCCGCCCAGGGAATTTTGACATTAGGAATCTATTCCTCTCTACATACCCACCATCACCACCAAGTTTCAAGGTGAGAGAGCAAGTGGTTCAAGAGATATTAAATTAAAAAAGCGTTCGCCCATACTAAACTTGGAAGGCGGTGGGACTTTGACGTTTTCAGGAGAAAAACATTCTCGACTTTTCTGTCTTTGCAAATCAATTTTGAGTCGGGAATGATTCATATTGTTGTAAAAAAAAAAAAAAATGTTTTTCATAAAAGCAATCCATCTGAACAGATAAAAAAGTTATTGCCAGAATCTATTGCTAGGTTCCCCATCGATTTTTTAAAACGTCCCACAGTAAGACTTGGGCGTCCTTATGCGATCGATCTGGGGTGAAGGAGGACAACACTCAACAGAAAAAAAAAAAACCACACAGTACCTAATCCGTTTTAGACCATTCTGAATCCAAATCCGCGAAAAAAAACCATAGGTGTATGTCTGTGTGTGTGTGTGTGTGTTGTGTGTGTGTGTGTGTGTGTGTAACAAAATCTTGTGTACTCTGCCCAGGCCTTAGTTCTCAACCGATTTTCCTGGTTCTTTTTTTGATCGACGCGGAAAACTATCTAGTTGTGCACTACGTCGCCGGAATTTCGAATTTTGCCTTTTAAGGGGGGGAAAGGGGGGGTTAATGCTCAAAAAACGTGTGTTTTTGGGCATAATCTTGTGTACTCTGCCCAGGCCTTAGTTCTCAACCGATTTTCCTGGTTCTTTTTTTCTTCGTCGCGGAAAACTATCTAGTTGTGCACTACGGCGCTAGAATTTCGAATTTCGCCTTTTAAGGGGGGGAAAGGGGGGGTTAATGCTTAAAAAACGTACGTTTGCGGGCATAATCTTATAAACTCTTCCCAGGCCTCAATTTCCAACCGATTTGTGTGTTTCTTTTTTTGTTTGACTAAAATAACTTCCGAGTTGTTCATGATTTCACCAGAGTACCAAAATATGCAAGAGGAGGGGATGGGTGGGGGGATAATATTCACAAAATATCCAATTTTTCAATATTTCGGTTCCTTTACTGCTTACTAATTGTATCCAAGCTTTGAAATTGAGAAAAAATTCTCATTATACCTTAGGATTTGCATGAATTACTTTCTGTACCACCATGGAAATAAAAGTGGTGCCACCATGGTGCCAGGGCACCATAAACCTCATATTTCTTGGGTTTTTTGGTGTTTCACCTTGAATGCGGATGTGACATTCGACTGACTGCCTACTAAACCTAATAGATGAAAGTTCAATGTTACGACGTATTTCCGCTTTGGTGCCAGACTGGCACCATTGGAGTCGGTGGGGGGGGGGGGGGTGAACTCGAATACGCATGTTGGGTGTCGTAGATCATGGATTTTAAAATGCTCTTCAGATTCGAGGCTATCATGCCGCTAGAAGTGTTATGGTTTATAATGGTGGTGGGGGGGGGGGGTGTCACTATTTCTTCCCTAAAGTAATAAATAAATTACATCGAGAGAAACAGTCTTATCGCTTAACAACTGGTTGAACTGATCCAATACTTATCCAATGGGACGTCCCCTGGAATGCATGCATTACTAAACAATATGTTTCTGTTGCTAGAATCTATTGCTAACTTCACCCCGGTTTTTTTTTAGACGATTGCAATAGCTTCATTTTTTTGGAAAATTCGCTACAAGTGCCTTTGGTTACCGAAAAATGAAGCTTGTCTTGTAAAAACAATTACCTATTTTTTTAGGTAGGTACTTGGGAAAGAAAAAGGTTTTTGTATTGACCTGGACTACCTACCTCCAACCATTGATGAGACCTCACCGAAGTTCATCATGCACCGTCTATTATTATTATTAGGTACCTGCCTACCTATTATTATCATCATCATCACGGTTGAAAAAACGCTGCCAATTAGGGTTGAATGGGTTTATCAATCAACAGTAGGTATTAATCAACGAAAACAAACCTGGAGCAGTGGGCCGTTCAGTAGATTGAGGTTTTTGAACGCTAAGTGCCGTTTCCCCCAGTAAAGTACCTACAGCTTGCCAGGTGATGATCCCGGACTGTTTTCAATGGTTTCAGCCTAAAAAATAACATGGAAAGTGTTAATCCACTCACTAAGTTTCCCGAGTATGACTGATTTTCCCTCATTAGTAGAAACTTAGCGAGTGGATTATCACTTTCCACTTATTTTTAGGTTTTTATTTAGTTATTATTTAGGCTGTTAATATTTTGTTTAGGCTGTTTTTTTAGGCTGAAACCATTGAAAACAGTCCCGGATCATCACCTGGCAAGCTGTAGGTACTTTACAGGGGGAAACGGCACTTAGCGTTCAAAAACTTCAATCTTCTGAACGGCCCACTGCTCCAGGTTCGTTTTCGTTGATTGATACAACGAAATTGGCAGCGTTTTCTCAACCGTGATGATGATGATAATAATAGGTAGGCAGGTACCTAATAATAATAATAGGCGGTGCATGATGAACTTCGGTGAGGTCTCATCAACGGTTGGAGGTAGGTAGTCCAGGTCAATACAAAAACTTTTTTCTTTCTAAATACCTACCTAAAAAAATAGGTAATTGTTTTCACAAGATAAGCTTCATTCTTCGGTAACCGAAGGCACTAATAGCGAATTTTCAAAAAATATGAAGCTATTGCAATCGTCTAAAAAAAAACGGGGTGAAGTTAGCAATAGATTCTAGCAACAGAAAAAATCGATGGGGAACCTAGCAATAGATTCTGGCAATAACTTTTTGGTTTATTATTAAATAATAACATTATTTAATATTATTAAATAATAAATGGTTATTATTAAATTTATTATTTAATAATAAAAATAAATAATAAATGGGGGTTAAATTTTTTTTTCTTGCTCGATTCCAAAGGCTTATTATTGAAAATTTTTCAATAATAAGCCTTTGGAATCGAGCAAGAAAGAAAATTTTAACCCCCCCTCAAAATTTGATGTTTTACGTTTCAAGGTACGTAGAATACGAAAATCGAATAAAAAACGTCTGCCAAGCTGGGTGGGCAGTATAGCTTCCTCACTCATTGTAACATGGACGTATAGAATCAGTTGGCGAAAAAAATATGATTCAAAGAGTTATTGAATATCAAAATATTGGCGATAATATGCGGGATAGGGTTGCAGGTATTAATGTTTATAATAGTGTTGAAAATTTCATCGAAATTGGTTGAATAGTTGCGGAGTTTTGGTTGTAACAATAAATTTAAAGTTCGCGCATGCGCAGCGGCTATTGCTTGACCAATTTGATTGAAACTTATAGGGTGTCTCTTAGAAGTTAGTCCCTAACTAACCTCCAAATTTGAGCAAAATCGGTTCATTAGAAACCGAGAAACCGAGGTTCCAGGAAGTTCACGTTTGCGCATGCGCACTCGCTCCTATTGGTCCGAAGGTGCTGAAATTGATAGGGGACCGTCTAGGACCTAACCCGCACAATCCCTGAAAATTTCATCAAAATCGGACCACAGGTTAGTATAGTTTTGCCCGGGACAAGGATTGACCACAGACAGACCGACAGACAGACAGACAGACACGGAACCAAAATTGTTCGGGAAGCTCTAAAACGCAAAAAGCAAGTGGAAATTTTGATTTTGGAGGACTTTTTTTTTTACTTCTTTCGCGAATACAAAGCTTCCCTACCTTCGGTAGTGAGGAAGCTAAAATTTCCGTCCGTCCGCTGTACGCCGTGCGCGGCACTTTTCTTAGCAACACTGGACCGATTTGGTTCAAATTTGGTATATGGGTTCCATTTGGGGTCTAGTTGTGCCGCGAAGCTTTTGGTTGATGTAGGTCACTTCTAAGGGGTGAAAATTAAGGGTTGAAATTTTCAAGAGTGCCCTAGCTCGAAAACTCTAGAAAAAAGGTATCGTTTTTTCACCAATTTTAAATAGTATTGAATTTTTAAAAATTTTTGAGACCACCCGGAGCTCTGTAGGACTAACCGTTCGGTCCCTACGAGTACTTGAAGGTTTTCCTTCTATAAAACATAATCATGAGTGTGAATCGCAAAAGAGGTCTAATCTCCATTCAAATTTTATCGGACTAAAATGCGATCGCTGTTCATTCCTTGATTTGTATACAGTTTTGCCTTCTGCGTAACCAGTAATCAAATTTCCATATGAAGCTTTCTATTTTTCCAATCGAGTGTGAAGCGTTTAGTTCTTTCTAATAAACTTGATTGTGAAGGTGTGGAGCCAGTATGGTGTGGTAGGTAGTACCTAGTTGGTAGGTACACACAATTTGGTAGGTAAAAAAAACGTCTGCCAAGTTGGGTGGGCAGTATAGCTTCCTCACTCATTGTAACATGGACGTATAGAATCAGTTGGCGAAAACTCGGCGCTGCGCGCCTCGGCGGGGGCTTCGCCCCCTGCACCCCCAGATGATTTCCGCTTAGAGCCTAACGGCTAAAATGTGACATACCTTGAAAAGGTTTTTGCTCCCTCTCCCTCTTTATCCTTCTTCCACTGTAATATTTAAGCTCACTCAGCTGATCAAAAAACTGAGTACAACTTGAAGAAACGAACAGTGATCGCATTTTAGTCAGCTAAAATAATTTAAAATAATTTTATTATTCATATTATGAATAATATTACAGCATATCTATATACATAAAACGCCAACCGTATGTATGTACGTATGCACTTTGCCAATCGCGAGGAGTTGGAGAGGTCTTGGGAGTGGGGAGAGTCGAAGGGTGGAGTGGTGGGGGGCGGGAGAAGTGGGAGGCAGTGGGTGAAGGTGAGAGTCAGAGGAATGGGAGGCGGGAGGAGTTGTGGTCGGAGGAGTGGGGGGCGGTAGGAGTCGGATGGAGTGGTAGGCGAGGATAGTCAGAGGAATGGGCGGCGGGAGGAGGTGGGGCGTGAGGAGTGGGGGTGGGAGAAGTCGGAGGTAGTGGGATGAAGGAGTGAGTCAGAGGAATGGGAGGCGGGAGGAGTTGGGGCAGGAGGAGTTGGGGCGGGAGGAGTTGTGGCAGGAGGAGTGGGGGGCTGGAGGAGGCGGAGGGAGTGGGAGGCGAGGATATTCAGAGGAATGGGAGGCGGGAGGAGTCGGCGGTGAGAGGAGTCGGAGGGAGTGGGAGGCGAGGATAGTCAGAGGAATAGGAGGCGGAGGAGTTGGGGGCGGGAGGAGTCGGAGGGAGTGGGAGGCGAGGAGAGTTGGAGGAATCGTTTTTCCCTACTTTTAGTAGGCTTTTTAGCTAGTTTAATTATAACAGCATATTATGCTGTTATGTGAAATATGAGATTAGGCCTCAATGCGATTCACACTCGTGTTTCTGATTATCGCAAGTCCGACCCTCAAGTTTTCGTTGAGAGCGAACGGTTTGTCCAACAAAGCTCCGCGAGGTTTCTGAAAACTTTTGAAATTCAATACTATTAAACATTGGTGAAAAAACGATACTTTTATTTCGAAAGTTTTCGAGCTAGTGTAAAAAATTCTAGAAATTCTATACTTGATATAGAATATATTTCAAATTGATGGAAAAACAATAGTACCTCTATATCAAAATTTTTTGAGTTAGGGCGTTTTCAAAATTTCAACCCATGATTTTCGCCCCTTAGAAATGACTGACATCAACCAAAAGCTTCGAAGCACAACTTGGGGGGCACCCAAAGGGGGCCAATATACCAAATTTCATCAAAATCGGACCGTGAGAACTAAGGAAAGTGCGTCGTACGGCAGACGGACGGAAAATTTGTATTCGATTTTCGGATTCTACTCATCTTAAAACGTAAAGCAACAAATTTTGAGGGGTGTTAGAAAGTTTTCAATGGTCAATGATTATTGGAAATAAGAAACCAAAAGAAAATTCTTACCTCCCCCACCTCACAAAATTTGATGGTTTACTTTTCAAGGTACGTGGAATCCGAAATTCGAATAATAATTTTGTCGTCCGTCCGCCATACACAGCACTTTCCTTACCATGGACCGATTTTGATGAAATTTGGTATTTGGGATCCATTTGGGATCTAGTTGCAGACGAGTGATCTATACAGAAAAATAATAAACCTCTGTGTAATAATTTACAGCGTTTTGAACTAGGCAGGGATGAAGATATTTGTGGAAATGTGGAATAGGGGGGAAAACCCAAGAACTGGGGTCAACTTCCGTTTCCGTTCGATTCAATAGAATACTAGTAGTCCATCCGCAAATCTGCTTTCCTCGTATTTTATAACTTTCAGGTCGGCTGTTCAAAATTACCAGAATTTGAAACCACTGGATAAAAATTGATTCTGATTCGCATGGAAATTTGGATTTTTCATTCAATTTACATCCCCAATTTACTTTTCCTTAGTTTAGACTAGATTTTGACATTGATTTCCCGAATCGAGAAAAATTGCGTCCAAATTGTAGGACTAGATTGGAAATTAATTATCGTTGAATTTTTATCTGCTACAGTGTGTACTCCTGGTTATGAGCACTTCTACGATGATTGCAACCACTGTTTTTGTCAACGCCAAATCAGGATACCTGGGAAGAAACCACTTATAGGGTGCACACTCAAAAGTTGTCCGGGGGAGAAGTTTGGGTGAGACGTAACAGGTGATTTCATGAGAAATTAAACTTACAAAACTGGCAAAAGTATTTTCGTTAATTCCTTCGTACCACCAGCGATACTCTCTTACGCCGATTGAAGTAATTTTCTACGAAACTCGTATCCGATTTTGGATTCCACTGAACTCCAATTCTCTCCTACTCTATTGGATCCTACAGGTGATAAGCGTTGGGTTACTAGCTGGATTCTATTTTTATTTCTACTATTTATAGCTCTTGATTATTGAATACAACGGTAAGAGGTGGATGTGACCAACATAATTATAGAAAACCAAATACATACAGTTTTCTTTTTCTGTTGGGCTGAAGTTTTTCGATCATTGATGGTGGCAAGGTAAACCAATTTGTTCAAATAGATTTTTGATCTTTTATGAAAATTAGAAGATTTCTAGTGAAATGTATAGAAGGGAAATTAGATAGTTTAACGATATTTTACATGGGCCTTTGCTATTAAAGAGAGTAAACACCAGATTACCTGGTTTGCTGTTTACATAACGTTAACCGAAGTTCTCCCCTCATTACCTCGGAAATAAATATTTGTCTGTGAGGTTTACTTACAAATAACGCCTGTCCTCGCGTAACGGGAATAAGATAATAAGAATAATAGTTTTTGTACCTTCCTTATAATTTTCTTTTGAAATAATAACTTGTTAAATAACAAATACAGTTAACTTTAGAATTTGTCTATTAAAAGGACCACATTTATTTCAAACATGGTATGATGAGTAATAAAACAGGAAAATTCATCAGATCACTTCATGAACAGATGCAGCCACCTCGCAGATGACCTCAAGCCCATCTTCACCGCTCTGCTGCTAACCAAGTCTTTAGTCCCTCAAGCCGGAAGAATCCTTGAACTACAAAATCAACATTGCCACTTGATTTTAGACAAGAATAAATTGGAATGAAAATTTGAAAACGTATGCCAAGTGGGTGTGGCACATAGCTTCCTCATGTACATAACCCGATTGTATAGACGATCCGATGCATAGTAGTTATCTCAAAACATCAATCTCTAAGTACCTAGCACCACCCTCATAGGGGACTCTTCATGTCAACATGCAAAATCTCTGAATATTGTTGGAAACTGTAGAAGTTATGACAGTAACAAGGAAATACACGTTTGCACATGCGCAGTGGCTACCATCAGTCAGGGGGAAATGATTTTCATAGGGTACTGTCTAGACGCCAACTAGCACTACCCCTGAAAATTTCATCGAAATCAAGTGAGAAATGTAGAAGTTATGGCTGTGACAAGAATTTCATGACAGACATACAGACACGGAACCAAATTTGTTCAAAAAGGTCTAAAACGCAAAACGCGAGTGGAAATTTTGATTTTGGAGAACTCTTTTCTCTACCTTGATAACTGAAAACAAAGCTTCCGCTACCTTGGTAGAATCGGAAGCAATTATATATTATTTTTTAAGGAATAATAGTTCATAAGGGGAGGGGTAGTCATTTTGGTATATTATTTTCAACTAGTTGAAAAGCCTACTAAACGTAGGCAAAAACGATTCCTCAGACTCTCTCCGCCACCCACTCCCTCCGACTCCGATTCCGCCGACTCTCACCACTCCCACGACCCCTCCAACCCCTCCATGCATACGTACGTACAGTTGGCGTTTTATGTTGGCCTTTGGAATCGAGCAAGAAAAAAAAAAAATTAACCCCCCTAAAAATTTGATGTTTTACGTTTCAAGGTACGTATAATCCAAAAATCGAATAAAACGCTGCAAATCGTTGCTCAAAGGTATATTATTTTCTGTATAGATCACCCTTCTGTACAGATCACTGGTTCTCCATCAATAGCACCTACCACCATCTGTATTCTCCCTTGACCATCCCTCTCAAATTTCAGCTTCCTGCGGTCAATAGGATTGAAAATGGCTTCGAAGCTCACCCAGCTGATCAGTGATCTGAAGAGTGAAGAAGATCTCCTCGAATGCTGGAGACGCCTGGAAGAGCACTGATCAGCTGAGTGAGCTCCGAAGCCATTTTCAATCCTATTGAACGCATGAAGCTGAAATTTGAGAGGGAAGGTCAAGGGTGAATACAGATGGTGGTTGGTGCTATTGATGGAGAACCAGTGATCTATACAGAAGGGTGATCTATACAGAAAATAATAAACCTTTGGGCAATGATTTGCAGCGTTTTTTACCTTCCAACATTTTTTTACCTACCAACTTTTTTGGTTTATTATTTTCAATAATAAGCCTTTGGAATCGAGCAAGAAAAAAAAATTTTTAACCCCCCCCCCCTCAAAATTTGATGTTTTACGTTTCAAGGTACCTACGTAGAATCCAAAAATCGAATAAAAAAATTTCCGTCCGCCGTACGCGGTTTTTTTTTAGCAACACTGGACCGATTTGGTTTAAATTTGGTATATGGGCTCCATTTGGGGTCTAGTTGTGCTGCAAAGCTTTTGGTTGATGTCAGTCACTTCTAAGGGGTGAAAATTGAGTGTTGAAATTTTCAACAGTGCCCTAGCTCGAAATAAAGGTATCGTTTTTTCACCAATGTTAAATAGTATTGAATTTTTAAAAATTTTTGAGACCAACCGGAGCTCTGTAAGACAAATCGTTCGGTCCCAACGAGTACATAAGGGTTTCCTTCGATGAAACAGAATCATGAGTGTGAATCGCAAAAGAGGTCTAATCTCCGTTCAAATTTTATCTGACTAAAATGCGATCGCTGTTCATTCCTTCGATTTGTATATAGTTTTGCCGTCTGCGTAACCAGTAATCAAATTTCCATAAGAAGCTTTCTATTTTTCGAATCGAGTGTGAAGCGTTTAGTTGTTTCCAATAAACTTGATTGTGAAGGTGTGAAGGCAGTATGGTGAGGTAGGTAGTATCTACCAATAGTTGGTGGGTAAAAAAAATTGTTAGGCAACCCTCATAGGGGGTGAACTGGGATCGAAATAATTTGACCTTCCATTTAACTCCCCTATATTAAAGTCACTGTTGTACCACGGAAATCAACCGAGAAATTAAAAAGCTTGTTACTTTAAACATATGTTGTGATCAGCGACCTCTTCGCATTTCTGTCCATTCGCTTCCTTAGCTCAAGTGGTAGGAGCTCCGATTTAGAATCGGAATGATAGGAGATCGAACCCCGGTCGAGGGAAGTTAATTTTTGATGACTCAACAGTATGGCGCAGTCGTATCGGGCCCGAACGGTCTCCTCAGAATTTCTCAGAGAAACAATAATTCATTAAGATTAGATCATCAAAACAACTCCCTCCCAAGACACGAGTCGAGCCACCGCCTATTCGGACAAACGTTGAGGTCAGCAGATCCCCCGCCCCGTCAATAAGGAAAACAATAACAAAAAACTCCGAAGCCAGTCAAAAATACGCGTTCTCAATGGGTTGTAAAAACGCAGGCCCTGACTAGGTAACGGAGTACCTAAGATTTCCTAACGGGGGGGAAGATGTTGTGATCAGCTACCTCTTCGCATTTCTGTCCATTCGCTTCCTTAGCTCAAGTGGTAGGAGCTCCGATTTAGAATCGGAATGATAGGAGATCGAACCCCGGTCGAGGGAAGTTAATCCCCTAGACAAAAATATGGTGAATTACAGCCTCGGCTAAAACCACTTCAATGTCACGGTCACGGTTGTTTCAGAAATCACTTTCCCAAATTTACTTCTCTGTCGAAAGAACGTGGAATTTATACCTGAATCATGCAGAGATAATTTATTGGAGTTGGTCGTTTGCGTGATGTGTCATCAACCACGGAGCAACGTTGTGTTTGTCATTCGACTGATTGCGTGGATCATACATGGAGGTATGTCGCACCCAGCAACGAATGGCGGCAATGCAGGGAACTGGATGAGCTGGATTGCCCACACCAAACTTGTCAAAATGAAAGTGCAACAGGACATCAACGCTCTACGGCACCTGAAAGGGATGTCTTGGGGCTGCCACCCAGCAGAGCAGTTATCATTGTACAAATCAGTAATCCTACCTAAAATAAGTTATGGAGCCTGTCTGTACTTGACGTCCACAAAGAAAAACTTACAAGTCATTCAAAAACTCCAAAATCAAGCTTTGCGACAAATTCTAGGTGCAGTAAAAACGTCTCCAATAGTGTCACTTCATGCTCTCACGGGTTTGCTTCCTGTAGAACATTGGGTTACAAGCACTGCAACAAAACAAATTTTACATCTAGCAACCAACAGCGAAGATTTAAGAGAATCCCTGTCAACCTTGCATGAAGCATTGGCAGGACAAAACACACAGGCGTAGAAAAGCTCTGATCCAAAATGTTTTCCAACAAATTGAACTCAACAACATTTATTTACCCAATACATCTTCTTTGCATACAAGATTTGACACTACACGCATGAGCAAACTGAAATCAGAAATACCTGTAAGATTGATGGAAATAATTAATAAAACCATCGTCATAGCAGGAGAAAACTATTTTATTTTACTTTTCAAAATACAACTCAAAACTAACTGAAACTGAACAATGCTGCCAACATTATAAATATGGCACATCCCCTTCCCTTCACACTTTGTATTAATTGCAGGTTGATTTCATTAAAACAGTAAACATTTAAGAGAACATAACTACATAGAAACTAAAGCAAGATATACAAATTGAACAGCTTGATTGACAAATTACAACAATTGAATTGAATAAACAAATTACAATTAAACAAATTGAATTGAACTTCACAAGTATAAACATGTGAAGAACCCATACTGGAAATTAGGCTTTGTTACTGGCAGACATAATCCTGTAAGTAAACTGGAGGTCTAGTATGCCTTGCTGGCCTAGCTCTCTCAACCACCTCCTCCGTAGAACCCTCTTCAGGGGTCCGTTCACTAGTGATAGGACCAGTCAAGTGCTCAGAGTCATCAACAGATTGAGACCCACAGTCAACCTCCACATCATCCACGCAACCCCATTTCCTCAAAAACTTACGATTTCGCAGAAACGTCCTATTGGATGAAGCACCAACAAGTTTAACGAAATATGAGCGTGGACCAGGTCCCTCATCTACCACGATCCCAGGCTTCCAAACATTGCGGTCAAAATCCCAAACCAGGATCCTATCGTCAATGGATAAGTCTGAGAGAGTTTTAGCACTTCTATCATAGAACCGCTTCTGATCATTAGTTCTCCTAACCATTTTGTCCTGAACATCAGACCTGATTTCAGGTTCAAGCAACTTGTAATGGACTGGAATTTTAGTTTTCAAATTTCTGTGCAGGAACAATGAAGCAGGAGACAACCCTACATGATTTAAAGGGGTCGCCCGGTATGCAAGAAGATGGTCATTTAGTTCCCCCCCTGAAAGCAAACACCTTTTGAGCATACCCTTGACAATGGATACTGCTTTTTCAGCACGTCCATTACTTTGCGGATACCTAGGACTAGTAAATACTAAAGAAAAATCAAAGCTTTGAGCAAAATCTTTAAATTCTTTGCAATTAAAAGGCACATTATCACTGACATGACAATCAGGAACGCCAAATTGCGAGAATAGGGACCGTAGGAAACCTATGACTGTTTTGCACGACCTATCACGCACCTTCTGAACTTCGATCCAATTAGAATAAGCGTCCACAACCACCAGGTAATCAAACCCTCCGAATTCGAAAAAATCACTGGAAATTCTTTCCCAGGGTCTCTTTGCCCTCTCATATGGCAAGAGCTCTTCTTTCTGCTGAGCTGGGAGTAGAGACGAACAAATTGAACATCTATGAACCATATCTTCAACGTCCTTATTCATGCCAGGCCATCGAACTAAAACACCTGGAACGCCGTCTCAGCGTTGAGAGTGCGGTCCGGCTAGCCGAGGGGTTCCCCCACCCCGTGGGGTGTACCCATGCGCCTACTCCCATCCAAAAGCACTGGGCATTTTCTCTCCTGCTTGATTAAGGTACTGGCTTGTCATTCACCGGGAAAAAGTTGACCCGTTTTTTTTTTTTCAGATACCTTTTATAGCATCGGGAAATACTATTTTTCACATTACATATTAATGAAGAACGTCAGTGAGGGTCTTATTTCGCTCTTATCACTCGGTCCCTGCGTTGTTGGTTCTGCGACACCAAACCTTCCCAATTGGTCCTAAAGTCTCAAGTTTTTAGGATGTAGGTTGTACTGTGAGAAGAATGTACTGTGTACTTGTGTACTACCTACTGTCAGTACAATATAGGTACTTAACTCATAATACAATAGGTAAATGCAGTGGGTCATTTTCAAAACCGTTTATTAAATGCTTTAACTTGAAATACAATATTGAAATTGATCCTAGATTTATGAGAAAATGTATGCAATATTTTTATGTATGACGAGGTGGGGATGAAAGGGTACGCAGGCCAAAAGCATCATCAAAATCAGTTTAATATCTAAACTGCTATTTTCTTAAAAATTGGTGAATTTCTTTTTGGGTGTTGAGTAATAAATTTTCAAATAGTGAAAACGATCAGGGAACAACATAGATATTGTATAGATACTCTTAATATTACGTATTGAAAAATTCCGAAGGTATCTAAACATTTTGCTTCCGAGTCAACCAAGGTAGCGGAAGCTTTGTTTTCACTTTTCAAGGTTGAAAAATGAAAGTTCTCCAAAATCGAAATTTCCTCTCTTGTTTTACATTTTAGACCTTCCTCCGATTTCGATGAAATTTTCAGAGAATATGCGAATTCAGTTGTAGACGGTCCCCTATGAAAATCATCGTCCCCAGACTGATGGTAGCTACTGCGTATGTGCAAACGTCAATTCCCTGTAACATCCATGACTTCTATGTTTTCCATCCGATTTCGACGAAATGTCTCAGGATTGTTCCGATTGGCCTGCAGATTGTGCCCTATGAGGCTAGTGGAAGGTACTTAGAGATTGATGTTTTGAGATTAACTACTGTGCATCGGATTACCTATGTAATCGGGTTATGAATATGAGGAAGCTATGTGCCACACCCACTTGGGAGACGTTTTAACTTATAATGACGAGAATTAAGTTGATAAGAAAGGATGATTGTATAACTGACAAGATGAATAAAGTCGGTAAAAAATGAACAATATAGTTACAAAACCTTATCTAGAATGTAGTAGATAGAATGAACCTATATTTCTGTACCTCAGAGGTCAACTATCGTATGTCCAAAATTCTCGTTTTCGAGATTTTTGTTTTGTATGTGCATTCTTTCTATTGTATTTTGTATTCTATTGTATTGGTAGGCATAAACAGATTCTACAGAATTAATTTGAGCATGATAAAGTCATCAGAATGGGCCATAGGGATCAAAATAGGTGTGCCCACAACTTCTTTTGGCTCTGCTGCAAAATCGCCAAAATGTCACTTACGATAATCGACCTCTGAGGTACAGATTTTATGGTAAGGAATAAACATCTTACGCAATAATCGTCATCGTATTTGGTGCAAACGGTCTTCACTATATAATATTGAATTTCAATTAAATACTTTGTACGTCGAATTACAAACGATGAATGTGAATATTGCAATGTAAACACGGCACGCGACAGGTCAGAACCCCCCACGGAGTGGGGGTAGGCCGAACGAGGCCCGACCGCCGGGGCCCTATCCCCGCCCGCCTAGATAGCATTCCAGGTGTTTTAGTTCGATGTGCCAGGCCAGTACAGTAATGACCTAGCTCGTTGCTTACACTTCACGATGCCAAAATGAGACTCATGTATCAAATTGAGCATTGAAACTCTCATGTTTTTTGGTACCACCACACGATCGTTGACAAATAACACCCCAGCTTCTAGGTTAATACTACTACGAATCTTGAAAAACACTAGCAAGTCCCCAACAAGGGACTTTTTGTCTGGCCAACCATCATGTAAATACTTGATAACCAGCTGAAGAGTGTCATCCACCGACGTCCCCTCCCTAAATTCCAAAACCTTATTCTGAGACATGGGAAAATCATAGGTAAGGGAGTGAACTACAGCAAAACATGGTTCATTTTTTGGTTTCCCACGGATGGCAGCTCTAGACAGAACGTCAGCAATTATGTTACGTTTCCCAGGAAGATAGTTGATATCAAAATTATAACGCAACAATCTTAGTCTAAATTTCTGCAATCTATTAGATACCTTATTAACCTCTCTGTCAAAAATAGACACCAATGGCTGATGGTCCGTGAAAACATTTACTTTAAGGCCATAAATAAATTGATCAAAGTACTCTAAAGCGAAACAAAGAGCTGCCATCTCCAAGTCAATAATTGGGTATCTGGACTCAGCCTCTGACAGACTTCTCGAACAAAACGAGACAGGATGTTTATCCTGGAGAAGACACGCTCCAAAACCCTCGGTGGAAGCATCTACAAAGATCTGCACTGGCATGTTGGGGTCAAAAATTCTAAGTACAGGGGCGTTTGTCAGTTTATTTTTCAATGTTTCCCATGACTGATCACAGTCAACAGTCCAAGAAAACTCATTTTCTTTCCTAATTAATTCCCTTAAAGGTTTGGTAATCACTGATAAATTTGGAATAAAAGACGCAAAATAGTTCACCATTCCCAACATTCTTTGAACTGATTTTTTATCAGTCGGGGTAGGAAGACTTAAGATGGACTTCAGCCCTTCAGGGTCAATTTCGGATCCTTTGTTAGAGTAAATAGACCCTGTATACTTAACATAATCTACTTTGTACTGCAACTTATTTGGGTTAAACTTAATGTTGAATTTTTTAGCCCTTGACATAATTACATTCAATAACCGATCATGCTCTTGTTCATCCTCGGTTGCCAAAATAAAATCGTCAAAATAGATTCCCAAGTTGGGTATGTCTCCAAAATATTTCACATTCATCTTTTGAAAAAACTCTGGGCTCAAATTCAACCCAAATGGAAGTCTATTAAATTTGTATTTACCAAAAGGAGTTATGAAAGTTGTGAGCAAACTACTAACTTCATCCAGAGGGACCTGAAAAAAGCCATCCTTCATGTCCAAGACACTAAACACCTTTTTACCAGCGAGCTTTAGTTCGAGTTCTCTTTTAGTAGGTATTGGATAAGGATTAACCTTAACAGCCTTATTTAAATGATAAGGATCGAGACAAATTCTGAGGGATTTATCACTTTTTTCTACTATAGTAATGTTATTCACCCAATCTGTTGGGTCTTCCACTTGACTGATCACCCCTTTCAACACCAACCCATCCAATGTTTCCTTCAACTTCATTTTAATAGATTCAGGCACCCGTCTCATACCGTTTATGACAGGACGAGCATCAACTTTCAGAGTAATGCTGCATTCATCCGGAATTTTACCTAGCCCCGTGAAACACTCTACATTTTCTTCGATGAATTTAGCTTTGAAATCTTTACACCCCAAATCGTGAACTCTCCTTATCAAACCAAACAATTCACATCCTTGTAGTCCCATAAGAACTGGACACCTGAAACCTACAATTACAAACTCAACAGGTCTAGTGATACTTCCAATGGTGACGTTTAACATTACAATCCCCAAAATAGGGACTTTGAATTCGCCAAATGTAACAAGCTTAATATTTGAAGGTCGTATCTCATTGTCAGACTTGAGTAATTTAAATTGGTTACCTGACATTACGTTACACTGCGCGCCAGTGTCCAATTTACAGATGACCTTAACATTATTTATTACCGCCTCTTGTTTCCATTCTTCTTGTTTGTTCCTTGCCAGCTGTAGAGCATGTAGGTATCGAAGATCCTCTTCAAGGCCTGTAGTTCCATCCTCTTCTTTTAGTTCGTTCACTTCTCGAAACTGTCTCTTATGATCGTCCTGAGTCCTCATTTTAGTATCTTGTAGCTTCCTCTGACAGCCAATACTGAAGTGATCCATCTTCCCGCACGTGTTGCAAACTTTGCCAAAAGCCGGACATTTACGCTTTTCATGTTTGAAGCCACATTTCAGGCAGTTGTACGTCGATGCGAAGTTGGTACTGCTACTCGAGGGTTTTTGCTGACCCCTGGACGAACGAAGGGCAAGAACTTCTTTGGGTGAACTACTATTGACAACCTGAGCTTGCTGCCTCCCCAGCTCAGCAGCTCTACACAATTCAACAGTTTTATTGAGCGTCAAATCAGGCACTCTGAACAGTCTTTCCTGAAGATCTTTATCCTTCAAGCCTAATATGAGAACATCTCTCACCATACATTCGGAATTGGTCATAGAACGATGTACCTCGTCATAGTCACACGACTGCACCAATTCCTGGACAGCAGCATAGAATGACTGGAATTCTTCGCCGTCCTGTTGTCTCCGACTGTTGAATTTGAAACGCTCTATCACAACATTCCGTTTTGGCTGTGTATAGTCCTCAAACCACTGGCAGACGAAATCGTAGGTCTCACGATCTGAAGTATCAGGAACAAACGAGTAGAAACGTTTCGTTGCTTCATAGCCGATGCAGCTCAAGAATAATGCACTCTTAACATCCTTTGGCTCCTTTTTCTGTTTTGACGCAACCAAATATAAGTCAAATTCAAGCTTAAAACGCTTGTAGTCCTCTGCGATGTTGTCACCCAAACTCAGTGGAGCTGGTGCCCGAATCTTGTCAAAAGCCATTACCACTAACTTTTTGTAGGCCAAAGAAACAATTCGTATTCACTCACGAACCGAACAACTTTTTGGGAACGATTAACGAACCTGACACCATGTAAGATTGATGGAAATAATTAATAAAACCATCGTCATAGCAGGAGAAAACTATTTTATTTTACTTTTCAAAATACAACTCAAAACTAACTGAAACTGAACAATGCTGCCAACATTATAAATATGGCACAATACCGGGGATCAAGAAAAATACAACATTCCAAAAAGAAGCAAGGATGCGAGCTGTTGAGCACATCAACAACAACTACTCAAACCATATACAAATGTAAGCCCGGGCCTTTACTTGGCTTGACAAACAGGATGCCAGTGCTGAGGACAATTTTCAACACTGCCACCAATTTGTAAGCCTACTTGTCTAGGTAAAGTTGACAAAAGAATTTAGTTACCTAGTCCAAGTAGCAACTGAGTAGGTTCCTGAAGAGAAACTACTTTGTGTTTGACTGTGAAATGGGGGAGTCACAAGAAAAATCGAACAACTTAAAATTACTGTAAGTTTTGATCGACTTTAGGTTCTCGGAGTTATTAGGGCGTTGCCCTGAATAAGTCAGAATGCTCAGAAGGAGCCAATGGTAGCGTAATGAAAACCTAAAGAAACTAACAAAATGGTACTAGGAGTATCTCCGATATTCCTAGCACCTGAGACAACCTGGGTGATTGGGGGCAAGAACTGTAGACAACTCAATGTACAAGTTACTGATAATAATTGTATTTGGCGAAAATAAAGATATATCAAAATAAATGCGTTATTCGTACTTCACCTAATATATGACCAGATTTGGTATAGGTAGTTCAATATAAGGAATTGCAAAAATACTGGTACGATACGCGTACCTCTTAAGATAATATCACGTCGAAAAATGACTAAGTTTGCAAATAAAAGAATGAAAAATACGTTAGTACCGAAATGAGTGCTTGACAAGAAATAGTGCACAATAGGCGTGCTAAAGGTAATTGCAAATATACGTTGTACAAAAATAAGTGTACCGTTTGTACCAATGAAAGAAAAGTATTTATGTTACGTGTACTGAACGTACCTGATGTCAAATAATATGTGAAATTGCGTTATAAATGATGCGTACTGAATGTACCAAAGACAAGATGATGCATAAAGAAAAGTTATAAGTTGCTGTACCGAATGTACCTAATTCAAAGTAATATATGCGATTCGTACTGAAAGTACCTAATTTGTTACTGAAGTTATTGCGGATGATACAACGCCGCTTGAATATAATATGCGATTGACAATGCGTACTAGACGTTACTTTAGATATGTGTATCACACTGAAATACGACGATATTGCCTGGCATGAAACATAGCAATTGGAAATATATGGGTATGGAGTTTACCGTACTGCTTTGAGGTCTAGGGGTCGTCTCGGGGCGGCACTTCGAGTACCGATGTGAGGCGCCTGGTCCACTGTAGTAGGCAAGTCCAAGGGGAAGATCCGCAAGCCCGAAGGGAGTTGCAGGCGAAGAAGGAAGGTAAGGGCGGCGTACCTATCGTGACTTTAGGTACGACGAAACTGAGTCAAACTGCTACAAACGCTACACCACTGTGGCAAAAAAACGACGGCCTGGTGAGCAACCTCTCGAGTCAAGTGCAAGTAGACGACTGACTGGCGGGGAGCGGTGTTGGTAAGTTAATAGGCGGCTGTGGATGGGGGAAGCCGAGGCTAGCCGAAGTTAGCCGAGCTGCCCCGATGTTCCTTGCTCCTCCTCCTCGTCAAGGGGCTCGGAGAAAGAGGTCTGGTCGGAGGTTCCCTCTGCCCCCGACTTACACTCTTCCCTCCCCTGGAAGCCGCCGTCCTCGGCGGTCAAATCTTCATCCGAGGTACGGGGTATGCCGATTGGTTTGTTTGGTCGTAGCTGCTGCATCACGGCCTCGTATTTGCGTCGACGGCAGTGGATGCATCCCAGGACAGGTACAGGATGTGGTTCAGCGCAGGCGGTATGCAGCGTACCTTCCCGGTACTTTTTTATCAGTCTGGTCCAGAATTGTTTGCAGGAAAGACATCTGAATGCTGTAAGTCGTTTGACCCTTGCCTCACACACCGGGCATGATACCAGCTTGATGGTGAGTGGCGAAACTGCTGGCTCTTCCGTCAAGATAACTTCTGGTGTGAGGGAGGACGTCAATGGTGTCAGACTTCCTTCTGGAGCATTATGTTCATGTTGCTGGGCAACATCATCGTCAGAGTCTTCCTCGTCACTTATGATGGCCTGACGTGACTTTTTCCGGGTGGCTACAACTGTCCTCGCTGGTTCCTCGTCGCTGTCCTCCAGTCGCGCCAGTTTTACGTAGGGTCTGAGAGCATCGAGTTGTTTCTGCAGCTGCTTCTTATCCTTTGTCAGTTTGTCAATCTCGTCATGGGCTGTTCGACGTGCCGACCTCTCCAACTCCAACTGCTGCTCCAGGCTCCTATACGCGTTGCGTAGATGTCTCCAAGCTGGCAATAAGGCTGCTACATGGTCAAGGTGTGCTTGGCTACCTTGGAGAGCCCCGTGTATCGCATAGCCATTGCGAGTCTGTGACGCCGCTTCCACCATGAAGGCGGCTGCCTCGATCGTCCGAAGTGCCTCTTGTTCCTGTGCCTGATTGGTGTTCACATGGCACTCCTGGTCTTCGAAGAGTTCTTTGGATCGTTTGTGATAGATCTCTCGGATCCGCTTCACAGTTGCGTGTTCTGCAGCTGGCGGTCCATCTATTTCGTTGATGCGCTCCGGTTCCATGGCCATGATTGTATGGTGACCACTTCTTCTGTAACAGTAGTTATCCTCATTTAGCAACAGCATTGACATTAGTAAATCCATGACACAATACTACCAAAAGCTACACAACATCTCCAGTTCCGCAATATTTCAGGTGAGTACACATATGTCCTATCAATAGTTAAGTTAAGTTAAGTTAGATTAGTTACATTGTTTCGACGTAGTTCCTATACATTCCTCTCTTACAGGTAAGTACATAGTCATAACATATATCAATAGTTTAATCATTTTTTTTTTTTTTTTTTTTTTTTTTTTTTTTTTTTTTACATCTTATTTGTGTTGCAGGTGCGTACCGGTGGTACGCGTACTTGGGTCTTCAGAGTCGTTCCTGACGTCCTCTCCGTGGCACCATCTGGACTTTCTACTTCAATTTCTTCGCTTGGGAAATCGTCGTCGACCATCTCCATTCCAGACAGGTAACCTTTGTGATGAAACTTCTTATAATTTTTTAAGGTTCGTGGTCTCAAATTGTAGGGGGTAGAGGTGACTGGTCCGGTATCCATTGGCACGGGTTCCTCCGCTGCCTGTGCCGTCGTCTCAACCGGCGGCATTGGGGGTGTGCACGGAGGTGGTTCGGGTGTCGTCTCCTCATCTCCCATGAGCATTTCCCATTCCATTTCCTCCTCGGTACGGACATCATCCTTTTTCACTGGTGTGATCGGCGTCAACTGCTCGGCAGTTCCGAACGGTATCTCGGCCAACGCGCCATCCGGCACTCCGTTTTCCGTAGCCGGTTTCAACCGGTTGAGGTGTACTACCTGGGTGCGACGTCGTAACACATCCGTGATGCGGTAAGTTACCGGCGATGATTTGTCCACAACCGTCCACGGTCCCGTCCATGGACTCCAAAATTTTTTACATATGTCTCGAGGTGCCTGCATCGTTCGGAGATACACGAGGTCGCCTACATTGAAAGATCGGGGTGTTCGCCTGCGATTGATACGCTCTGCCTGTGTTGACCATGCCTTGTCCAAACTCCTCTTCGCGATTTGGCGTATTCGTTCGATAGAACGGAGAGGGTCCACAGGGTCGATTGGACAGGTTTGCCTCCACTCAATGGTGTTTGGCAAACGTAACTCCCGCCCGAACGTCAACATGTTTGGCGAGTATCCGGTACTCTTATGCGGCGTCGCTCGGTACGCGGCCAATGCTATGGGTATGGCCTTTTCCCACCTCCTGGTCTCCTTTATCAACTTAGCCACTATATTGGCGATGGTGCGGTGAAACCGCTCGCATACGCCGTTGGCTTGGGGGTGGTACGCCGTTGTTTGTATTTTTACCACCCCCCACCGTCGGCATAAGGTCTGAATGGTTTGCGAGGTGAACGCTGTCCCTCTGTCGGTCACCAATCGCTTAGGTACTCCGTGAGTGGGTATGTAGCGGTTCGCGAGACATTCTGCCACGGTGTCGGCTGTGGTGTCCCCGACTACATATGCCTCGGCGTATTTCGAAAAGTGGTCCACGACCGTCAACAAGTACTTCTGTCCCGAGGGGGTCGGTAATGGACCGACAAAGTCCATCCCGACTACCTCACCGGGGGAACTTGGAATCAATGGTCGCTGAATGGGAGCCTCCAAACCGTTGGGGATTGTTCCTTCGTTGACACACCTCGCAGGCGGCTATGTAGTCCTTGATGGTACGCGACATCTTCGGCCAATATCCGGCCTTTCGAACGATCTTCTCCGTCGCTTCCGCTCCCGGGTGTCCCGCCCAACTGGAACTGTGACAGCTTTTTATAACCCATTCGCGCATCGTACTGGGTATCAGGGGGACAACGTGATCCTCCCCCTCGACCACGACGGTGGTCTCCCACAGGTTGGTTCGCTTTAGTAAACCCGCAGCCCCCTTCTCCACCAATCCCTTAACCCAGGGGTCGATCTCCTGCGCCGCGACTAGCAGTCGTCCGGGAATGTCGAGTTCGATGGCTGCGATCCCGCTCCGGCTCAATCCATCCGCATGTCCCATTTGACTTCCGGGTCGATACGTCGGTACGAAGTCGTATTCGGCGAGTCTCAACGTCCATCTACCGATTCTCGACGTAGGGTCCCGTAGTCTCATAGCGGCGGTCAACGCCATGTGGTCTGTTTCCAGCTGAAACTGCTTCCCTAGCAAGTATTCCTGGAAGTGGCGGGTTGCCCACACCACCGCCAACAACTCCCTTTCGGTCGTTGAATACCGTGTCTCTGCAGGGTTTAGCTTTCTGCTGGCATAAGCCACGGGTCGCTCCTGGTCTCCGATTCGCTGAGACAGTACAGCCCCAATTGCGGTTTGCGAAGCATCTGTTGCGAGGATGAACTGTTCTTCGAGGTTTGGGTGTGCCAAAATCGGGTCAGATACCAAAGCTTTCTTCAACTTTTCGAACGCTTCCTGGTGCTCGGGTTCCCATTTGAAGGTCACATTTTTCTTCAATAACGATGTTAAAGGTGCAGCTATTCCGGAGTAGTTTTGTATGAACCGTCGGTAATATCCGGCCATTCCCAAGAACGTCTGAAGTTGCTTGACGTCAACAGGTGTTGGAAATCGTTCCACTGCGGTAGTCTTTTCAGGTTCCGTTCGAATGCCTTCCCTTGTAATACGATGGCCTAAGTACCGAATTTCGGATTTTAGAAATTCGCATTTCTCGTGGTTCGCTCGCAACCCGACCTCTCGCAGTCTACTTAGAATTTTAGCCAAACTGTCAAAATGTGCCTCTAGGGTGGGGGAAAACACCACAATATCATCTAAGTATACCAAACAATGAGTTCCAATTAACCCATCAAGAGCGTCGTTCATTGTTCTCTGAAATGTTGCGGGAGCGTTCCTAAGCCCGAATGCCATTCGTTGGTACTCAAAGTGACGTCCCAACGCCGAAAACGCTGTCTTCTCAATGGAGTCAGGATGAATAGGTAGTTGGTGATACCCGGCTACCAAATCAATCTTGCTAAACCATGCGCATTGACCTAGCGCAGCTACCGTACTTTGCAAATTTGGCATAGGGTATGCATCCGGTTTCGTCACCTTGTTGAGTCCTCTATAGTCGGTGCAAAACCTCCATTTCTGTGGTTCGCCGACTGGGGTCTTCTTTTTGACCAATACCACCGGGGCATTCCACGGACTACTTGAAGGTCGAATTACTCCGTCAGCCAGCATACTCATAAGCTGATCCTCGGCTTCATCTCGCAAAGCATGAGGTATAGGGTAGGGTCGTACGTTTACGGGTAATTGATCGCCCGTTTCGATTCGATGTGCAACGTCCAATTTGCATCCTTCGCCGCTTGGTTTCTGGAACACTTGACTATATTCCACCAAGATGTGTTGTAGTCGATCTACGGCTTCTTTGGGCGCATTCGTGCATTTTCGTCTCAATTGTTCAACTATCTCTTGTTCAGTTGCGGTCCATCTCTCTGCCGGTGTACGCTCTCGATCATCTTCATCGGCTGGGTCCCGATCTTCGATCGTTGAGGGTTCCGCTGTTGTTGATGAACTGGGAGAGACCGTGGGTACCATCGTACAGACCTTCGTATCACATAGGTGGGGTACCGCTATACTGTTCATTTCAGGTACCTCCGTACCACTTGTGTCGAGTACCTCTGTACCATTCGTATCTAGTACCTTTGTACCTTTGGTGTTGCGTACCTCAGTACCATAGGTGCTGAGTACCTCCGTACCGCTGGTGTTGAGTACCTCTGTACCTCTGGTATTGAGTACCTCCGTACCTCTGGTGTTGAGTACCTCTGTACCGCTGGTGTTGAGTACCTCTGTACCTTTGGTGCTGAGTACCTCTGTACCTTCGGTGGTGATTACTTCAACGCCAGGCTGGTTGGGTGTCAGGGTTGTTGTTCGTACTCCCGTTACCGGCACTGTGTCCCGTTCGTTCTTCATCAGAAGAGTCACCTCGTGTCGATCCGCTCGTATTACCATGGGTACCTTTTTCATGATGTCCATTCCCAACAGGTCCAAGCCGGCTCCTTCCCGCTCGAATATCAAAAACGTGTGGTCGAACGTAACACCCCTCAGGTTCACTTGTACCGTCTGCTCGCCCCGGAATTTCAAAGGGTACCCGTCCGCGCCCCACGCTGTAGCGTCGGTTGGAAAAATTGGAGTACCGCGTACCGGAGTTGTCAGTACCGACACGGCGGCGCCCGTATCCAAAATCAACGAGCGAGACTCGTTGTTCAGCGTAGCGTTGATGCGTAGCGTTCGATTCATGGGCTTCTCGATGATGGTAATATGCCCCACTTCACGAGAGGCTGGTACCAACTGTTGCTCCGAAGGGGCAAACTTCATATTCGTACCCTGAGGATGTGAAACGGGTGTGAGTAACTTCTTCTTATGGCAGTCTTTCTCAAGGTGCTCGCGTACCCCACAATAGTCACAGAAAATAGTCTTTTGAGGGTTACTAGGACAATCAACGGGGAAGTGTAGCATATCCGCACAAAACATGCACGGGTACCTGGGGTTTGGGCGGTTAGTAACTTTTGGTGCTGGCACTGTGACGTTCGTACCATTTGTACCGCGTGATGTACATCGAGCCGCGAAGTGTCCAAAGGCGCCGCAGGCGTAGCACTTTCGTTCTCCTTGTTGCACCGCAGACAAGTCCCAGCGTACTTCCACCTCATCTCGTTCTCCCAGCGTCTCTTCTAATTCTTCCGCGCGTTTCAGGGCCGCTTCGATGGTTGTTGGTTCGGTACTTAATAGGTGGGAGCTTAGTTCTTTTCCGACTCCTCTAACGAAAGCCTTTAGTACCTTCCGTCGTACCCATTGTACCTTTTGAGCCGCGTTCAGTTCAGCACCCTCTTCTTGTACCGCTACTTGTGCCAGTTGTCGAACCTTTTCAGCGAATTGTCGCAACGTCTCGTTCGGCTGTTTTTTCAAAGTCCATAATGAAGCTGCTGCTTTTCCGGGGTTGTCCCGTTCGTACCACTGTACCATAGCCTGCTTCATGTGAAGGTATGGGTTCTCTCCTTCATATGAACCCATATTGTCTATCATAAACTGCTTGGCTGTACCTCTCACCTTTGAGCGTAACAATCGTACCTGTTTTTGTTGGTCAAGGGTACCCGTGACATCCTCAAACAATCGGAAATAGGAAGATACCGATATCGCTCCAACTTCATCGGGGTCCCAGGGGTCCAACTCCAAGAACATTGACCTCGGAATGTCGAGATTATTCCCCCCCCGCTGGTCCTTTTCCACGTGCAGGTCGTTGAAGGTTTTGAGAAGTGTCCCTAACTGCGAAAACATTTCGTTGGTCGGGTCCCTTACCGATCCTGAGGTCGCCATTGTGTCTGGGTTTAAGAAAATCCGTACCGACCTAAGCTCTTGTTTTGTACCTGCGTCGGTAGGTTGATGAACCTAGCGACTCCGACTGTACAATCCTTGTCAAAAATTCGTGTGGAATGCGTACCGTTTGTACACACTCTTCTAAAACCTTTGTTGAGCGTGTACCGTTTTCGCTACCAACCACCAAGTGTCTCTTTTCTGGGTTCTGTGTGGCGTACCTACACAAGAATCCTAACCGCTGCCACCAATTTTGTAAGTTTTGATCGACTTTAGGTTCTCGGAGTTATTAGGGCGTTGCCCTGAATAAGTCAGAATGCTCAGAAGGAGCCAATGGTAGCGTAATGAAAACCTAAAGAAACTAACAAAATGGTACTAGGAGTATCTCCGATATTCCTAGCACCTGAGACAACCTGGGTGATTGGGGGCAAGAACTGTAGACAACTCAATGTACAAGTTACTGATAATAATTGTATTTGGCGAAAATAAAGATATATCAAAATAAATGCGTTATTCGTACTTCACCTAATATATGACCAGATTTGGTATAGGTAGTTCAATATAAGGAATTGCAAAAATACTGGTACGATACGCGTACCTCTTAAGATAATATCACGTCGAAAAATGACTAAGTTTGCAAATAAAAGAATGAAAAATACGTTAGTACCGAAATGAGTGCTTGACAAGAAATAGTGCACAATAGGCGTGCTAAAGGTAATTGCAAATATACGTTGTACAAAAATAAGTGTACCGTTTGTACCAATGAAAGAAAAGTATTTATGTTACGTGTACTGAACGTACCTGATGTCAAATAATATGTGAAATTGCGTTATAAATGATGCGTACTGAATGTACCAAAGACAAGATGATGCATAAAGAAAAGTTATAAGTTGCTGTACCGAATGTACCTAATTCAAAGTAATATATGCGATTCGTACTGAAAGTACCTAATTTGTTACTGAAGTTATTGCGGATGATACAACGCCGCTTGAATATAATATGCGATTGACAATGCGTACTAGACGTTACTTTAGATATGTGTATCACACTGAAATACGACGATATTGCCTGGCATGAAACATAGCAATTGGAAATATATGGGTATGGAGTTTACCGTACTGCTTTGAGGTCTAGGGGTCGTCTCGGGGCGGCACTTCGAGTACCGATGTGAGGCGCCTGGTCCACTGTAGTAGGCAAGTCCAAGGGGAAGATCCGCAAGCCCGAAGGGAGTTGCAGGCGAAGAAGGAAGGTAAGGGCGGCGTACCTATCGTGACTTTAGGTACGACGAAACTGAGTCAAACTGCTACAAACGCTACACCACTGTGGCAAAAAAACGACGGCCTGGTGAGCAACCTCTCGAGTCAAGTGCAAGTAGACGACTGACTGGCGGGGAGCGGTGTTGGTAAGTTAATAGGCGGCTGTGGATGGGGGAAGCCGAGGCTAGCCGAAGTTAGCCGAGCTGCCCCGATGTTCCTTGCTCCTCCTCCTCGTCAAGGGGCTCGGAGAAAGAGGTCTGGTCGGAGGTTCCCTCTGCCCCCGACTTACATTACGTTAAATTTAGGGTAATAAATTGTATTTACCCTTTGAAGTTATGGTAGCTCTTCGAAGGTGTTGACTCCGTTGAATAAAAATAATAAAATGCTGTTAAACCTGAAGGGTTGTTCTTTATTTACCTCGGATCACCTAGTGTGTCCTTTGCCGGAAGGGCGTGTTCTCCGTGTCCTTTGTGTTCTGAAACACGAATCTAACCTGATCGTCCTCGTGGACGTGTTCTCGACAAAATGTGTCCTAAGGACACGACCTGATGGGTCTGACTTCAAAGACAGAATAAAGTGAATTTAAATGGTTTCAATTCTACCCCTAGTGAGTTTTAGCTGAGAAATTGCAGGATGAACTGAGAAACAACACAAATATGGAGTAGAATACCAGGAACAAGACTTACATAAACAGATAGTTGAAAGGAAATATTACAAGCCTGAAGGGCGTATGTTCTTTTACACAATTTGAATTTAAGGAGATCAATGAAAATGACAAGATTATTCTCCGCAAAAGTTCCGTAGCAAACAATACATTCAATTTTATCCTTCTCAATCGATTTTACAATCCGTGTTTTCTCCGTGTCTCGTGTCTTTTTCAATAACAATTTTACAACTCAACTTTACCAAATTTTACTATCAAATGTTACTTTCTAATCACTGTTTTATTTCACCTGCCTAACCATTTTTGGCCAAAAAGTAGTTAGAAGTTTTGGTTTTGAAGAGAGTTCTCCAGACGTTCGTCTTCTTGATCCGTACGGAGATTTGGGGGATACGACTCTACAGTTCAGGGGTTTTACTCGCGCTGACTTTCGAGAAGGGGGATGACTTTCAGCCTGGACTTACTCGACTAGCATTCAGGAAACGTTCGGCCGGGACCTACTAGTTGCGCAGTTGGGGACGGTGTGATGGCCGCTTCAAACGGCAGAATCCAGGTGCTTCCCCCTCCAGTCGGTGACGTCAGCCACTGCCTTCTCGACCACCCAGGTTGCCATTCGGCTAAGCTGATGGTTTGCTGCTGACGTCGTCACTGGTGGTATGTTCCACCCCCGGAGTCATGGTGGAAGTCGACTCGGACGCCTTTGGTGATGTTTGGCGTCCTTCCAGTAGGGGGGCGGACCACGCCTCTCGGAACTGGCCCAGATTATCCCCCCACAGTCCTTCGCCACGGGTGGCTCTGTGGAGGCGGCATCTTGGGGTCCAGGAAGGGAGGTACTGGCTTACCCCAGTGTGAGCCCCTGCTCACTGATAACACCAAGGTGACGGGGCTGGGGTAGATCAACAACACCCCCTTCCTGAACCCCAAGATGCCGCCCCCACAGAGCCACCTGCGGCGAAGGACTGTGGAGGGGTAATCTGGGCCAGCTCTGCGGGGGCGTGGTCCGCCCCCTACAATGAGGACGCCGAATACCACCCGAGGCGTCCGAGCCCTACTTCAACCACGAAAGCCAGAGGTGGAGCAATACACCTATGTCCACCGCAGCAGCAGAAGCTTCAGCCAAACCCGAATGGCAGCCTGAATGGTCGAGAGGGCCGTGGATCACGTGACGTAAGGAGGGGGAAACCCTCGAGATTCCGGCGGCCTGCGGCAGCCATCACACCGTCCCCAACGCTTAACGAGTACGTTCCGGCAGAAAGTTCCCTGCAGGCTAGAGTAGTAAGTCCCGGCTGAAACTCATTCCCCCTTCTCGAAATAGTCAGTGTGAGAGTAGAAAACCCCCTGAACTAGAATAGAGTCGTATCCCTCATCTTCCACTCGGATATCCAACAAGACGCCGACTGGAGGATCTCTCTTCTCAACTGCAGATCGTCGAGGTTACCTACGGGCCCAACACATGAGTACACAGACAAATTATCCTAATTCATTTTGGCCAAAATAATTAGGCAGGTGAAAACAAACAGTGTAGAAGTAAAATTGAACTAAGAGAAATTGGTAAAGATTTGAGCTTGATAAAACTGATAAGAGTAGGACACGAACTATACTAGTAAAACACGGAGAACACGGTGAAGACACGGCATTGAAATTGTATTGAGAAAGAACGTTGAAGGTATTGTTTGCAAGGAATAATTGTTGTCTGATCACTTTTATTATCATTTTGAATATCACTTTTGAATTTAACCTGTAACATCTGTAACTGCGCCCTTCAGGCTTGTACCTTTTCATTCAACCATATCATACTACATCTTTTGTAATAAACCCTCTTACCTGGTATTTTACTCCATTTCTGTCGTTATCTTTGAGTTCACCCTGCATCAGATCAGCATCAGTGATTAGGGGTAAAATAAACAATTCAAGTTTCATATTTTCTTTATTGCGTTTCAGACCCATCAGGTCGTGTCCTTAGGACACATTTTCGTAAAAGAACACAACCTCGTGGTCGTCTGGGTTACTTGTGTCTTAGACACAAAAGACACAAGGGACACAGAGGACACACAGGACACGCCCTTCTGGCACGGGACACACTTGGAGGTCCTAGGTAAAATAAAACACCCTTCAGGTTTAACAGCATTACTTTTATTATTCAACAACCCAGGAGTCAACACCTTCGAAGAGCTACCATACTTCACAGGTAATTATCATTTATTATCCTAAAATTAACGTAGATTTAAGTTGTTTCGGTCTTTTCTCGACTCCCCCATTTCACAGTCAAACACAAAGTAGTTTCCCTTCAGGAACCTACTCAGTTGCTACTTGGACTGGGTAACTAAATTCATTTGTCAATATTACCTAGACAAGTAGGCTTACAAATTGGTGGCAGTGTTGAAACTTGTCCTCAGCACTGACATCCGGTTTGTCAAGTCAAGTAAAAGCAGCGGCTTACACCAGCCCCATCACTTAGGTGTTATCAGTGAGCAGGGGCTCACACAAATATACACAGATGGAGCAAAAAATCACAATGGCAGTGCTGCTGCAATGTGGTGTTGACATCATAACTATGCTGAGTCAAAGAAACTACGACACGCCACAAGCATCTTCCAAGCTGAACTTAATGGTATCGAGATGGCTGTTCAGCACACTGATGATAATTATCCAGGGAGTAAATTCGTCATAATTACAGACTCTCAGGCAGCTATAGTTGCGCTCAGGAATCTGCAAAGTGGTCGAGTTATACCACTACCACTAATTAGGACGTATGAGAGCCTAGAAGCCAGATGGACATCTGGAATAGACATTAAATTGCAGTGGTGCCCTTCACACGTCCAGGTGGATGGAAACGAGAGAGCCGATCGAGCAAGTGTTTTAGCGGCCAGGGAACAGATAATTGATCAACACTCCTACATGGATTACAAGGACTTATATGACCAGATACGATTGGAAACCTGGGAAGCCTGGAAACAGGAATATTGGTCGACCGAGGAGGGACCTGGGGGCTGGATTTGACGTCTCAAGTTGGATATCAACGAGAGGGCATGGTTCTCTGAAGCAAGAGATCTAAATGTTAAAACCATAACAAGAATAGAATTCTCATCGGCCACTGCAATAATAGGAAATTCTTACATTTGATGAGAGTGGTGAGCGACCCATTTTGTAATCTCTGCGGAGTTGCTCAGGTGCAGGATATGCTCCACTTTTTCCTGGACTGTGCTTTCACAGCAGTTGTTCTCAAGGAGCACATGGAGGAGGAAATGGGGAAAACCTACGACCATTACAATGAGGAAGCAGTGATGGAGTACTTGGGCGGGGGTTGAAGGATTTGAAGAGGCTGACCCGATTGCTGGAGGTAATGGAGGCAATGGACATCCCCATTTAACCAAAAGGAAGGATTGGAGAGGCAGAATTGATTCAGAGAATTAATTCATTCAGAAGAATCCATGACAAACAATAATGAACAAGAAAAACAACAAACATGTGACCACGCAACTCAATATTACGGTCAGCAAGCCCAGAGAGGAAGAAGAAGAAGAAGATGCAGGGAACTTCCATTATCACTAATATACGTCATCATTCGTGTCCAGCTTGTTCCGCGTGTTGTCATCGGTGCCTCTTCGTCGTCCCTGATTTCCGAGTTTCCAAATGTAAAAGAAAATAAATCCAAAAGCAACCAGTTTCCCGACGATGGCGAAGGTGGACGACCTCATCGACGACGTCACCCTCCACAAACTCCGTCCCATAATCTTCCAGGGGACGATCTTCCCTTTCATCGTGCCCTACATCGGCTGGTTCTATGTGTGGCTGTACGTTTACGGCCTGGAGGAGTTCACTGAAGCCGGTTTCATCGGGACAGCTGCTATCGCCGTTGTTCAGATCCTTAGCTGCCTCTGCTGCTACTGGTCCGTCCATGTGCAGAGCTTCCTAACTTGCTACAAGGTAAGTAACAAGTAAGCCCTCTCAGAAATCGGCCCACCCTCGAAACGTTTCCCGCTGTATATTAATCCGTTCTTATGTTAAAGTAGGTGTGCCGAATATCTGCTACTCCCGTTACAATGAAGTTCATATTTATGTACCTACACGGTAAAAAAAAAACATCTTTGTTGAGGGAACGTTGATTTTTGGTGATGACGCGTACCCACCATGTAAAACTTGATAGGTTATGACGTTATAGGATAACCTCCCGTCGATTTGTTTACGTACGTTCGGTTGATGACGGTTGTACTTTTCAATTCAACTTGCCTTGATAAATTTAGTTAATTTTACCCAAAGATGCGAGGAAGTACTGCTGTATTTTATGTGTAAGTAAGCCTGTAGCTTGCCCTCACCGTAAGATAACTTCAATCTACAATCAGAATACGAAGATTAAAGATGAAAATGATTTATCGAGGTAGCTAGTTGAAGCTTCACACTACTCCCCTACTCGTATTGTACCTTTGGAGTTTCGAAAGAGTTTTTGACGAAAAAACTTGGCCTACTGGTGGTATGATCACTAGTCTCGTCTAGTTAACCCCTATTAGCCCAAAACTATTTCGAACCGTGTTTTGAATGAACAGTTCGTGATCCTACTTCAATCTGCTTTGTTTTAAAACGGAAAAATGTTTTTAAAAAAATTATATTTGTTGATTTTTATGAATTTTTGAGCCGTTGCCATATGGCAACGCTGGGCACATCCACTACTCCGTATGGCAAGTATTACATACCTACTCTGCAGTTGTGTGATTAGTTCAAACAGTCAATAGGTTCATGAATACATTTCTTTATTTTGTCAGTATTACAAGTTTTAAAAACATCAAGTACAAAAAGACACAAGTACAAAAATATTGTACTACATAATATGAAAGTTCACAGAATCCATCTAGGTAATTACATTTTGTTACTTATAACACAAGAACCTTGACCAGAAAATAAGAATTATTAAAAAAGAAATAGTAAAATCTTCATCTCTTTTAGTGATGAATAATTTGGTCTTCTTCAATCTGTAGTTTGAATTATTTCATGAAATTTGACAAATCAAGGTACGCATAAACCTACTTTTCATTTCATGCAAATTGTTTTGATATTGATTTGCTGTTCTCCGATTGGCACCTTTCCTTCTTTTTTCCCTCTGTGTTACACACGCAATGATATTGTCCATCAAATCGAACTGCGTTCACTACTTTCTCTGCCATGAGCATTGGAACTTGAGGCCCTGGATTTTTCTTTGCCACTCCACAGTTTATCAAGTATGTTTGCACGATTGCTCGGAAACTGTAACTGAATTCTTGGATTTGGGTTTCTGTAAATGAGCATGGATTGATCATACAATGGGGTATTTCGGTGGGTCGGAAATTCAGGGTTTTGACCTCAAATTTGGATTCAGCACCCTTGAAAACCTATATACTACAACTTTAAGCCCAATGATACTATAACATGTGGTAGAAAAATTAATTAAAGAGATCACACGTTTGAAAAAGGCGGGCCGCCCAAAATGCACACACACTAGGCAAGGACTACGCCGCGGACTGACCCGCGCGCGTGTGTGAGTAGAATGTTGTAGTATCCAAGAGGGGTTTCTGTGCATGGATACTTTTTCAAAGACAGTTGGCTAGCTACGTCACGATTGGCTAGCTACGTCACACCATTCAAATCTTCAACTTTCCTTAGCTTCTCTGATTTTTTCAAAAACATTTTCTCGACAAACAGACCCGATTACCGTTATTCCTGAGCCTTACTCTTTTGGAAAAAATAAAATAAAAAAATTGACTGAAATACCCCATTGTCAAGTAGCCATGTGAATATTGGCCACCACCATTTTTCTCCTTTATTTCCAATCCTGCAGTGGATCAGTCATCATCCATGACGTCTGATCCTCCCTTGTTTTCATTGTACTATTTTTTTTTTTTTTTTAATCAAGGCAGGTCTTTTTATGGTTACATTTCTCTTCAGTTGTGTCGAATAACGCTGAGCTGCTGGCAAAACAGTCATTTTATATATTGTTAGTTTAGTACTCACACTGCCCAGCGTTGCCATATGGCAATGTTCGGAAAACACTAACAATGCAGCATGAAAAAATTATATTTCCACAATTTTGGTATATAATACTGAAACTACATCTATATAGATTAAAATAAAACAATGGGCTCAATCATGAGTATAAAATTGTATGATTTACAGTAAGTATAAATCTCTTACTAACTGTAAGAGATTTTGCAATTCTTCCATCGCCCCAAACTTGTTGAACAATGAACTGATAAGAGAGTGATTTCAGAAACCTGTAATTCACCAAATCTTTTGGTCCACTGTCTGGGGAGAGAGTGGACAGCGTTGTAAACCATTTTGAAGGTCACGAGGATGAGATATTTAATGCAGAGTGCAGGGATGCTCACTGTTGCCATATGGCAACACTGGGCTAAAATGGGTTAACACGCAGTCCGGGATACTGCGGATTGATGACGTTCCAGAGAAGTATATGGAGACTGGAGCAGCGGGAGATAATATTCTGGTCCAGCAGCTAGTCTTGAGTACAATTGTCCACCTTGGGAGTGCAGGGCGATTCACCAGGGAATCTTCAAAGTGTCCCAGAGGCCTCTCCAGTCACAGTTTTAAAAAACACCAGAAAATTGGGGATCGTTGATTGCCGGTCACAGTAAACCTTGACTAGTACTTTCCATTACAAACATTCTTCGTAACCCCACCCAAGCAACTGTGAAACCTTATAGGTGGTTTGTCTATATCGTTGTTTCTATTTTGTGGGGGTCCGGATAGCCGTGGTCGTTCGCCGACACGGTTTCTGAGTCCGAGACTTGAACCAATCTCTGCTGGAAGATCGTGAGTTCAAATCTTGGGTGCCAGGCGTGTTTTCGTTCGTTCGTGGCTCGCTGCCTCCCTCGTCCCAACCCAAGGCAGTGAGGCGATGGGGTATTTCGGTGGGTCGGAAATTCAGGTTTTGACCTCAAATTTGGGTTCAGCACTCTCGAAAACCTATATACTCCAACTTTTAGCCCAATGATACTATAACATGTGGTAGAAAAATTAATTAATGAGATCACAGGTTTGAAAAAAAGGCGGGCTGCCATAAATGCACACACACTACGCCGTGTGCGTGTGTGAGTAGTATTTTGTAGTATCTAAGAGATTCTCCAAGGGTTTCATCTCTTCTCTGTGCATGGGTACTTATTCAAAGAGTTTTGGCTAGCTACGTCACGATTGGCTGGCCATGTCACACCATTCAAATCTTTAACTTTCGTTAGCTTCTCTGATTTTTAAAAAACATTTGCTCGACGAACGGACCTAATTACCGTTATTCCTGAGCCATACTCTTTTGAAAAAAAAATTTTAAAAATTGACTGAAATACCCCATTTTGATTTTCTCATTGGAAGGCTGATGACGTCTGCGACGCCAGGAATGGCTTGGACGAAAATGAGGAATTTCACCGATTTCTGTTTGCATTTTTCCTGAATAGTTAATGGTGTGGGTTAGATGAAAATCGGGCTGATTTCGGAAAATAAGTCTCCTGTTATTTTTGAGAGACAGTCAAAATTTTTAATTTCAAAACTAACCGGGAAAACTGACGTGAAGCGGGAACGCTCGCTAATTGGGCTGTTCGGATCGCTGTCTCCTCCCAGTGTTGCCCATTGGGATGACGAAATCGTGTTTTCTAAGAGAAAAGTTATCAAACAAAAACAGGGGAAACCTAATTTTCCCCATCTTGCTTTTTCTATTTTTTTCTTCGGTTTTCGATTTCGAACTTTACTGGTTTTGTGAAATGTTGCATCTGGGGACTATAGATTTCTCAATCTCAGTGCTTCAAGCGGCCGTAAATGAACTATTCCAGGTTGACGTCATCCTCCCGGTTTTTTTAAACGTTCTTATTTTCTACACTGTTTTGTTTATTCGTAAATTAGGAAGTACGGGCTGAAAGTTTGGCTTAGGGGGTTTTTCGAGGTGCTGAATCCGATTTTGGGGTCCAAAATAGGAAACTCCGACATGGTGAAATTCCTCATTCAACCCGGAACGGTTGTTTACTTTACTAATTTTTTTTACTTTTACCTTATAGGTTACAATCCTATCATTCAGGCTCAATTTATTCTATCTGTGTAACTTTTATACAGTTTATCTTATTCTGGTTTGCTGTTAAATGCTGTCCTATTGATAAAGATTGTTTGCTTTCAGGCGAAAACTCCTAAAGATGCCGAGCTTGTAAAGGTAGTTCCCACAGAGCACAATGGATCCTCGGAGCTCGTCACGTTACATCATCCTGTGGTAATTATATTTGTCTATCAACTACGAAAATTGAACTTAGTGTTTATCAATGGGGTGAGTTGAATCACCCACGTTGATGTTGTTAGAACCCATTTCAAATCAGGGAAATATAGTTGATGAAAATGTCCACTTCCGGTGTAGGTACAGTAATTTTTTTCCCAGGATAGGGTAATTCCACTAAAAGTGGCGAATTATGGGCTGAAAAAAGTTGGGGTGTCTTTGGCAACTTATTGAGTGTTTTACGACGGTTATGTGTGTGCTCTTACGCCTTATAAGAATGAAACCTATATGTGGGCGTGCGGGAACTGGATAGTTCCTACCTATTCCGCGAAGTCTGAGTGCAGCTCCTACTTACTTCTCCATGTACTTGCCTTTGAGTTTCGTATAGCAGCCATGAACAACAGACAAGGACAGTGAGCAGGAGAGTTCAAGAGATAAGTGATTATTATGAACGAAAGTTCGGATGGTTGTTGATACCGAAGTATTGTGTTTTATTGCTAATTAATAAACTAATCTATTCGTTGAAGTCAGTATTGTGTTTGATTATGGAATACCTAACATCAGAAGTGGGATTCGATCTCAACAGCTTCACAATGGATGCCACTCAGCTATTTTGTTTCTGTCAAGTACGTGGAGAAGTAAGTAGGTGCTGCACTCAGACTTGGAGGAATAGGTAGGAACTATCCAGTTCCCGCGCGCCCACATATATATCAATATTACAGTTCATTCACTCAGAGGGTGTTCATAGCCGTTATTAACCTTCCGGTACACGCATAGGCGGCACCTGTGCCGCCTCAACCTTAGTTTTCGTATTTACGCGTGCATTCTTGATTCCCGGACGGTGGGATCTACTGCTATTTGTTAGTTACCATATTTATCCAGAGATCACGCTGGTTTCACCTTGCCGAGTCAAACGTCGCGCCAGTGTTATCAGTTGCAATCTGGCTAGTGCGCAGTAGAATACGAAGCTCTAAGGAAAAGTTCTTGAATAAAAAAATTGAATGGCTTTTTTTACTTGCTCCCTCCTCCCTCCCTGGGAGCGCTAATGAATACAGAACCCATCTGTACTGCGATAATTTGGTTGAGAAAACAATCATGTCGATTTCATTGGAAAAAGTTGGCTGTTTATGATTTTAGGTAGGTACCTATTTATTTGGTTTATGAGCATACAAACTATAAAATTATAGTAAGTTTGATTCAGGTGGTTTACCTAGCATATTGACACAGCTGTTAACAACCTTTCAATAATGACTATGGGCAGTTAAAACTTCATTTTCATGGGCGGCATGGGTGCCGCCACGCGGTGTGAATTGAAAAGCGAAATGGCGCGGGTACCGGAAGGTTAAAAATCAGTGTTTCAGGGGAATGACAAATTCGAGAAAATGGTTTCAAAATCATGTATTTGATGTAAAGTAAGACTTTTACAACCAACTTCCAGCATCCATTCAACAGTATCCATTTCAAAAAACCAGATCACATCGTTTTGTACCACCGTTTTCAGTTGCCAAAGAAGCGAACCCGAGAGATCAGGTCTCCTGGGTTTCTCTCACGTCAATGCAATTCAGACTACTGAAGAGCCTGTAGTCATTACCCTGGTGCACTCAACAAGTGGATTGTCCAGGGGAATGACAAAAAGCAGTTTTTCCTACTATTTTCCCTTCTAGGTTACTATTTAAAATACAACAAAATTATTGTTGATGGCTCAGCAACTGATCTAAACAATGACACCAGAAGAAAAATCATATTCCAAGAAACAACAAAGTTATGGATTACAGGGGAATATTACACAAAGGTTTACTATGTTTCTATGTAGATTACTCGTCTGCAAAGAACACGCTTTGCCATTGTTACCACCAACCAACATTAAGAAAAACATCGATCGCATTTCAGTCTGCTAAATTTGTACGTAGATTAGGCCTCTTTTGCAATTCACACTCGAGTTTCTGATTTATCGTAAGTCCAACCCTTAAGTCCTCGTAGGGAGCGAACGGTTTGTCCTACAGGCTCAGCGTGGTCTCTAAAAATTCAATACTATCTTAAATTGATGGAAAAATACTTTTATATTACAATTTTTTGAGTTAAGGCGTTTTCAAAATTTCAACCCTTAGAAGTGACCTACATCGACCAAAAGCTTTGGGCACAACCACTGGGCTGAAAGCTGAATCTGGGAGCCCGAGAAGCGTTCTGATTGGTGGAGCTCCAGGACGTAGTTATAGCGGAAAGCAACAGATCGCGTTCATGATCGTTTGTTCCCAACCTCATCACATCAAGTCACCTTGTTTATCACATATTTTTCTCCTTGGTGCATTACTGGCCGCATCCACAGAGTAACGGAGACAAGTTAACAGAGAAGAAAGCCAACGTTAAAATGATGTGCAAGCATTTTTGAGGCCGCCTCAGCTGCGCCATCTACTTTCAGCTAGGATTGAGGAACTACTACGGAAGTGGTGGGGGGAGAGGGCACACTCTTCATACCGCTTCTTTTCAAATCCTTTCGAATGACCAGAAATTGATAACTTTTCGTTTCATCAACATTTAGATTTGCAAAAATTGCTTAGAAGACCAATCGAGACGAGAGGTATTTTCAAGTTCCCTAACAATTGTTGTTGTCCCTATCGCCAGTTGTTCAAATGTTCAATGGACAACTGCCAACCATAGAAACGTTTGAAACCCAGTGTATTATTGAAAATCGCTCGATTTTTTCGTACATATCGCGAATATAACTAAATGTTATCAAATTAATTACTTAGATGCGGCAGGTAATGCACCAAGGAGAGAAAAATGTGATAAACAAGGTGACTTGTTGTGATGAGGTTGGGAACAAATGATCGTGAACGCGATCTGTTGCTTTCCGCTATAACTACGTCCTGGAGCTCCACCAATCAGAGAGCTTCTCGGGCTCCCAGATTCAGCTTTCAGCCCAGTGGCCGCCATCTAAGTAATTAATTTGATAAAATTTAGTTATATTCGCGATATTTTCGAAAAAAATCAAGCGATTTTCAATAATACACTGTGTTTCAAACGTTTCTTTGAAAATACCTTTCGCCTTGATTGGTTTTTTAAGTAATTCTTGCAAGTCTAAATGATGATGAAACGAAAAGTTATCAATTTCTGGTCATTCGAAAGGATTTGAAAAGAAGCGGTATGAAGAGTGTGGCCTCCCCCACCACCTCAGTTTCTGTAGTAGTTCTTTAGATGAAAGTAGATGGCGCAACTGAGGCAGCCTCAAAAATGCTTGCACGCCATTTTAACTTTAGCTTTCTCCTCTGTTAACTTGTCTCCAGTACTCTGTGGGCACAACTAGACCCCAAATGGAGCCCACATACCAAATTTCATCGAAATTGGTCAATGCTAAGTGGGGAAAGTGCTGCGGACGGACGGTCAAATTTTTATTCGATTTTGGAATCTACATACTAGGTACCTTGAAACGTGAACTAACAAATTTTGAGAGGGGGAGGGGGGTAACATTTTTTCCTTGGTCGATTCCAAAGGTTCATTATTGAGAACTAGCTGAAAAGCCTACTAAAAGTAGGCAAAAACGATTCCTCCGACTTTCTCCACCACCTACTCCCTCCGACTTCTCCCGTCCCTAACTCCTCCCGTCTCCGATTCCCCCAACTCTCCTCACTCCCACGACCCCTCCAACCCCTCTGTGCATACGTACGTATGTACATACAGTTGGCATTTTATTTATATAGATAATAAACCAAAATACTCACCAATAATCTAATAGTCGATCTACTCCTGCCGGTCTCACAACACAAACTGGCATTGGGTCGAAGTTGATTGTAGTTCATGAGTTGCAGAGCTACAAATGTCTTTTTTTAATGCCTCTAACAGTAGTACTTTCTGCTCTACTAGAATGGGGTATTTCAGTCAATTTTTTTTAAAAATTTTCTTCAAAATAGTATGGGTCAGGAATAACAGTAATCGGGTCTGTTTGTCGAGAAAATGTTTAGAAGAAATTAGGGAAGCTAATGAAAGTTGAAGATTTGAATGATGTGACGAATTAACTTGCTGCCATTGAATCGAGACGTTCAACCAATCCTTTGCAGTCTCGAACGCCTTGTGGCCTTGGGTACTACAAAATACTACGCACACACGCCCGTAGGGTAGTGCGTGTGCGCTCATGGAGGCCCGCCTTTTCTTCAAACGTGTCATCTCTTTAATTAATTTTTCTACCACATGTTATAGTATCGATGGGCAAAAAGTAGGAGTATAAAGGTTTTCAATGGTGCTGAATCCAAATTTGAGGTCAAAAACCTGAATTTCTGACCCACTGAAATACCCCATTGCAAGATTTTACAGGGAAATGGCTCAAAACCTGTGATACACACTAATCCTGATGCATATACTTGATGAGTATGTGAGCCTTTGTAGTTTTCTGGAATCTCAAACTGAACGACTGTGGTTACTTGGAGAAGTAGTGATCCTATGGAAGTGGACAGGCCCTGGGAATAACATTTAGGCTAATTCGCTATTTTTCCTAACCTGGCAAGTAGCCTATTTCGAACATGAAAACATTGATCGTATGGGAAGCATTGTTCTCTATTTAATGTTTTTTCCCCGTTGCAATACTACTAATAATCTCCAAGAAAAATAAAATAGACACGATTTCGTTTTTTGTGGAATCACCCGCTAACATCTCTGTACTTTTTCAGGCTCTAGGAGATACTTCTGAATGGTTCTTGTTCCAAAAAACCAAATATGTTTGGAGTGACGAGAAAAAAAGGTTCAGGGGAATCGAATTCCCTACGAACCTCCGCTACAGCGACTACCTTAACTGGAAAGGATACCAAGATGAAACTGAGCTCAGCAGAGCGGAAACCAAATATGGACGAAACACGTGAGTAACCTAAAAATAGAGAGTTTTCGCCACCTCAGGCACGACGACTCGAGACTAGAGACAGATGGGGCCAGCAGACACGGATGCTAACTTTTTTGGTGGATTTTGAGTCGTCACAAAATAAGTTGCAGTCTCTGGAAGTGAGGCTAAAGAGCTACCGACCTGTGAAGTCACTCGAAAATGGCCGACAGCGAATAGCCCCCCTGTGTGCGAAGGGGGTCCCGCGAGCGGGAGGGAAGTTAATTTTTGATGATTCAACATTGTGGCGCAGTCAGTAGGACCCGAATGGTCTCCTCAGCATTTCTCAGAGAAACAATAATTCATTAAGATTGGGTCATCAAAACAACTCTCTCCCAAGATACGAGTCGAGCCACCGCCTATTCGGACAAACGTTGAGGTCAGCAGATCCCCCGCTCCGTCAATAAGAAACGTAATGTAAGAAGTAATGTAATGACTGGATTTGAGATTCTCACAGGGAACCATCCCACTATGAAAAACCATTCTCTATGATTTTCATAGGGGACCATCTAAATACTAATCTGTAACATCCCTGAAAATTTCATTGAAATCGGATGGAAAATGTGGAAATTATGGCCGTTACAAGGAAATTCACGTTTGCGCGTGCGCAGTCGCTTCTATCAGTCCGGGGATGATGATTTTCATATGGAACCGTCTACACACCAACTCGCACAATCCCTGCAAATTTCATAGAAATTGGACAATAACTTCGTATAGTTATGCCCGTTACAAGGAATTCATGACAGACAGACACACAGACACGGAACTAAAATAATAATTTTGAAACAAAACAATTATTGTTCAGAAAGGTCTAAAACGCGAGTGAAAATTTTGTTTTTGGAGAATTTTCTTTTTTCATCCTTGAAAAGTGAAAACAAAGCTTCCGCTACCTTGGTAGACTCAGAAGCAAAATCAGGCACACCCCCATTTTAATTCACACTGTATTTTATAAAGTATATAAACATTATTCAACGTTTTCACTTCGTTAGTTAAATTATCCATAATACATTATCCATTTTATGTTATTATTGTAGTCTCAATTCGGTTTTATACATTATTATTATAAATTAACTCTACAGTTAGTTAAAAACTTGTAAATAAGGGAGAAAATATTCACGCTACGGCATTGGAGCAGGTGTGGAAGGTTGAATGGTAGTTGTATCTCCGAGGAGATCTGGTCGTGCATGAGATTTCTTCTTCTTGCGAGCGTGGGGCATTCTATCATGATATGATGGAGGTCTTCAACTTCCGCTGAACATCTCTCGCACTGTGCCGTTGTAGATATGCCCATTTTCCATTTTGTGTATCCGCACCTCGTGACCGGAGCGCATTCGACAACCAGACCTGACCATGTCCTTTGAAAGACCATGGGGCTTTGGGGATCTCAGGTTGGATAAACTTTAATCTTTCCCCAGCTGGATGTGGTTAGACGTTCTTTCTTTTCCATTTCTCCCTCAACCACTGTTTGGTGAGGCTACTCATATCTCTCGGTGGAAGCGAAATCGTGAAAGGAGCAGCCAGAAGAGCTGCTTCTTTTGCCAAATCATCTTCCCTTTAGTTGCCTTGAATTCCTGAGTGCCCTTTAATCCACACCAGGCATACCGCTTTCCCCTTGCCACCATTGATTGCAGCATTTCCTGGGTACTGAGGATCAGGTGGTTAGTTGTTAGTTTGTCTTCGACGTTTTTCACTTTTAGTATGGAGCTTTTGTTGTCTGTAAGTATGGTTATCTTCGTAGCGGACAACTCTTGGCCATATTTGAGTGTGTCCAATAAGCCTACGAGCTCAGCGGAATAAAGTAACGCCCAATTTGGAAGTTTGAAAAAAATAATGAACCAAAAGAATTTTAAGCAAAAAAATGATTTTTCGAGTTAAGTTATGTTTGTACTCAGAACAGATGGAAAACGCGCATTAGACGATGGTTTGCTGATTTGCACACAACGAAACTCGGGAATTGGCTCTTGCAGCGAACATGGTAGTCTCTCCAATGGAGCTCTTCTTTATCCATACACATCTTTGTTTCTTTCGTTTTCTCTAGTTTTTAAATTAATCGATATTTTTTCAGTTTGGACATGGCAGTTCCAGAGTTCATGGAACTATTCAAGGAACGTGCTACTGCCCCGTTTTTCGTATTTCAAGTATTCTGCGTCGCTCTTTGGTGTTTGGACAAATACTGGTACTACTCCATCTTCACCCTGGTTATGCTCATCCTCTTTGAATGCACTTTGGTTCAACAGCAGTTGAGGAACATGGCTGAAATAAGAAAAATGGGAAACAAACCGTACATGATCCAGGTATGTGGATAAGCAAGGAATATGAACGTCCCACACTCTGCATGTTCATGTGAAATATTTATGTAAAATTTAGTGTTGTGAACTCCTCCTAGGTTTTCATGGTTTCACAAATGAACTTGTGGATTGTGGATAGATCAAGCAGAACCCCTGCATCCTGTAATGATTGAAACTGGATTAGCCTTTGCTCCACCTGTCTCTCACCTACCCTCGTAGTACCTTTGTAGTATTTTTACCTTTCGGTTAGGGTACGTTAGAGGAAGTTCCTGCTCGAGGAAAGTTCCGTCACCTTTCTTGATAAAGCGGGATAAAAAATATCAAATGATACTTCCATGGTACTTTCTCAATAATGGAGGATTTTCAGGGATTGTTATCAAGGTTCTAACATACAAGAAAAAATGCAGAAAGGCTGTAACTCTTTATTGATGCCGCACTGATTTATAATTTTAAATGGAATAAATTTGAATTTGCGGGAACTTTGAATTACATAAACCTTTTTTATATTGGATTTAAAACTGTTTCACTTTGAGTAAACCGTTTTGACTCTGCGTAATGGGGAATTTGCCTCAATTTTAGATTCTGGAATTCCAAGTCAAATCCTATAATAGAGCCCTAGAATAACGTTTTACACTAGGAATAACCAAGGGGAAAAAATTACCGTAGGAGAAAATGCCTAAATTAGTGAAGCCTCTGTTACAAAACACCGCGAAAATCGAGAAATATTGTTGACGTCATACGAAAAAAAAAACGACGCGAAAACAACTCCGACAACAGACAGAGTTCTAGCACCACCACACAAAACGATCCAGTGAAATGGCTACTCGAATAATGTGATTCAAATCTTCAAACTAAATAAGAGAAGATGAAGACTAATGCTTGATAAACTAGTAGGTAGAATCGTATTGTAAAAAAGTGAGTAATATTGTTTCTTTTGGTCACTTTTGTGTCTGGGTTCTTCCTGCCAGTTTGGGCGCACTCTTGTAAGCTAAAAGTTCGTGTATGTTCCGCTTCTGTGGTAAGCGCCACAGAACCTCCTTTGAAGTCAGATTGGTAGAATATCCGTTACGTTTCAAACATGGCTGCCTCTTACACAATGCCACCACATTTAAAATTTCCATCTTCCTTAAATTCTCTAAATTTTTTGGATGCGTTTTCGAGCAGCTCACTATGTTTGTATTCCATAAAAATAAACCCTCATTCGAAAAAAAAAAAAAAAAAAATGTGAGGCAAATTCCCCATTTGTCTATTCCCATGTAAGAAATTAAAGTTTTGAATACATTTAACGCATGAAAACTTCATTTAAACATAAGAAATTAAGGGGAGCATCCTCCAATTTGTAGAGGACCATCGAAAGATATCGAAATTCATTGTTGACTATCCTTGGAATAGATGGCCATTCTTTGGATGGTCCCCTACGAATTGGGTTATGCCTATTTTGAGTTGGAGGATGGCCTCCTAAACATTGGAAGATAGTTCAATACGATTTGGACGGTGGACCCCTACGAATTTCTTGTGTGTAGGTATATGAAGTTTTCATGGGTTAATTTTCTTCAAATTTTTACATTTATACAAGGGAATAGAACATATTTAATTCAAAGTCAAAAATGGTTTAACTAAAAGGTAGAATACTATAAATGGTTAGCTCGAGAGACAACCATAATCCCGACCGAGGGACCTTCAGTCAATAATCTCGTCTTCTTACGCGATCTGTTCTGGGCCGGGTGATCCTCCTAACACCAACATCTACTAACAGTTCTGTGTCGGTTAGATTTCCTTCTCCCTCAGCTACGTTGTGTGAATTCTTCTGAGCCGGCCAAAAATCTTCTCTCGATTTCCCTTCCATTTCTTTTCTCCTGTAGAGAAGATTCATAACAGTCGGTTAAAATCTGTAAATTCAAAATTTAGTAAAGTTCAAGTTTCATGTCAGTTAGAAGTACACGCAACATTTAGGATGAACAACTCATGAAACAAGACACGTCAAATTGCTTTACAGGTGTACAGGAATAGAAGATGGCGCTCAATAATGTCGGACCAGCTGATACCAGGTGACATAGTTTCAATTACAAGGTCCCAAAATGACAACCTCGTCCCTTGTGACATGCTACTTCTTCGAGGACCTTGCATTATTGACGAGAGCATGTTGACTGGTAAGTTTCTACTCTACTGATTCAGATTACCACGTTTTTACGTGGATGGTTTATTCTCTCTTCTAGCCTCGACGGGGGTGGGATAATGTGCTTGCAATGTTACGAGGGTCAGTCAGTAAGTTTCCCAATGCGATAGATGTTGGAAGGAAGTTCGTAAGAAGAAGATCATCTCACTTGCCGTTTGCCAGGGGCTCCCCTCTTTCAAACAAGAGCATCCGGGTGTTTCTTGGTGTTTTAGTCTCCGAGCAACAACCATTTGAAATGGATTTGTCAAATCTCGTTCCTACCAAGTGCGGTATTTGCAAAGTAATTCAAAGAATGAACGATAAAACATGTTTCTCCACTTTAAATACGATGGATGAAAGTACCTTCTCTAACCATCCAAAGGGACAATAACAACCGTTATCATTTTCTGGCATCGACCTTTAATTCTCCGTATTTTAGAGAAATTACCACGAAGACCTAAAACCATCAAGATCGAAGATGGGATCTTTCAGAAGGAGCGGTGAAGGAAACGGCCGACGTGCTCACAAATTCGTTTACTCCCATAATGGGGTATCCACTCTAAGACTGATGGTCAGAGGAGCACCTCGATTCTGACGCAACATTACCGTCGTTTAAAGAAACGTTCTTTGGATTAATTTTGGTTTGAGGCTGTTAGCATCACATCATACCTTTGAAGGAATAATCGTTCTTCGAGAATTAAAATAAGTCTGACTAGTGAGTGTGGCACATAGCATCCACGTATCCATCACCCGATTGTATACATTGTAGCCTTACTATACCATCATGAGGGACCATCTACATGTCAACCTGCATAATCTCAGAAAATGTCGTCAAATTCGAGTGGAAAATGTAGAAGTTATGGCTGTTACAAGGACCCTACGTTTGCGAATAATATTCGAATAAATATTGCATATTATGCAAATCCTACTATCAATCCGAGGCCATGATTTTCATAGGACACCGTTCACGAGCCAATCTGACCAATCCTTGTAAAATATTTCGCCAAAAAAATTTGCTGATTGGAATTATCATTGTCAGCGTGTTGTCGAGTGAAGGCAATTGCCTTCTCGATGGCTTGTTGATTTATATTGGACCCTACTCAACAAGGATGCAGGATGGAGATGCACTGTCTGCCCGGTGCGTTTCCGCTCTACCGTTTGCAGGAGTGCACAGGAATTCACTCAGCCGATTTACCTAGTGGCTAGTTGGGGAAGACAATTCCTAGGTAAGATGGGAGTAGAGATCGGCGAACCGAGGTCTCCGAGGAACTTGGGGGCTTCCAAATGTGACGGAGGAGCAAGAAATGAACAAGTCGAATTGTTGTGGTAGAATGCCTGAGGAAGAAGCCTTGAGTTGTCCTTTTATAATACAGTTGACAAGGTAAAGGGAGAGTGGAGGAGGGTGATGTCAGTATGACGTTTTCTACCCCCGTTTTCTACTCTGCCTACCTGCACGATGAGTCACTCAGGTTCCTCAGGTTCCTTTATTGAAGAACTAAAATGTACGAGTAAATGGAACATTATAGCAATTTTTATACAACTTGCATAGGATTATGGAGAGGGCTGTTTGAACGATAAAAATCTGCGTAAATTGGTTCATGAATTCAAGGACGTTGGACCTACATTCTATGAAGAGCGAAGTGGACGACCGATCACAGCTGTCAGACGAAATGGTAGTACTTCTACAATTCTCACCCGAGTTCAATTAAAATGTTCGGGGATTATGCGGGTTGGCGTGTTGATGGCCCCTTACGAAAATCATTGCACCTAGACTGATAGTGGTCACTGCGCATGCGCAAACGTGTGTTTCCTTGTTACAGCCACAAGTTCTTCATTTCACATCTGATTTCGAGGAGATTTTCAGGAATTATGCGAGATGGGGTGTAGATGGTTGATTGATCGCTACAGAAAGTGATTTGCGGTAATTTTAGTGCTTTTCAATTATTCTGACGAACAACTTAAAAAATGATGCGGAGTTTTTGGAATGAAAAATAAAATCGACAAAGTACCTATTGGTATTTTAGAATTTATTAAGGTAAAAAGAAATAATGTAGAAATGGTATCAAAATTCCACAACCCCTACCTAAGGAGCTCCTTCATCAGAAGTGATACAGTCCTTGCCTTAAAATAATTTAAATTCGGTAAATTCCAACAAAATAACGTAATTTGTCCCTTGAAAGTGAACTGAAAACTCTTCGAGGAGACTCCAATTATCCAGGTGTGAACGTTCTTCGAATGGGGGAAATACGAGTATAATAGGCAAATCCTGACCTTGAGTTCCTCGATCCGTCCAGCCAGCAGCTTTCGATGGTAGATGTATGCAAGATGGTAGATGATCCAGAGGCGAGTCCGCCTATTAGGATGAATCGAGCGAATTGTTTGATTCGCCGATGTGGAGTTTCCAAAATGTCACCACGGACATAAGTCGGTTCAGTACCGGGTAGGGTATATAGCTCACGCGAGAGACTATAAGGAAACAAAAGGGTACACAGGCTGATGAGGCTTTGGAAGACGGGTGATCGATGCAACGGTGCGATTGAAACAGGAACTGATGTGGGGCGCGTCGCGACGCAACCAGTGACGACGGAGAGGGGCGTCGATCCTCGTTGGCTGCAGGATTGAGGATTAAGAGCTCACCTAGTCACTCCCGAAATAACAGAAACGAAACTTACACCCGACAAAACAAAACAAATAGCCACTGCCCACTTGCTGTTGGCCTAAACATACTGGCCACCAAAAATTTTAATAAAAATTTTCAAAAAAAAAAAAAAAAAAATCAAACTTACTCATTTATTTATTTAATTGTCATAGGGTTGGGATTCTAGGGGTAGGAGAGGAACTAGGTTTGCCACAGTTCGGGTGTAGACGGATGTTGGGGTTTTTATGGAAACTACTCTCACAGAGCCATCTTTGCCAGGACTGGTGTCTACTATTCGACCCATAGGCCACTGAAGAGGTGGAACATCCTTCATCTTGAGTAACACGAGGTCTCCTGTTTTGACGTTGACGACAGATTTGGTCCATTTCAAACGAGCTTGGAGGGTGGATAAATATTCCAATCGCCAACGTTGCCAGACTTCCTCCGATAGTCGTTTTATTAATTGCCAACGAGACAACAAATTCGTGTTAGTGTCCAGTAAGGTCGGCTCTGGGTTTGTTAGAAGAGGTCCTCCTATAAGGAAGTGTCCCGGGGATAAGAAGTTACTTTCATTCGGGTCGTTGGAAAGTGGACAAAGGGGCCTCGAATTTAGGACGGCTTCAATTTTGGAGAACAAAGTACTGATTTCTTCGTACGTCATGGGGATTTCTCCAGCAACTAATTTTAAATGCCTCTTTGCAGACTTCACGCCTGCTTCCCATAACCCACCGAAATGAGGTGAGTAAGGGGGGTTGAAGAACCATTTTATTCTATGTTTGTTGGCGAATCCTAGGATCGCTTCAGTGGTAGATTCCTCCTTATACCAGTTTTCCAACACTTTCAGCTCTTTCGATGCAAAATTTGAACCACAGTCCGTATAAACTGCTTCGGGTAGTCCACGCCTCGAAAGAAAGCGGGAAAAACACGCGAGAAATGCCTCTGAGGAAAGACTAGTCACCGCCTCAAGATGTATGGCTTTGGTGACCATGCATATATACAAGCACAAATAAACTTTGTCGGTTCGAGCTTTCTTTCGATTTGATTCTTTCATAAAGAAAGGGCCTGCAAAATCTATTCCGACGTGTAAAAACGCTCGCCCTTCTTTCAATCGAAAATCTGGCAAATCTCCCATGCAAGGTATTACAGATTTTGCCTTGGATTTATAGCAGCGTAAGCACATAAAGGTACGTCGTCTCACAAGGCGTCGCATCGAGATTATCCAAAAGCGCGTTTACAGTAGAGCTTGTAATGCATTGGGTCCCGGGTGAAGATATGCTCGATGATAAAAGTCAACCAACAATGTTGAAAAATGTGATTTGGCTGGAAGGAGGATCTGATGTTTATGCGACGGTTTTATGTTGGCATTTTCGAGCCTTCCTCCTACTCTAAATATTCCATTTGAATCAAGAAATGGTTTCAGGGAGGCATATTCGTCCACAGCCTTGGAGACATTTTTCAAATTTCCATTGAAAAATCCGTAGAGCTGGACAAGTTTCACACAGGTCATGAAGGCTGAATGAATTTCAGAAAATGTCAACGGACCTGTAGTTTTGAGAGTGCTCGATTTTCGGTTATGAATAACACGAATTATTAGTGCAGTTACTCTCAGAAGTTTATTATACGATGAGAATCGTGACATCCAATCAATGAGATGGGGAAGGACGGAAGAAGTCAATAGTACGGGGGTAGAATCCTCATTTTTTAATTCTGGTAGATTTCTATGATATTGAACGGTTGACTTCGGCCATTCATTCATAGGTAAAGACAACCATGGTGGTCCATTCCACCATAAATCATGCTGAATTAGATCCTTAGGTAGAATACCACGTGATCCACAGTCACTGGGGTTCCATTTTCCGTCCACATGACGCCAAGCAGATATCGGTGTGAATTCGATTATGTCAGCTACCCGGTTTGCAACGAATACCTTCAATTTGAAGGAGGGTATGTTGATCCAACCCAACACAATCGACGAGTCCGTAAAAAATATCGGAGCCTGGCTATTACCGGTAACTATTGTTGAGAAACCATTGAGAGATTTGTACAATTTCGCAAGGAGATGAGCTCCACAAAGCTCCAAGCGTGGACAAGTAGTCGTTTTCACTGGTGCCAGTTTGGTTTTGGCTGTTAATAAATTTACAATGATTTTAGAACCCTTGATGATTCGGACATAAATTGATGCACAATACCCCTTGTTTGATGCATCACAAAATCCTACGATTTGGTACTCGTAGGGTAAAGTTGAACAAATAAATCGGGGAATTACAATTTGTGATAATAGAGGAATTTGATCCATTAGATCTGCCCAAGATGTGATGAGATGTTGTGGCAGAGTTTGATCCCATCCTAGTTTTTCCTTCCACAATTCTTGAATGAATCCCTTCATGAGTAGAATTGAAGGGGATAAAAAACCGATTGGATCGAATATCCTGGCCACCGTGGATAATATAGCTCGTTTAGTATAAACAATTTTCTCCGGCGGTTTTATTTTGAAAGAAAATACATCGGTTTGTGGGTCCCACTGTAACCCTAAAATTTTCAGGGAACTGTCGTTCTTATGGGCTAGTTCAACTGATGAGTCGTCCTTAAGCTCGGCGGGAATTACATCTAGTAACTCCTGTGAATTACTGGCCCATTTACTTAGGCTGAATCCTCCTCGTTTCATCAAATCAATAACTTGCCTTTGAAGAGTTATGGCATTAAAAATAGAATCGGAACCAGTTACTAAATCATCAATGTAAACATCGCGGGAGAGGACTTCTGAAGCTAGAGGAAAATTTGAACCCTCATCATGACACAGCTGCTTGAGTACCCTTAGCGCAATATGCGGCGCACAACCCAATCCGTATGTAAGTGTTTTAAGTTCGTACAACTGTAAGGATTCATTGGGGTTAAACCGCCAATAAATATGTTGATATGGACGGTCAATAGGATTTACCACTATTTGACGGTACATTTTGACAGCATCTGTGACGAATACAATCTTATGGACTCTAAAATTGATGAGAATGTTCTTCACATCATTCTGCAGGGGTTCTCCAATCAAGAGATGGTCATTTAGAGATCCATTAGTAGTGGCGCACGATGCGTCGAACACGACCCGCAGTTTCAATTTATTGCGATCTTCTTTTGTTACACCATGGTGAGGAATGACGTATTTAGATTTATTAGAAGTCGGCTCCATGTGGTCAAGGTTAACGTATTCCATCATGAATTCAGAATATTGGTTCCTCAAATCTGGATTTCTACGAAGCTTCAACTCTAAATTATGGAATCTCTTTAGCGAAATAGAAGTGGAAGTTGATAAGTCAGGTGTGCAATCAGGTTCTTTAAAAGGTAAACGTACAGCGTACCTTCCACACGGTAGGCGGTAGTGGGTATTTCTGAAGAATTCTTCGGCTAACACATCATCTGGATTTTGAGAATTGACGTCGGGGATGTCCTCTATTGTCCAAAATTTTTGTAAATCGAAACTCAAATCATCTCGTCCTCCCATTGAGAACAGGGAGGTGGGATAAGTAATCGGTTGAGGATCGGTGAATTTCTCGATTACAATAAAACCGAAAATAGATGAAAACAGTTTTGGCATATTATCTCCAATACTTTCGATTGATCCTGTGAGTACGTCACTGAATAAGTCCGCCCCAACAAGGAAGTCAATCGACGACGGTTCAAAAAATTTTGGATCGGCGAGTTCGAATGGTAGACATTTTCTCCATATCTTTGGTGGTATTGGTACATTAGGCAAAAATGAAGTAATGTTCTTGATAACAACTGCTTCTGTAACCAAACTGACTCCATGGGAATTCTGGGGCCGTAAGGTACATGACACAATACCCTTCGCGCCGTCATACATTGTACCACCTAAACAAGATATTTTTCGGGAGACCTTCTTCAAGTGTAGTCCAAGACGATTCAAACAGCGTTGTGTTATGTATGAATATTGACTAGCTGAATCAACAACTAAACGTACGCGCTGGAACATTCCTCTGGAATCCAAAATTTCAGCACAGGCAGTGCCTAATATTACCTGAGTTTCACTAGCGTCATAAGTTGCGAGTGATATGTTCGGGTCAGGGTTATTAGTAGAAGTATTGTCGTGATGTTTACTTGAATCCTCACAATTAGAGTTAGAATTCAGAAATTTCAAACACAACATCGAATTATGCCGAAGTTTGCAAAATCTACAATGCCACTTGGAAGTGCATTTGGAAGTAGAATGAGTGTCCTGCAAACAGTTCTTGCAACCACGCCAATGAGACAAGAAATTTAAACGTTCCTTCACTGTAGATGAGTGGAACATAGGACAATTGAGAATAGCAGTACAAGTGCCTTTACAAATTACACAATTCGTACCTTTCTCAGTCCTTGCAGAAGCATTAGATAAACTACCTGAAGATTTCCTTTCATTTGTTAATAAGGAAGTCTTAGTAAAAGAGTTGAATTTTTTGGGCCCATCATATTGTTTGCGGTTACGATAATTGATGACATTAGATGACGAGGAAGTAGATGGTTGCTGAAATGACAAATTGTTTTCTGCTAGTTGCAGCGCAATAGATCGTTCTCGGATGAATTTAGTCAATTTGTCGATGGTAGGAAACTCATTCTGTTTTAATGTTATTTCAAACAATTCTCTTGTTTGTTGATCCAAACATCGAGCAGCTAGATGGAATAGAATAAAGTCGGATTCGTCTGCAACATTCAAGAGTTTGAATGCCGCGATATTATCGGATATGACCGATAAAAAGGATTTAAGAGATGCTACAGTAGCCTTTCCAGGAATCGGCTTGAAAGATAAAATTTGATTTAGGTAAGCGGCCGAAAGCATTCGCATATTATTGAACGAGTCATTGAGGGCAGTCCAGGCCAAATTATAGTTCGCATCTTCAATCGGAAGATGACTAATGACGGAACGTGCATTCCCTGTTACAGAAGACACGAGGTAATGGAATTTCTCCATAGGAGTGATGGAGTCATCCCTGTGCACCATCGATATAAACATATCTCTGAATTTTGGCCAGTGAATCAATTCACCATCAAATTTCGGCAAAGTTAACTTGGGCAGATGATTTGAAGGTTTAGAAACAAATGTAGTGGATGTATTTGCAAAGGATGATGGTCCCGGTCCTTGAGAGACACTACCACGTTGAGTACTATCATCTTGGGACAATTTTTCCATTTGCACATGACTATACAAATAAAACTTTCGAACATTGTCGAGAATAGTCTGCTCGGCCTCTGATGGGAATTCCGCGGACTTATTCTGTTCTTCGTACAGTTGATCGAGTTCGTCGGTGAGTTCCTCAAACTTGGAATAATATTTTTCTAAAACCCTAAATCGCCCTTTGAAATCGGCAACGACACTGGAGTCCGTCTGACTTTTTAGAGAATACGAGTGAATCGATTGAACTTCCGTCCCGGCTGCTTTCCATTTCTTTTTCAGCAGCTTAACGTGTTGGTCGAAGTCCAGCTTCTTTTCCATCCTCAAAGGAATGCCGCTAATCTGATAATATTACAATGGGCAATAAGTGGCTTGATAGATAGATATCAGTGCTGACCTTTAGGATGGGTGGGATAAGCGGAAGCAGATAGGAATGACTATAATCTCGACTAGTTATCCACCGATTCTCCTTTTCATTTAGGTACCTATACGAATCGATTGAGAACCAGTTATTCAAAATTTGCGCTAAATAAAAAACCCTTAGTAGCGGCTAAAAGAATAAAATTTAGCAAACAGGACCGCACGACTTAGACGTCGAGTGGGTTAGTATCAGTTATTTGTACTTCCTGAATACAATGAAATCAATAGGGAATATACATATAACAGATTTATAGATATAACATGAATATATACCCTTATTATAAGATAGGTGATATAATATATTCTCAAGTACTAGGTACCTAGGTATATGTTTGTATATTTCGATGAACCAATAGGTACCTACAAATTTCAAATTAGTTAAGCATTATATTGTTTGTGGAAAACTCCGCTAAAACCACGCTCTGCTACCAAAATGATTGATCGCTACAGAAAGTGATTTGCGGTAATTTTAGTGCTTTTCAATTATTCTGACGAACAACTTAAAAAATGATGCGGAGTTTTTGGAATGAAAAATAAAATCGACAAAGTACCTATTGGTATTTTAGAATTTATTAAGGTAAAAAGAAATAATGTAGAAATGGTATCAAAATTCCACAACCCATACCTAAGGAGCTCCTTCATCAGAAGTGATACAGTCCTTGCCTTAAAATAATTTAAATTCGGTAAATTCCAACAAAATAACGTAATTTGTCCCTTGAAAGTGAACTGAAAACTCTTCGAGGAGACTCCAATTATCCAGGTGTGAACGTTCGTCGAATGGGGGAAATACGAGTATAATAGGCAAATCCTGACCTTGAGTTCCTCGATCCGTCCAGCCAGCAGCTTTCGATGGTAGATGTATGCAAGATGGTAGATGATCCAGAGGCGAGTCCGCCTATTAGGATGAATCGAGCGAATTGTTTGATTCGCCGATGTGGAGTTTCCAAAATGTCACCACGGACATAAGTCGGTTCAGTACCGGGTAGGGTATATAGCTCACGCGAGAGACTATAAGGAAACAAAAGGGTACACAGGCTGATGAGGCTTTGGAAGACGGGTGATCGATGCAACGGTGCGATTGAAACAGGAACTGATGTGGGGCGCGTCGCGACGCAACCAGTGACGACGGAGAGGGGCGTCGATCCTCGTTGGCTGCAGGATTGAGGATTAAGAGCTCACCGAGTCACTCCCGAAATAACAGAAACGAAACTTACACCCGACAAAACAAAACAAATAGCCACTGCCCACTTGCTGTTGGCCTAAACAATGGTCCCCTATGAAAATCATAGCCCCCTAAATGAAAGTATTTTGTTCGCATGCGCAAACGTCAAATCCTTGTAACGTCCATAACATCTTCTAATATTCGGAGATTGTGCGGATTGACGTATAGATTGATTGTTGTTAGAGATTGGTGTTTTGAGATTAACTAATATGCATCAGATCATCTATACAATCAGGTTATGGATAGAGGAAGATTTGTGCCACACCCACTGGTTTACTTTACTTACTACCTTCTCTCACCAATCTACAGTTTCATGATCACCATCACAGTAGTTAAGTAGTTAGTTCACAGTATTTCGTTTCATTACCTAAGTCGTTTAGCAGTTTCGAGCCGGTCGACGAATCTCCCATCTAATTAATTCCTCTTTTTCTCACTTGAGTAGTTTCTAAAAGGCCGAGTCAATTTAGTTGTTTGAATAATCATAATAAAAATCATGACCATAACGATTTTATAGCAGAACCGTTCACAAGTTCATATTTCTCCTATAGGGGAGTCAGTACCTCAGATGAAGGAAGCTATCGAAAACTTGGATCTGTCTAATGAACTAGACATCGATGGAGCAGGAAAACTACATGTGTTGTTTGGTGGCACCAAAGTAGTGCAGCACACGCCGCCTAATAAAACTTCATCTGGCCTTAGAGGTACGTAGTTCCTTACTTATTACTCTACGTAGTGGTTAATTATTTCATCAGATTTACTTGCAACTGAAAATTCAATCAAATGAATATTAGAGAATGAAGTTCCTACTGGTACAATTAGCAACTTGAAACCGAAAAACGCTGCAAATTATTACACAATGGTTTATAATTTTTCTAGATATATCACTCGTCCGCAAAGCACACGGCTCTTCCATTGTTACCACCAACCAGATTAAGCCTCTTTTGCGATTCACACTCGTGTTTCTGATTTATCGTACGTCCAACCCTTAAATTCTCGTAGCGAGCGAACGGTTTGTCCTACAGAGAGCTCCGCGTGGTCTCTAAAAATTCTATAGAATCTTAAATTGAAGGAAAAACAATACGAAATCTCGAAATATCGAATATCGAAATTTTTTGAGTTAGGGCGTTTTCAAAATTTCAAAATTCATTTTGAACCCTTAGAAGTGACCTACATCTATCAAAATCTTCGGGGCACAACTAGACCCCAAATGGAGCCTACATACCAAATTTCATCAAAATCGGTCAGTGCTAAGCGGGGAATGTGCCGCGTACGGTGGACGGACGGCCAAATTTTTATTCGATTTTAGGATTCTTGAAACGTAAACCATCAAATTTTTTTCTTGGTCGATTCCAAAGGTTCATTATTGAAAATAATAAACCAAAATTGATTGCAATAGTATCACCCAATACCATTCAAGCTAGGTATTTAAAATTAGTTAATTTGATAAAATATTTAACTCGTGCTGAACAACGGGGATGTTTCTAATTCAAAACCTTGATTTTCAATTTTTCTTTACAGCTCCAGACAATGGCTGCGTCGGATATGTGCTCAGAACAGGTTTCAACACGTCACAAGGGAAGCTCCTGAGAACTATATTATTTGGCGTCAAGAGAGTCACTGCTAACAACCTTGAAACCTTTGGATTCATTCTTTTCCTTCTTATATTTGCCATTGCTGCTGCAGTTTACGTATGGATTAAAGGTAAGTAGGTACCTACTCAAATGAATCAAGGAGATTTGTGGATCTGGTGATAGGTAGTGTAATGTGCCGTTAACGGGGCCTCGGTCGGTCGCCGTTCATGCCCTGATAACAAGCCTCTGAAGTGGTCGTTTCTCTCGAGTAAACCAACAAGTTTCGATGATTTTGACGTTCATTCTCGACTTTTTCAAAAAATCGAAAGAGAAAACAAGCCTTTGAAGTGGTCGTTTCTCTCGGATAAACCAACAAGTTTCGATGATTTTAACGTTCATTCTCGACTTTTTCAAAAAATCGAAAGAGAAAACAAGCCTTTGAAGTGGTCGTCTCTCTCGAGTAAACCAACAAGTTTCGATGATTTTAACGTTCATTCTCGACTTTTCAAAAATTTGTAAAAAAACAAAAAAACACTGGGATGATATATGACATTTTTTCATAGAAATCTTGTACTTGTATCTTAACGAGTTCTAAGAATCTCTCGTTGCTAAGAATCTTAGAGTAGCTGCGACTTTCATCTGCAGGATTAGATCTTCCGAAGTATCTTTCTTCCTGATGATGTGAGCTATCTTACTTGAAAGAACTTCCTAGTAAGAAGCCGAAAGTAGTGATGTGCTTTCATTAGGGAAACTCGGCCCTTCAGGCCTCGCCTTTGGCTAACATTCAAGAAACACTGAACATGCTTTAGCCGCGCTTTTTGGCCTGGTTAGGAAGGGGTGGAGAATGACGCCCGCGTGACACGCGCGAGTCATCCCTTTTTATTTGGTTCAAGACTGAAGTATGTTCCTTGCTAAGTTTTTGAAACCACATCTCTACTTGAAATTCAGTTCGTTGACTTCATCCAATATTAAATCACTAGTTAGTTAGTTCCGTCATTTCACGGAGACGGAAACCCGCGATTCCGTCATTTCAGTTGGCACAGAAGATGGATCTAGCTCATTTTATAAATGCAGCAGTTGATTGTGGTGCTGAGAGTGAAGGGATACTGCAGACAAGTCATAAACGCAGATATTCTTGATATGATCGTGGTCCAGATCACTTTCGTTCTTTTTATATAGAAATCAGAAAGTATGGTGACAAGACTCATTTGCGTTAGTCAATATCATCATCCTACAAAAATACGAAATGTGCAGAGAAAAGGTTGACCATCACCCTCAGGTAACCTATGCGCCTTCTCATGTGGAACTGCAGGCAGTAGTGCGGCTAATTTGTCACTAGCCCTAAGACTACAGAGTGCCGCTGCGTTTTGTGTTTATCCGCTCAGGCTCACTTTCACCAAAAGTTGTTCTAAACTTGCTTAGCTAAACGCGTTAATAGTTAATCTGAAGGAATATACCCAGCAAGATGGCGAGCGTCTTTCACCAACCCCAATCATCGTTAAACGTCGTTTAAGATAATCGAGTTTGTCTAAACTTGTAATGTCGAGTGGAACGAATGAAAGTTGGACATTATGACGTGCACTATGACGACTTCGGGGCTTGGAAAGGCGGAAATTCAGTAACGTACATAATCTCGGAATGTGGAATCCGATCCAGGATTCAACTCGGACATCGTCGTCATCATCAGACGAGTCCAAAATATTTCGAAATGCAAAAATAATTCGCAATTTCATTTCGAAAACAATCACAAATCAATGCGCGGCCATATTGAATTGGTAGTTAAACGTGGTAAGCTAGTTTATTCGGCCCCTTAATCCTGATCCTCCCAGGCAGATGACGTTTGTAGTGCAATGAATGACAGTGAAACAAAAGTCCATCCTGGAAAAATCGTTTACTTTACTGTATTTCAATATCTGAAAATTTCTATCTGGTTTTCAAGGTTCCGAAGATCCTACGAGAAACAAATATAAGCTCTTCCTAGAGTGCACGCTTATATTGACGTCTGTAGTTCCTCCTGAATTACCTATAGAACTGTCTTTGGCCGTAAACACGTCTCTGATATCATTGTTCAAACTCGGTAAGCGTCACATTTTAATACAGAGTATCGCGTTTTCATTTCATTCGAATGCTGTAGTAATTTGATTTCAATGTTTTTTTCAGCTGTATTTTGCACAGAGCCATTTAGAATACCTTTTGCTGGCAAAGTTGAGATATGCTGTTTTGACAAAACTGGAACGTTAACAAGTGATGACTTAGTTGTTGAAGGAGTGGCAGGAGTTGGGTAAGCTCAATCCTTTTACTGTTGTATAAGTTGTGTCTTTTGTGATAGTCGAGATTTGTCCCAAACAGTAGAAGAAAAATCGGGTTTGATTTCTTTAACGATGGTGTTGATTATTTTCAAAATACTAAACATACAAAATTCACAACGGCCATCTCCCTCCAAATGTACCCAAAACAGAGCAAATGCAAATTAGAGAGTAAGGAGTATCAATCATTGGTGTCCTAAATCTATAGTTACAAATCAAAACTAGATTACTGATGTAAGAGCGTAGGACCTGATGTAAGGTAGGCATACGGGAATCAACATATAATGTTGCATAATAATATAATATATTATTATGTAAGCTGTTCCTTGTTGAATTCATGAATACTAGTTTCTCGGTCTCATACGGTTCTCAAGTTGTCTCATCCATTGAACAGTCGGCTTTTTTTTGTATCTGTATATACCTGTTTCTCAATCATTGCTGAAGCTGAGGTATATAACATAATTTTGCGAGAAACGCATTGTTTGGATCCTGTGGTCAAACAGGCTTTCAGCTTGAGAACGCTCCATTTTTGCTTTGAATCATTACCACCAGAGTAACTCCAAGTAACTCCGGTTTCATAAGGGAATCAACATAATATAACAGGGGACCTGTGGACTTATGATAGGGCGATGATAGAGGAGGGGAACTCGTAGGCAGGATAGCCAACCTACAATAGGTCAGTCTGTAGACTGGGAAACTAGTATTCATGAATTCAACAAGTGTAATACACAAGTATAATATATTATTATGTAAGCTGTTGTTCCTTGTTGAATTCATGAATACTAGTTTCCCAGTCTACAGACTGACCTATTGTAGGTTGGCTATCCTGCCTACGAGTTCCCCTCCTCTATCATCGCCCTATCATGAGTCCACAGGTCCCCCAGTCCAACTCGTGAGAGTGAGTGACATAGTGTTTGAACCGAGTAAGAGGTAAAAGGTAATGTAACGTTAATTACCTGGAGTTACTCTGGTGGTAATGATTCAATACAAAAACGGAGCGTTTTCAATGGTCTGAAGGGCCTGTTTGACCACAGGATCCAAACAATGCGTTTCTCGCAAAATTATGTTATATACCTCAGCTTCAGCAATGATTGAGAAACAGGTATATACAGATACAAAAAAAGCCGACCGTTCAATGGATGAGACAACTTGAGAACTTATTCTGTCGTCTATGTCAGTGGTGGCTCCTGCCCCGAAACTCACGCGGTGCCCAGAGATCAGGAGAGGTTATCGAGAAGGGGGGAATTGGTGCTTTTCTCAGCCAAATATAAATTTCAACGATAAGCAAATGGGATAAATCTTGGTAACTCTTTCATCTTAAAATTGCAAAAGATACTAAATACGTACAGTAGACAGAAAAAAATTTCTCTTGTGGTGAACAGAAATTCTGACATACTTAATCATCATAGGTCTAAACCCAAGAAGAGCATCCTTCTTATTGCAATGGCTGAAATGTAGCAAAATAATTTGTTAGTCTCTTCACATCCACAAAGCCAATCTACCTTCTTATAGTATTCGACGTTAAACGTATGGTACGAATCTGCACGATTTTAAAATTTCAATGTCTGCTGGAGTCCAGGTAGAGACAGCAAGGGGCAGCCAGTTTCTCGAATGTCGCACTTTTCCACGACCGACAAACGCGAATAGTTTACTTTAATGTAAAGCGCATTCGGCGCAAGCAAACAAAACTGATGAGGAATTTCCGTTTTTCGTTTTCGGTCCACCGTTTTGTTCAAAGTATTGTGATTATTTAGGAGTGTTGTAGGTAGGATGAATAATTCGTATTCATCCTACCTACAACACTCCTAAATAATCACAATACTTTGAACAAAACGGTGGACCGAAATCGAAAAACGGAAATTCCTCATCAGTTTTGTTTGCTTCTAACTGATTACTCGATTCAATATGGAAACCCAGACTGCAGAGCTCTCTGGCGGGGGCGCAATGATTAAATTCTGCTGCCCAAGGCACATTTTGTGCTCTCTAGTTGGACAATTGCACGTGCCCGCCTCCCTCAAAACACGTCACCCTCCCCAAAAACGGAGCAAACAAGGGCGCTGATTGGTCTGGAAATAGGGAGCTCCCCTCCTCTGTTTTCGCACATAGATTCAACTAGCACAGTACCTATGATCGTGTCTTCTATCACTAGCAATTTTACTCTTCAAACGAAGAGGAACGAACTGTGATTTTTTTAAAAATTGGTTGGGGGTGCACATGTGCCTATCAGTGGCCGCCCCTGCTATATGTTCTTGGCCCGAGGCAGCTTGGAGGAAGTTCTCCTGGGACCAGATGAAGGTTGCCCTGTTTATCTTCTGGTTGACGTTGGTTGTGCTGGGTAGGTACCTTAGATGATGGTTGGTGCCCCACTCTACTGCGAATTCTGCTTGTTTGCATTGCTGTTTACTGGACAGGACCAGTGACAGTGAAAAGCTATGGGGGTGCCAGCTCACAACTTCGTCCGAATTCCGCTTCTTGTAGTCTAGACTCTCCAAAGTCCAAACCATAACGCGACACATTAGTATCGGACACTAACAAGGAATTTTCAGAGTGCAATTTTTTCAACACTGAGCATAACTGGAGTAAGCCAGCACCTTCGCAAATTCGGCCTTTCTTGTCTTCAACCTCCTCTACTTCCATCCATATCACATGCCTTGATTAATGATGGTCAATTAAAGCCTAGTGAGTTGATCAAATGGTTATCGAATTATGGGTTCAGCCTCCCTTTCTGGTGGCAGGTTGACACTATACTGTGAGTGCAGCTGTTGTTTTTCTTATTTGCCTTGACAACGTGAGGTTTTGTGATACAATTTCAGGGAGAAACCCGAAGAAGTAACTCCAGTCGCAGACTTACCCCAGGATACCGTCCAAGTCATAGCTACATGTCACGCTCTTGCTCAATTAGACGACGGCACAGTTGGCGATCCTTTAGAAAAAGCTACACTCACGGCTATCGATTGGAATCTGACTAAAGGTATGTTATGATGAATCCATTATCGTCTTTTCTAAAATCAATTAAATTAATTGATTTTATTGTATTTTTGTTCTCAATTCGAGCCTTTTGACTGGCATTTTAGACCGTATTTCCACAAGAAACTGTAGTACTATCCTTTTTCTCATCTCTGATTGAAAACTCCAACCTCCATGTTATCGTTGTTTTTAAATATTCATTGTTGCAGGCGATGCTGTGATTCCAAAACGTGGGAAAAGCCCTGGGTTGAAAATTTTCCAACGCTACCACTTCTCCTCCGCTCTGAAACGCATGTCTGTTGTTGCTGGTTATACAGTCCCTGGAACAGCTGAAACCAACTACATTGCGACTGTCAAGGGGGCGCCAGAAACACTGAAAACTATGGTAAGACCTGTGATATAAGGTAATCTATTCAAGTTGATTATCATGCGATACGACTTGAGTTATTGGGTTTGATTATGGCCATCTTCTGTAAAAGGCCTTAGCAGAAGAGAAGTGGCAACCTCGCACTTCAGGCCTACTTTCCACTATTGGTCTATCACCACTATCTCCTCACCAGTCCAATTTGCCTGCGAAGGTTTCACCATGGAAGGTAGACTAGACCGTTAGTTTGCAGATCCCCCACCTGGGGGGCGCCACAGCGATGCAGACTTTCTGTGGCGTGAAATTGGAATTGTTAAGTCATTCTAAAATCCGTATTTTCAAACGTTTGTGCGAAATTTGAATGTATTTTGTGTTCTTTTGAATACGATTTGTAAAAATGTCTCAACGTCTGTTCAGTATTGTATAGATTTTGTAGAAAGTGAGTTGTACATACATAAGGTGTCTGAGTTGTAAGTTTCTGGAATGCCTCCCACATCATTATATTTCAATAAGGTATTAGCATGGTTGTTTTCAATATAGTTTGTTACATCACTTACAACAAATAGTTCACTAAGGAAGTAAACGATCATTGCTTTAGTAGCAGCATCTGGCCTGTATGGGGAAGCAAGTGCAGAATTGCCAACTCTTGTGCCACGGTCTTCTACTGCCTTGGTTTGGTCCGCTTGCTTGAACAGGTTATGAACTCAGGATTCAAACATTCATGCTCAGTGACGTCTAGTCTTGAACTGATGGTGTTGGATCTGTGCGGTACTGATAAGATGTGGTGGTCTTGTATGTTGTGATCAGCTACCTCTTCGCATTTCTGTCCATTCACTTCCTTAGCTCAAGTGGTAGGAGCTCCGATTCAGGATCAGAACGATAGGAGATCGATCCCCGGTCGAGAGAAGTTAATTTTTGATGATTCAACAATGTGGCGCAGTCGGTAGGACCCGAATGGTCTCCTCAGCATTTCTCAGAGAAACAATGATTCACTAAGATTGGGTCATCAAAACAACTCCCTCCCAAGACACAAGTCGAGCCACCGCCTATCGGACAAACGTTGAGGTCAGCAGATCCCCCGCCCTGTCAATAAGGAACAATAACAAAAAACTCCGAAGTCAGTCAAAAATACGCGTTCTCACTGGGTTGAAAACGCCGGCCAAAGCAGCCTCCCTGACTAGGTAACGGAGTACCTGAGATTTTCTAACAGGGGGGGGGGGATGTTGTGATCTACCTCTTCGCATTTCTGTCCATTCGCTTCCTTAGCTCAGAGGTAGGAGCTCCGATTCAGAATTGGAATGATAGGAGATCGATCCACGGTCGAGGGAAGTTAATTTTTGATAACTCAACATGTACTTATCCTTGTTAATTGCTCAATTTTTAAATTATCAGATGGTAGGTACCATATTACTGTTAACTGTTATTGACCATATGAAATAATTCCAGTTTGACAATGTGCCTGACAACTACGATAAAGTGTACCTGAATTACTCGAGGAGAGGAGCTAGAGTACTCGCCCTCGGATGGAAATCCTACGGTCATCTCTCCCATGCCGAACTCCGGGAACTGACGAGAGAAGATATTGAGAGCAAATTGAAATTCGTCGGGTTCATAATCATATCGTGTCCCCTCAAGCCAGACTCCAAGGCTGTCATCAAGGAAATCATTGCTGCATCTCATGTGGTAATTATTTGCAAATGTTTAATCATTAGAAGATGAAACTACTTATTGAAGTACTTGTTACCAGCGATTTGTACGGGTTTTGATTTGTGGTTGAAACAGTATGGTATGTGTTTAGTTTTTCCCAGTTGAATGATCTCATCTAGATCAATTTTATGAGGACATCTCAAGGACGTCCTACAAAGTAAGGGTATGGTGTGAGGGAAGAACTATAAGTAACATAATAATAATCCATCCAATTAATACATTCAATGTCAGGAATTACAGGATAACAGCGAAATACTATAAGTTACTACGTTACCTTATTGTGTTATTTAGGTTATGATGATCACGGGAGACAACCCACTGACAGCCTGCCACGTCGCCAAAGAACTGAGATTCATTAAAAAGTCCAAAAGCATCATGATCCTTCGCGGTGAAGAAGACTCCTGGTACTGGGAAGACATCGAGCAGACCACAAGAATTGATCTCACTGATAATCACAAACCATTGATTGAAAAATACGATCTTTGCATCACCGGGGAGGTAAGATTGCTTTCAACATGACGAGATTTGTCTTCCAGCGCCTGGGATGTTGAGAGAGGAAGATTTTATGACATGCAGGGCTACCAGGGCAAGAAGCCGGATATCGTAGCCATGAAACCTGACGGTTCTGCCATAATCCTTCATGTTCAGGTTGTCAATGGTAGCCTGAACATGGAGCAGATCTGGCAGGCTATAATAAGCAAAAAGACATAACAGATAAGATCTAAGGCAAGCGATATCCGAGCTAAAAGGAGTGGAAGCTGATAAGTGGTCATTGCAACATATTCATGTTGTGGGGGAAGAGTACGAGAGTTACTCGAGCTGGAGATCTTGGCGGGTGTGCTCCGTGGCGTCACCACCCTTGTCCTACGGGACTTATACATGAACTGGTGGTCATTTTATAGAGGAAATTCCATCCATCCCTCCTCCCACCCCTAACTTCCTAAACTTCTCAAATTCCCAATGCGCTGGGTAGTCTTGGGCGACCTTCCCACAATATTTATTAATTTACTTAGTTTTCCTTTCGGCGTACATATGTCATATTGTTTGCTAATAATACCTGTGTTTTCAGTCTCTTTCATACCTCACAATCAACCACAAGAAGTTCTTGATGAAGATTCTTCCTCACGTTTCGGTGTTTGCTAGAGTTGCACCCAAACAGAAGGAATACGTTATTACGAACCTCAAAGCACTGGGATACACCACGTTGATGTGTGGTGACGGTACAAACGACGTAGGGGCTCTCAAACATGCTGACTGCGGTAAGTGGTACTGCACATAACTTTAGGTATAAAGCTTGGTACACATAGGCGCGTAATGTCCGTAATGCGTAGTGCGTAATTGGATGCTATTGGCTGGAGCCAATTGATGGGCGGGTCTGATCTTTGCGGATGTCAACTTTTGGAGCAGTGTATCGTTTTGGAAAATTAGATGTTTTACGCATTACGGACAAACTTTGTAACAAACTCCCGTCATGAGTTCACAGCAAGTTTATTGACTTGGTCTCGTTTATTGACGAAACAACCAGAATCATTGTTTTGGTTTGGAAACAAGTCTGCGCAGAATGTACTGCGCACTTCTGCATAATCGCGTAATCATTCAGCCATGTGAACGCTCTTTTCTACATTACAGACATGACGAACCTATATGAACCCAGCTTAACTTGTGTAGTTCTCGGATGGTCCAGCGTTCAAATTAAATGGTTTTAATACTATGAATTTAAAACTTGGTTTGGAAATTATTAGTACGGGGTTAGTTCTGGTAGTTAAAAGAATACAATTATTGTCTACGTACCGTATTGGAGAATCCGTCGTAACCAGCTAGTCGAATACAGGAGGCGAGCGCTCCTGATGTAAGGACACGTTCAGGCCGTCGAGAGTACTATAGTTGGCAGTCCGCATACTATTTGTACAGTCTGGGTGAAGAGGACGTGAAAGGATCAGAAAGGAAAGGAAACTCCGGCTTGCTGGTTGCGACGGATTCTTCAATACGCTACATTGACAATAATTTGTCTGGAAAGGCAAGAACTCCACCTCCACGCAAGCCTTTCTACGATCTGTTTGGCCACCAATCGTTAACAAGTACAGCGCTTTTCTGTTCGAATGATCTGAAGTGCTCGATGATCTGCCTGCAGCAGGATAGGTACTGGTTGTTAAGAACTGTGTGGGAGCCAATAATCCATTTGACATTTTTGATCACACCAAAGGAATGTTCTTGATAGAATTCGAGCCTTTCTGATGACACGGTTTGCTTGTACAGTTATTTAACATTTGGTACGTTATTGTGTTATCGCGTAAGTTCGTTCCTGCATACTACTGGTCCAGAAAACACTCAGGTCTCTGTTACGTAGGCTAGGGGAGTATGAGACACGTTCTCTAGCCAGCCATACGAAAATTCCCTGAGAGGTTCTCAGTAACCTCTATAATATCCGTTCCTCCAAGCTCAACTTGGATTTTCCCAAGAGTAAGTTTTTCGAGGTTGACTGCCGGGCTACCCTCGTAGTAGTGGGACAGCGGTGTGGCTACGGTCGTTAGGGCGTTGTTGTTTGGCGGTGGACTTTGAACCAACCTCTGCGGGGATCGTGGGTTCAAGGCAACGTGCGTTTTTCGGCGGCCAGGCTCTCATCGCCCCCCTCGTCCCAACCCAGGTCGGTGAGGCAATGGGAAGCCATGAGCGAAATCATCAGAACAAATTCTGATCTTCCCTTTGGAAGACAGCTGATGACGTCCACGACGCCAGGAATGGCAGTCCGACAAAAATCCAACCTGAAATGGTTACTTTACTTACTACTTACCTAATTACCCTCGTAGTAGTGTTGATACTTTCCAACGGCAATAGTACTGATTTCCGTATTATAAAATCTGAATATCGAACCAATCCCTTCTTTTGATGTGTCAAATCTGCTCTCTAAACATGAGCCTTCTGCTCTCCAATTTATTCAGTATTATCTATAATTTTGTGTTTTTCTTCAGGGGTGGCTATATTGGCTAGTGCACCAGAAGCTAAAATGGATAGAAAAAAAATTGAGCAAGAGAAAGAAAGAGTCAAGTCGTTATCGCAAAAACTTATTTCCCCTGCTTCGAGAGGCAGCAACGAAGCAAGAGCTGTAAGTCAATATCAGTACTTATCTGGTACACTATTACTTATGAGTGGCGTCAATAGTATCGCTCTAATTTGTTGCTTTTATTTCCAGAATTCAATCAACGCTACTCAAGAAAAAATTCAAAGGTTACTCAAAGAAATTGAAGAGAGTGAGCAAGCTCAAATAGTCAAATTAGGTGACGCTAGCATAGCAGCTCCATTCACTAGTAAACGGTCTTCTATTCAGTGCAGTAAGTATTGTATGCAATTATTGTGCGACAGGTGTACTAACATATCCGCTCGCTCATTAAAATGGATGTATAAGAAGACGCTGCAAATTATTACACAATGGTGTATTTTTTACTATACAGAGCACTCATCTGCATAGAACGCAGCTTTTCCAGTAGTACTACCTACCTACTAGTAATAACATCGCCATCCGAGAGTTGTGGGTGCCTTCATTGCGAAATTTTGTTCTTGGTTGCTAAAGAAGCACAACTTAGAAGAACACAAACCTCTAAACCACACTGGCGGCATTAATTAGTTTAGTTAGGCCAGGGATAGTGAAATGATGAAAGCCATTGGAAATAATAGGCTTTAATCAGCAAAAACTCCTACTTACATAGATGGAATGAAATGAATTAGAAATTTCTCAAATGGTAATTAGTTGTGGTAACTAAGCAAACGGGCTGAACACTTATTGTAATAACTACTAGACTATTACAGATAGTAAAACGCTTTTCCCTTGAATCAGCTGCTTCGTATCATCTCGATCTTTGTCAAAATATTTTCCTGATTCAAGGGAAATAGGTTCCTTTCGGTTTGTTCACCACGGTTCACCCACTGTTGGAACTCTCAACAGCTAGTTGGTCAAAAATCGCGTTACTTCTGAGTTTTGTGTGACTTCATGTTTCCAAACCTGCATATTCATCGTCACTTAAGATGCATCATTGCACATCTAAGGTGGTATAATTTTCAGCAGAGCTGTAAAACCGATTTGGTCGGTACCACCTATAGTTGTTTCCCTTTTTTATTTATCGATCACTCTTGATTTACAGTCTGCTAACTTGAATTGCATTCAAACGTACATTCAACGTCTCATGTCAAACAACATGATGACGTCTCATGTCATCTTGTGGATGTGTCATGCTGTTGTCATTTTTCCTCTGTGCTGATGTACCACATGATTCCCAGTTATGTCATTAGGAAATGAAAATACTCTGTAGATGAGCTGTGGGTTACTGAAAAACTACGAAATATATCCTCGTAGTTCTCTAAGTAAAAGCAAGAATGAAAAATAGGAATCATTGCAATTCTGAATGTCAAACGTAAAAAAAAAGTCTGCCAAGTGGGTGCGGCACCTAGCTTCCTCGTATCCATAACCCGATTGTATAGTGATGATCCGATGCGTAGTAGTTAATCTGAATACATCAATCACTATGAACCTTGCACTACCATAGGGGACCATCCATACGTCAATCTGCACAATATCTGAATATTTCTTCGAAATCGGACTTTATCGAGAAATCTTTTTTATTTAATGAGGGCGTAAAGAGATTTCAAGGTTTCCTTTGTGAGATCGAGAAAATTGATGACAGGGTTGGTTAAAGCTTCATACCGTCAACTGGGGTGATAGTGATCAATTTCTACAGTTTTTCCTTGAAAACTACCAGTGTAATAATTCAAAAAAATCTGAAAAAAATAATTTATACTCTCCCACATCTTACGAACAGTATCCTATATCGAACTTTAAAATTTCGTTGAATTAAGCTCGTTAAAAAAAAAAAAAAAAAAATGATCAGTATCACCCCCCACATAGGGGGTGATAGTGATCACTAATTTAAAATCGAACTTAAACGTATTAAAAACAATTAAAAATCGAACTTAAACTATTAAAAATTGTTTTTTAGTACCCTGAGGTAAAAAAAAACCACTAGCAACTCATTTCAGAACAATTTTTGTTGAAAAACTAATGAAAACCAACTCTTTACTTATAAAAATCAGAATCAAGCCGAAATTCAAGACTCGTAATATCCTCTTCAGTATTTTTTATTATAATAAGACAATTTGTGGCACATGTTTGGTAACTGACAAGAAACAACTTATTTTTAAGCACTTGTTGCCAAAAATAATGATGGACCAATCACGTTTTGATAGTTTCGGGGCATTTCGGCCGTGATCACTATCACCCCCTGGAAATGAGTTGTTTTTGTTTTTAACATATAACCAACTGTAGTAACACGGAAAGAACAAACTAATTGCAGATATTTCATGCTTACCTCTAGTAGAAACAAAATCTTTTCGCTAGAACTTCACCACACAACACCCGACACCGGCACAACAGAAGTTACAATCACAATGTCAGCTGGGCCCGATTTTGAGATTTGTTTATTTCCTTATCAGCTACCATGGTAACCTAGACTATCGGGCGGGAACGATATCTCCCCAGAGAAGACATTGTTACGAACACATAACACGACCTAACTTTCCAATTTAGGACTGTGTGGAGTTCTGCAATCGCATGCAAATGAAAATATCAGTATCACCCCAGTTGACGGTACCTTTCTCAAAAAAGTTCTTCCAACAACAACAAAAAATCCATGGTTTTTTGTGTGAAAAATCCATGATTTAACACATTTACTGCCTAATTTGTACTCTCTGATGACTATAAACTCGAATCAACCAAAAAACCTTGGGAGGTCCTTCCACTGAGGAGCTCGTTTTGAAATGAGAAGGTTAAGGTTTCTTTGCTTGAGGTTTCCAATCCTGACCGCTCGCAAGCGCAATCCACAAAGCGGTCGGGTTTGGGTCAACACGTGGTCGAGCAAACCGTCGACGTGCTGGAACAGCAGTTCAACTGCCAAGTTGGGCAGATTGTCATGCTGGAACAGTGGTTAGTCGTAGTGCGCATGCGTCAGTCGTGTGGGCCAACCGTGGTCGCCTTGCTGGAACAAACCTTTTTAACTCATCTGATTCAAAGGAAAAACACTACAAACCAGCGTGGTTTAGACTTTCCTGACAGCAACACGAAACTGATTTCAATGAAACGAACAATGATGGTATTTGATCGATGATCGCACCTACAATTTGAACGTAGATTTTACCTATTTGCTTCAGTGTCCAGTATTTTGCATAGGGTTCTCGTAGGGTGTTTTGAACATTTCAACACCCATTTTTCACCCCTTAGAAGTAAATGGCATCAACTAATAGTTTCGGGGTCCAACTAGACCCCATATATCAAATTTCATCATAATCGGTACATAGTAACTAAGGAAAGGGCCGCGTTTTTTTTTTTAATTTGGTTTTTTAAATTTATTTTACGAACTTTGAAACATCAATCTCAAATTTTGAGGGGAGGTTGTAAAAAAAAATTTCTTGGTCGATTCCAAAGGTTCATTATATAAAAGAATAAGCCAAAACTTCCTTAGAATCTCAGCTTTCCAACGTTGTCATCAAACAAAGGTCTACAATTGAAATTAAGGCAGAAATTTGAGTTTGAGCGCGGAAAACGTGAATTTTCCAACATCAAGCATTGTTGTTAGGCTCCTCCAGTAGGTAGCCGCCCGGTTGGAACGCTCATTTCGTTTAAAAAATTCACGTTTTTCTGCGTTCAAACTCAAATTTCTGCCCTAAATTCAATAGCAAACATTTTTTTAATACACCGTTGGAAAGCTGAGATTCTGAACAAATTTCTTTCATAGAGTGTCTCTCTCTCTCTCAAAAAAAAAAAAAAACCCCCCATTAAGTAGTAATAAAGACTTGAAACCCACCGAAAAATTAAATTTTAAATAATTATCACAAATTTTGCTTAGAGCTCTTTTTACGCGCGTCTTCTGAAAATATTTTTGTTTGACATTAGAGAGATGGGAATTTTAACGAACTTTCCATGGGTACCCTTATTCATACATTTACACGGTAAATTAAGGTAGTGTGGTCCTTTTTGGTGATGAAAAGGTATAAAACACGAAGAAAATCTGGAAACTGAAAAGATTGGGAAAACAAGGCGTTGAAACAAAATCGCGGAGAAATATTTTGTTGGAAATACCTTGTAGAATCGGTCCTTGGAAGGTTAGACTCCGTGGGAGTGTTCAACCTCGACAGACAGAGGCCGCGGGTACAAGTGTTCCTAAATTGAACGCTCACGTACTCCAACTGGTCACCTAACATGGATTCCTTCAAGAAACGAGTGCCCTGTGAGCTCCGTGAAAGCAACGATCATTGCTCTCTCTAATAAATTTCACTAAAAACGATCTTGCATAGACAAAACACAAACGGTGGATACAGCTTTCGTACAAGTACGCAACCACGAGAGACATTTTATGTCTTATGTTTAATAAATTGAGAGCTTTCCAATGAGTGGTGAACGATTTTTGTGGGGTGGAAAATGAGGAAGTTAGTTTTCCCTAGGAACGATTGGTTGTACGTGAAAATCATCAGAAATTTCCGCGTAACGCTCCCCTCATAACGCTCCCCGCGTGACGATTTTGGTTTATTATTTCTAATAATAAGCCTATGTGATCGTATCGCAAAAAATTTTTATAACCCCCCCTCAAACTTTGTCACTTTACGTTTCAAGGTGCGTAGAATCCAAATTTGCAATGTCCGTCCGCCGTCCGTGGCACTTTTCTTAGCAACACTGGACCGATTTGGTTCAAATTTGGTATATGGGCTCCATTTGGGGTCTAGTTGTGCCGCGAAGCTTTTCGTTGATGTCAGTCACTTCTAAGGGGTGAAAATTAAGGGTTGAAATTTTCAAGAGTGCCCTAGCTCGAAAACTCTCGAAATTAAGGTATCGTTTTTTCACCAATTTTAAATAGTATTGAATTTTAAAAAATTTTTGAGACCACCCGGAGCTCTGTAGGACAAACCGTTCGGTCCCTACGAGTACTTGAAGGTTTTCCTTCGATAAAACAGAATCATGAGTGTGAATCGTAAAAGAGGTCTAATCTCCATTCAAATTTTATCGGACTAAAATGCGATCGCTGTTCATTTCTTCGATTTGTATACAGTTTTGCCTTCTGCGTAACCAGTAATCAAATTTCCATATGAAGCTTTCTATTTTTCCAATCGAGTGTGAAGCGTTTAGTTCTTTCTAATAAACTTGATTGTGAAGGTGTGAAGCCAGTATGGTGGGGTAGGTAGTACCTAGCTGGTAGGTAATAAAAAGTTGGTAGGTAAAAAAAATGTTGGTGGGTAAAAAACGCTGCAAATCATTGCTCAAAAGCTTCTTCATTCTTCAGATCACTGATCAGCTGAGTGAGCTCCGAAGCCATTTTCAATCCTATTGAATGAAAGTGCTTTTCCAGGCGTCTCCAGCATTCGAGGAGATCTTCTTCACTCCTCAGATCAGCTGAGTGAGCTCCGAAGTCATTTTCAATCCTATTGAACGCAGGAAGCTGAAATTTGAGAGGGAAGGTCAAGGGAGAATACAGATGGTGGTAGGTGCTATTGATGGAGAACCAGTGATCTATACAGAAGGGTGATCTATACAGAAAATAATAAACCTTTGAGCAATGATTTGCAGCGTTTTCATTTATGTGCCATAGTAAAGACATGAAATGTCAATAAGTTGTCCTTTTCGATTTTTAATTCTGCGTATTGTTTTTCCAGTTTGTTACGTGATAAAACAAGGACGTTGCACACTAGTCACGACCCTTCAAATGTTCAAAATCCTCGCGTTAAATGCTTTAATACTTGCGTACAGCCAGTCAGTTTTGTACCTTGACGGTATTAGATTTAGCGACATGCAGGCCACGCTCCAAGGACTACTTCTGGCCGCCTGTTTCCTTTTCATTTCCAGATCCAAGGTGAGTGATTTTTTTGCTGTCATAAAGGGGCCCATTCACGTATATGCCTGGAGTCGCCGCCGCGTCCCTAGCCGCCGTCAAAGGGGAAAACTACCCGTGAATGGTTAACAAAATCTTGAGGTCTGGCGGTCGTCCGCCGCACGGGAGGTAATCGAACATGCTCGAAAATTGCGGCCAGGTTAATCCTCGGCAGCCCTGTGAATGGTTGAAGTGACGCCGACGCCCGGTCGCACTCCCACCAGTACAGCATGTAGCCCTACCGTTTTCCTCACTTCTAGTCATCTGAGCAAGCGTTGATTTGTAGCAGGTCCGCCATTCGGCGGAGTCAGGAGGTTTTGGTAGCCAGGAGAATGGACTACTGCGGTGGCTTCGGGGAGAACCTAGAGGCGGCGACTTCGGACATACACGTGAATGGGGCCCTTAAGTTTCTAGCTTCACACAACTTCAGCCCTTCATTAATTTATTCATCATATGAACAACTTATTATTATAAACTCAAGCCTAGTTTTGATCTTACTGAAGTTGAAATCTGGTTTTATTTACTGATTTACCTTTCCAGCCGTTGAAAGTTTTATCGAAGCAGAGACCTCTGCCCAACATCTTCAACGTCTACACTGTTCTGACTGTCCTCCTTCAGTTCGCTGTTCATTTTGTTTGCCTCGTTTATCTAGTCCAACAAGCCAACGAGCGATCGCCCAATAAGTAAGTACCTACCCAATTATTTCATAGTTTCTTAAGTTCATAATTTGCTTTGATCATTGCAAATACAAACCTGGAATGCCTATTTTCGTAGTATAAAACCTAATTATAACTATTTATTGAAAGGCATCCATGGAAAATTGTTTTGGTAAATATGTGGCACTGAAGAGAAATGTAGGGAGGTAACAGGATTGGTGTTGCTGGCCACCTATTGGTGGTTTATCCCTTGTCGAAAATCGATTATTATGCTTAGTGAACCGAGAATAGCGATAATACGTCGATAAACGCTGATTCACGAGCATTGGCCAATCTTCGAGTACTTTATTATCTCATGCCTACTGCATAGTCTTGCGGCCGAGAAACATTCGTTTTTAAAATTCAAATCCATTATTTCCTTATCTTTTAAGGGTATGGAGACGTCAAAATTTATATGAAGGTGAATAAAATAATTTGGTCATTGCCCGGAGTTGTGAGGGGGTCCATCAGACTCCCCATACTGCTGGCCAGGCACTGACCCAGCCAGCCCAGGGCCCCACCCACCATGGCAGTTTCCCGGGCCTGGCAACTGGCAATGGGGAGTGCCAAAGAGAACACGCTGGCTCCCCCCACCACCAGAGGCCAGGCAAAATGGCAGACGAGAGGCAACAGCCGGCTAAGGCTGATGCCCATCTAAGTGACCCGGCCAATGCGGTCCACCACTCGAGACTGTTCAAACCCCCCCCCCCCCCGCCTCACTCATTCGTTTACTCACACCACCTCACACAATACTCTCATACTCGACACAGTCTTAAAATTGATATAACTTGGAAAAAGAAGGTGTCTATAAAGCTAACTAGACATGGAACTGCTGAGAGGAGAGGTCATTGATGGCAGACATTCAAGGGAGACTGATAGATTCGATTATTGAAGCACGCTGGCTCCCCCCACCACCAGAGGCCAGGCCGAATGCCGGACGAGAGGCAACAGCCGGCTAAGGCTGATGCCCATCTAAGTGACCCGGCCAATGCGGTCCACCACTCGAGACTGTTCAAGCCCCCCCCCCCCCCCGCCTCACTCATTCGTTTACTCACACCACCTCACACAATACTCTCATTCTCGACACATTCTTAAAATTGAAATGACTTGGAAAAAGAAGGTGTCTATAAAGCTAACTAGACATGGAACTGCTGAGAGGAGAGGTCATTGATGGCAGGCATTCAAGGGAGACTGATTGATTCGATTATTGAAGCATAATATGCTCAATTCGATATTATCGATATTCAGGCGAAAACCTCCCCTCAACCTATTCTCCTTCAATTTTACCCGGAAAAATTTGTAACATGCTGTGCGTTTCGTTGAATGTTTCAAAATTTGAATAATCTTTGTAGGTATTCGTCGTGCTCAATAATGTTTCGCTCTTTTCCAGGCCTCCTAAATCTACAGATGACGAGGAAGAGTCAGAATTCGAACCCAGCCTGCTGAATAGTACAGTCTACATAATATCGATGGCTCTTCAAGTCTCTACGTTCGCCATCAATTACAGAGTAATTGCCCGATATCTGTACTTAATGTGTAGAAAATCAATCTATTTAATAGTCTTTTAAAAACGCTGCAAATTATTACTCAAATATTAAGCATATTATTAAGGTTTATTATTTTCTGTATAGATCACTCAACTGCAGAGAACATAGGTTTGCCATTGTTACTACAAAAATATTTTTTCTCTTCCCAATCGAGTTTAATTTGAAGTAAGTAGTAAAGAGTTGCGGGTGCCTTCTTTAGGAAATTTGATTACTGGTTGCTGAGGACGCAAAACTGAGTACGACTCGAAGAAACAATCGCATTTTGGTCAGCTAAGATTTGAACGAAGATTAGGCCTCTTGCGATTCACACTCGTGTTACTGATTTATCGTAAGTCCAACCCTTAAGTTCTCAAGGGAAGCGAACGGTTGGTCCTAGAGAGCTGTGGGTGGCCTCATTCGATCATAAAAATTCAGTACTATTCTGAATTGATGAAAAAACAATATCTTTATATCGAACTTTTTTTAGCTAAGGCGTTTTTTTAGATTTCAGCCCTTATTTTCAACCCTTAAGTGACTGACATCAACCAACTTCTTGGGGCACAAGTAGACCCCTATTATGACCTTTTTTGGTATGTTACACCAAATTTTATCAAAATCGGTCTACGGTAACTAAGAAATTTAGGATATTATTAGATTATTATTAGGAATTTTGGATTCTGCGTACCTTGAAACATGAACCAACAAATTTTGAGTGGGAGGGGTGTGTGTGTGTGTGAGGTGGTGAATTTTATTTTCTTCGTCGATTCCAAAAGTTTATTATATAAAATAATAAACCAAAAAGACCTTAAAAGCCTACTTAAACTTGTTTTGTTGAGTTTTCTAATTGAATCAGTAGGTATTGTTGTAGTTTTATTACATTGGTTTTCCAGCTTAGTTTGAGCATAATCCAATTCGTAGCTATTCGGTACGGTAGTTATTCAAGGACGTTTACCTAACTGAGGTATGAAATAGTACTTGTACTATTGGACTTTGGACCAGTTGATATCCATGGTCGAATTTTTAATATAAATTTTCTTTTAATTGTCAAGCCGAATAGTGGATGGAGGGCTGATCAAATTAGGTTATCAAGTTAGGTTTGCGAAAGCGCGGTGCAGAATTTCATCATCAAATAGTGATAAACAGGACGTTTTCATCTGTTTTCTGACTGTTACGAGCGTCACATCACGACGTGGTTTGCGAGCGTCACATCATGATCAAGGGTCACTTCATGGCACAAGAAACTTCATCTCGTTACTATGGTGTTTGCGAGCGTAACATAACGATACAAATAGAGATAGAGAGGCTAGAAAAAACTAGGCGTTATTCGTCGAGGAGGCACCAACTCCCGCTAGGAGCGTTGGTGGTAAAAGTAGTTTCTCGTGTGTCTAATAGAGTGCTCTGATTAAAATTACCTTGGAGAGATTGCATAAACTTTTTATGAGTGACGACATTTTAAATTTTCTTCAGTTGATGGGTGAAACAACTCTGGGTTTTAACCTTGAAAAGGTTTTAGCGATGGGACCCCCCGCTGAAAAACGACAGGAAAAATCGACAGTAAACAGCGACAGGAAAAAGCGACAGGAAAGTAGCGCTATGATTTATGATATGCTTGACGACAAATATGCTTGACAACCTGATGTTATTATGAATAAGGAGGTATCTTAAATATTACAGTGGAAGAAAGATAAAGAGGGAGAGGGAGCAAAAACCTTTTCAAGGTATGTCACATTTTAGCCATTAGGCTCTAAGCGGAAATCATCCGGGGGTGCAGGGGGCGAAGCCCCCGCCGAGGCGCGCAGCGCCGAGTTTTAGGTCCTTTTTGTAATTGGCAAGGGGTCTTTTCAAAACTTTCTCACATCAGACAGAAGACATATATCATTACGACTCAACAACATATTAACTTTTAAAAGTTATCAATCATACTGTTATATTCCTTGCAGTCAGAGCACTCGATTGGATGTACGAGAAACTACTTTACTACCAGCGCTCCTAGCGGGAGTTGGCGACTCCTCAATGGATAACGCCTAGGCTAGAGAAATAGTTTTCGTTTTGCCTGATCTGACTGTAGAACCGTAGGTCTACAGGTATTGTGTCATCTGTAGTAGGGTAAATGCGCCAGTAGTCGGACACCTAACTACATCGATGACTTTGACAGTTCATAAAAATTTAACTGTTCAGAAAACCTACTTTTTTTGCTCTACAACCTCATGACAGGGCTAAAGAATAAGAGCCATAACTTAGAATCGTTTTTAAAAATAAATTCAAAAAATGGTTTCAGTGAATTTTAGAAGAAAACCCCCAAACCCCAGTCGGCAGACACGTTTTTCCTAATGCCGGACATTTGGGAGCCAGTAGACGGACAAGCCCATTTTCAAGTGATTATTTAAGAAATCGCCTGTTACGCCAATTACACTTCTTCAGGTGAATAACAACACACTAATGAAATGAGATTCATTGAATTGAAACGAAAAATGTGATTTCCATTCCTTATTTCCTCAGAGCACCTCCACAACCAAACAGATAACTCCATCAAGGGTTTTCAGTAGGCGCAGTGTTGCACCACTTTTGTCAATTTCTCAACATTAACAGATACTCTTTTTGGAGGTTGGTAGACTTGTCCCTAGCAAAGAGAAGGTTTGTGAAGGAAAAGGACATAGGCACAATCGCCCCAACAAACTCTGGACTTATTTTCGAGGGGAAAACTGCACCAGTGTCCGTCTACTGGGCCTGTCCGGTAATGGGCTCATCTACCCTACATATTTTGTGTTCTCTAGTAGTCAAGGCAGTTTGCTATCATGCCTCTGATTCCAGTTAAATAATGCAACTTTCTATTATTACCTTTCCGCAATTTCAGGGCCATCCTTTCATGGAGAGTTTATTCGAAAATAAACCCTTCATGTACATAATACTCTGTTCGACTGCTTCGATTTTCGCTTTGGCTCTTGGTGCCTTCCCGGACATTGCCTATCAGTTTGAAATCGTCAATTTCGACCATGATGTGAGTATCTATCAACTCCTATTGGGTATTTGCTTGATTTTGTAGAAATTCATAGAGATTTTTTCTTCTTGCTGAAGTAACCACTATGAGTCCATATACTTTGAGCTTGAATTTCTGTAATATAGCATGATGAATGTGGATCTGGTTAGTTAACACTCCAAATACATCCCAGATATGTCTGAAACATGTCAGAACCTCAAACAGCAGTTATGTAGTTCAATTTTTCTTGAACGTATGGATCAAGAAGAGATTATCATTTCTACTGTTGTGGTGTGCTTAATAAAAAAACATATTGTTAAGTAATGCTTGCATTCCAGGGGACGGGTAAGCATTAGGTCAATTTAAAACAGTAGGTAAGCGATAAAACACACATTCTTATTTACCTTCCACCTGCACAAAAGTGTTTTACTCAATGTAATTTAGTTAGTTTTTTGAGTAAGAAGTGTTGTGGACTCCCCCCACCACCACCATAACATTTCTAGCTGCATGCCCGGAAAAGCTCGTTTTTAAAGCATTTACGCGGATTTGGATTCAGAATGGTCTAAAACGGATAAGTAGTGGATTAAGGAGGTTTTTTCTTCTTTTTCTTTCTAGTGTTGTCTTCCTTCAATTGGGAGCATCTTGGCAGATGGTTCTCTGTCCATTTCTTCACGATGGCAGAGGGGGCATATGGGGGAGTCCACCACACCAATTCGGTGAAGGAGTTTTTGGAGGAAGTCATGTCCTGTTGCCATTCGGAAGGCAGCGACAAATTCGTCTCGGGGGCAAGTCAGTGGAAATTGTTAAAATCAAAAGCTGATGCCACTGCCGACCCTCCGCCTGATCAGCCCAAACCCTCCGAGTCTCACTTGCAACTAGACTGGTGCAAATCTCCTTGCTGAACTAACTGACGTAGCTAAGCTCGGCTGCACTTCCAAGGAGCCACGCTTTGCCAGTGCGTCGGCTCTCTAATTGCTGTGTAAATCACAATGACTCGGTATTCATTGGACAACAATCCTCTTTCCATGCGCAATCTGTTGGTCAATGCGATCCACTAGAGAGCTTCCACTACTTCAGCATGGTCCGATGACTGTCTCGAGCCGATGGAGAAAATCGCTGCTTGGGTGTCAATGAAAAAGACCTGCGATGGACTGTCATGGCTGATCCTCTCCAGTGCAAGGTAAACTGCACTGGAGAGCTGGTGCTGCTGCTTTGATTTCGCCGTCAAAGCTTGTGGCCCGGCCACCAACTGGAGTAAACAGTTCAAAATCTGCACAATAGGCCTTGGCTCCTGCAAAACGCCTGTGCTCTCTCAGTACTCCTACAAAACTCATTGCGTTCTTGGCAATAATTTACATAAATTACATCATGATAGATAGATAGATAAAACATGCTTTATTCAATTAAGAACAGAAAAATTTATAAATCATATTATTACCAGGAGACATGCAAATAATCGTGGTCCGCAGGACCGTCCGATGAGTTCACCGAATATTTATATCATATAAGTTCAGATTACATACATTATATATTACCGATCACTTATTACCATATATATCAGGTTCTGGATTCAAGGTCAGATTTTATCTTATTTGTGAAGTCCATATTCAATTATCGTTGCATATCTCAGGTTCCAAGCCATCTTACAATATTTTATTAGATTTGGATCTGCCTTCTTCAATAATGTCAAATATTCATTCCAGTCCAATTCCACCTTACCCAAATACCTCCTTCTCACTGCATTTAGTGCGTTACACCTACCAACAAAATGAAAACAGTTTTCAATTTCCCCACTGCTGCAGATGTCGCAAGCCTGGTTGTTTGAATCATATGGTCTATAGTTTAATGGCAGAAGGTCCCCCCTAACTTTGAGAAGCCACTCACAAAACTGAAAGTCCCTGCATTGGTCCATGGGCATCACATCTCTTTCAAGTCTTTCACATCTTTTCATCCTACTGCGACATTGTGCATCAGGGCTGCTGCGACCTCTTACGAAGCTCTTCAACATGTCACTTGGGACTGGCTCCTTTCCGGATAAGTGGAAGGTCTCCTTCGTTACGCCTGTGCATAAGTCTGGAGACAAGAGCTTAATAAATCATTACCGCCCGGTTTGCTCACTTTCCGCAATCCCCAAGCTCTTCGAGAAGTTGGTTGTCGCTCAGCTCACACCCAGATTTGGGTCGTTTATCGTTGACGAGCAGCATGGATTTGTGCGAGGCTGGTCTACGACCTCAAATCTCCTGGTCTTCCAGGATTTTGTTATGGATGGCTTCCGGTTTGGGGTTCAGACGGATGTGATTGCTACAGACTTTGCTAAGGCTTTTGACAAGTTGTCTCATCGCCACCTCTTATCTCTGCTTGAGTCTTTGGGAATTCATGGATCCTTCTTGGCCTGGCTGCGCTCTTATCTAGTGGGACGTCAGCTGGTTGTGCGTGTGAAGGGGGCTCTTTCCTCGTCTTTTCTTGCCTCCTCTGGAATTCCGCAAGGTAGTCATCTGGGGCCGCTGTGTTTCCTTATAATGATAAACAGTGTTGTAAACCAGACCATCGCTGATGGAATACGATGTCTTCTCTTCGCCGATGATCTTAAGCTCTTCTGTCATTCGAATTCACCATTGGACTGTGAGTCGCTGCAGGCATCAATTTACCGTCTGGAGGATTGGTGTACGGCAAACCACCTTTTTTGAATGCATCAAAGTGTTCTGTGGTGACATTCCACCGCCTATCCAAGCCAATCGTGTACAACTTCACCCTCTGTGGCGCACCCTTCCGGAGGTCTGATGGGTTGGTTGACCTTGGAGTTTTTTGTGATGAACGTTTATCATTCTCCAGTCACATTGAAGCGTTGGCGTCCAGAGCTATGCGCGCCTTTTGGGTTCCTTAAGCGGAACACTAGGGAATTCTCGAGTGTTGATGCCATTGTTACGATCTACAAAGCCCTTGGTTTACCCACGCTCGACTACGCCTCTACGATCTGGTCTCCCTCATATGGAATTCATAAATATCGGCTCGAACGAGTACAGAGGAAATTCTTACGATATATCGCTTACAAGATGGGTATAGCTCATGAGGACGTCGACTTCGAGTCTCTACAGCGTAGATGCGGCTTGACCACGCTCGAGAGGAGAAGATGCGTGAACGACCTAGTTCTTCTCTACAAGATTGTCAACGACGTGATCCACTGCCCACCCTTGCTGTCGAGGATTGATTTCCTTGTCCCTCGCATCGCTTCCCGATCACCGTTATTATTCAGTGTCCCCGTTGCCTCAAAAAACTATGATCGAAATCGACCGCTTCACCGTCTTCCCCGAAGTGCAAATCTCTTTTTGACTTTTTATCCCTAGTTCGATTTCTTTTTCTCTCCCCTCTCATCGCTCAAGACTTTATTTTCAAACTCCCAAGTTTCATTTCAGTAGTTTTCATGTTCATTTCCCCCTCCCCCTTTTGTTTTTCTTTTCTCTTTAAATCTTTCATAATTTATTCCCGCATTTATATCAGTTAGATTCACGTTCCCTTGTGTAGAATGACGTATTATTTTTAAAATGTAATTGGGCTTGCCCGTATTAAATAAATAAAAAAAATTAAAAAAAAGTCTTCGTAGAGCTAAATATTGAGGATGTTTTTGCGAACAAAGCGCTTTCCCTTCATACTCTATATAAACTAGCCTGCCTATAATATTTATGCTTTCCTCTATGAGCGACTTCCAGTTACGTAGATTCTCAAGTGTTAAAGGTGGAATACAATACTTTTCATTTAAGCTCCTCCATTCCTTCGCCCAATACACATTGAGCTCAACACACTTTTTAAATTACATCATGAATTATCATTATTTTCTCCGAATGTTGTGGGCTTATCCCTGCTGAGCGTAACACACTAACTGTTACTAATAATACACACTACTGTCCCTCTTTGCAGCGAAATGTAAGTTTATTCTGTGATTTCTCGTGTTTCAGTTTCGCCTCATACTCGTCGGAGTCCTATGCGCCGACTTCTTCTTCTCATATTTAGTTGACAGATTATGCTTACTGATTTTCGGCGAGGGCCGTCTTAGAATTAAAAAATAACTAAAGAAAAACAAATTACTAGTGAAATCGCGGTATTCGGATCTCTTGAAATGAATTTTAAAAACTTTGTTTATTAAAAATCGCTCGCGAAGTTGTAAATAAGAATCCAAGAGCAGAATCGCTTTTACCATTTTCAGGGTACCGTCATCACATTTTTAGAAAAATTATACATAGGGATATTTGAATTTTTACAAGAAGTGGCTTCTAGAATAAATATCGAAATTATGATGAAAACGAGTACGATTTTATCCGTTTTGTGTATTGTACAATGATTCTGATAGTTTAATTTAAAGTAGTTATAAAATCATCTGTTTTCTTGTATTTGAAGGAGCCCTGCTTATTTTGTTTTCTAGCTGTTCTTAGATTGAGAAAGTTAGGGTTCCTGGGTGGTGTTGTGCGAGGGTTACAATTTGGCACTAAGTAAAAATATCAATAGATTGTGTTACCTAGTAAGGAAGTCTCTAAATTTAATATTCCTATTCCTATTGGCCCATACCTGCATTCAAGTTCTTCTTCCGGAATATTTCAACTTACAAATCATTGAGAGAATTCAGCTGATTTGATCAAATAATTGGAATGTAACGTACCAAAATGAAAAGGGTTATGTCTGAAAGGAAAACAAAATTGTTTATGAATGTTCTGAATAATTGGAAGAATGGGTTGTTCCATTGTTGAGGAGGGAGGGTTCCTAACTGTAAGTGTCTTTGTAACGAGTGTGGAAGTTCAAAAATCTATGGCATCGTTCTATTGTTAAGTACTCGGGTTCCTGTATCAAGTCATGAATGATGAAGGAGTTTGGGTTGAATCATTGTCATTTGATGTTTCTGGAGCAACGAAGGGCGGAAGGACTGTCTGAAGTTCATGTCTTTCCTCGCCAGGTGAAGATTAGTTCTGATGGAAATATGGACGAAACCGTGCATTTTCAGTATCTCCACGCCAAACAAATCTTTACTTGATGCCAGGTCGTGTCTATCCTCGATAGTTTCTGGATCTTTCGAAACTCTTGCCCAAGTCCAATAGAGTGTTTTTGTTCTTCTCGTATTTTTGTTTCACGAAAAACATGGAAACAAGCAGCTAGAGCAAGCAAGCGCCAATGCTAACGTTTCTCGGAGAGTTATCAATTGGCTTTCCATGGAGGTTTTTTGTTTGACGAAAAGAACACGTCATGACAGACCAATTAGCGAGCGGCAGTCACTTTCCATCAAAGAAAACTTCTTGGAAAACGACAAATGTTGTCTTCCAAGTTAAGAAAAGGCTTTTCTTGTATCAGAAAGCTTTCCTTGGAATAAGAACTATTTTTGTAACCACGGGAAGAGAAATATAGGTTGTACTAAAACACTACCAGAGAATGTTTCCACTGACAAAGGTGATGACGCAAAAAAAAAAAAAAAAACCTCTGGAGGATAAGCTGAATAATTACACAACGAGAAAAGGTTAGCATTGGCACTTGCTCGCTCTAGCTGCTTGTCTCCATGTTATTGTAAAACGAAATACTAGAACAAAAATGTACTCTAATGTCTGGCCTCAATGACTTCGAGCTCATCTAGTGGCGGAACTTGCAACTACATCTGTTACTCTAGGAACGAGGGAAAATGGATGTCTCCTAGTTTAGCTCTGGGCTCTAATCAATCTCAGTATTGATTGTTACTAGGTGGTATCTGTAGAGGAAGTGGCAACTCCCGCTAGGTGCGCTGGTGGTAAAAGTAGTTTCTCGTGTGTCCAATAGAGTGCTCTGATTAAAATTACCTTGGAGAGATCACATCAATTTTTTTCGAGTGTCATTGATAATTTTCAACATTAATTAATTATGTTGTTGAGTTGGATGAGATAATGTTGAAAGACCCCTTTTTCTCTTACAAAAAGGACCCAAAAAACCTACAGTCGTTTCACCCACCTACAGAAAAAATGTTAAATGTTGGCACTCGTAAAAAGTTGAAGTGATCTCTCAAAGGTAATTTTAATCAGAGCACTCTATTAGACATACGAGAAACTACTTTTACCACCAGCGCTCCTAGCGGGAGTTGCCACTTCCTCTACATACCACCTAGTTCCATAGTTGGACAGTGTAACAGGTAGTTATGCTTCAATTCCCTTGAATGGAGACCCGATTTTAATAACAAAACAAGTCAAGAATGTGATGAACTGTCTTAATGGACAGACTTGGGTTTGCTGGACAGACCCAATCAGCATGTGATTCGAATCAGATTTGTTTTGAGGAAGGATAGGCGGGTCACTTGATGTTGAAAAGACGTTCCAAAATATTTTAATTTTGTTTGATGCATTTAATCTTTGTTAGGTTCCTAGAGTTGTGAAATATCGGTAACCTTTCTTTTTTGTTTCCTACAAGTACACAGTTTATTAGGTTTATTTGTTCAGCCCAGTCAATTTCAATTCAACTTCCGTTTAAAGTGTGTTCAATGATGATGTATTTGAAGTATATCATGGTGATACTTTTATTGTCAAAAGATTGTCGAAAGGCGAAAAGAGTATTAATACTATTGTGTATGACGATTTTTTAAATAAAATTTAAAGTTATGTAAAAGCAACTTTTTATTGTACCTACCTATATACCTATAACTGACTTTCTATGCTTAGGTAAAAAATATTTTTATTTAATGCTGTGGGTACATAATAATTTCAGACACGGGTCAGAACCCCAAAAAGAAAAACAGGTTCCATTTGACTTATTTAAACAAATAAAAATCCATTAAGTATGTACACTGCATGCAGATACATCTGTACATGGATATGTCTTATGATGGCAATTTAAATGATGAGCTCACTCAGCTGATCAATGACCACTCAGGCGCCTTCAGCATTCTCCATTGACCCGCCCTCTCAAATTTCAGGTTCCTGCGTTCAACAGGAGAGGAAATGACCTTGGAGCTCACTCAGCTGATCATCAACTTTGATGATGTATAGAAGTATCGATAGAATGTATCGATTGACCCTGCCTCTTAAATTTCAGCTTCCTGCGTTCAACAGCATCAGAAAAAACACGTTGCATTGTTTGTGTGTCGAAAATTTTGGAATGACCCCCAGAACTAAGACATATCCATGTCAAAAAAGTAAAGTAAACAACCATTTCAGGTTGGATTTTCGTCTGACTGCCATTCCTGGTGTCACGGACGTCATCAGGTCTTCCAACGGGAAGATCAGAACTTGTTCTGATGATTTCGCTCATGGCTTCCCATTGGCCTCACTGTCCTGGTTTGGGACGGGGGGGGGGGGGGGGGACTGTGACCGGCTTACCCAAAAATATGCTCCCGAGGCGAGCCTCAAACTCATGGTCCCGCAACTAGTCCGAGTCTCGTCTCCAGGGACACGTGCCGCAACTCGCTCGGCCACATCTGAACCTCCCATTTGACCTAATTATAATCATAATCTAGTAAATAATGACTTGGAGGTGATGTTGTGACATCTTTTTGTGGGCTATTCCAATCCACCTACCTAGACTTAACAAGACGTTATCCATCGAGGAGACTCCTCCAGGGATGGTTATCGATACTCGATATTTCAAAATATCGATACTTTCGTACCGATACTCGAAATTTCAGTATCGATACTGCACTACCCGATATTATTGGATATCGATACTTTGGATCCGATATTTCTGAACATCGATACAGTTCTCACGGAAAATTCAACATACTCGTACTTAATGGCTAAAAAATTAAGAGGATTTTTGCACAAATAACGTTGATATCATGGAAAAAATCACTCTGCTTGGACTCTTGATAGTGAAAAATGAATACATTGTTGAAAAAATTATTGCTTCCGAGTCTACCAAGGTAGCAGAATCTTTGTTTTCACTTTTCAAGGATGAAAAAAAAAAACGTCTGCCAAGTGGGTGTGGCACATAGCTTCCTCGTATCCATAACCCGATTATATAGATGATCCGATGCATAGTAGTTAATCTCAGAACATCAAAACAAGTTAATCTGTAACATCCCTGAAAATTTCATTGAAATCGGATGGAAAATGTAGAAGTTATGGCCGTTACCAGGAATTCACGTTTGCGCATGCGCAGTGGCTACTATCAGTCCGAAGGTGGTGATTTTCATAGGGGACCATCTAAATACTAATCTGTAACATCCCTGAAAATTTCATTGAAATCGGATAGAAAATGTAGAAATTATGGACGTTACAAGGAATTCACGTTTGCGCATGCGCAGTGGCTACTATCAGTCCGATTGTGGTGATCTTCAATGGGGACCATCTACAACCTAATCCGCATAATCCCTGAAAAATTCATCGAAATCGGGTAGAAAAAGTGGAAGTTATGGCCGTTACAAGGAAATTCACGTTTGCGCATGCGCAGTGGCTACTATCAGTCCGAAGGTGATGATTTTCATAGGGGACCATTTAAATACTAATCTGTAATATCCCTGAGAATTTCATTGAAATCGGATGGAAAATGTAGAAGTTATGGCCGTTACAAGGAAATCACGTTTGCGCATGCGCAGTCGCTTCTATCAGTCTGGGGATGATGATTTTCATAGGGGACCGTCTACACACCAACCCGCACAATCCCTGAAAATTTCATTGAAATCGGACAATAACTTCGTATAGTTATGCGCGTTACAAGGAAATCATGACAGACAGACAGACACACAGACACTGAACCAAAATTGTTCAGAAAGGTCTAAAACGCAAAATGCGAGTGAAAATTTTTATTTTGGAGAACTTTTTTTTTCGTCCTTGAAAAGTGAAAACAAAGCTTCCGCTACCTTGGTAGACTCGGAAGCAAAAGTTCTCCAAAATCAAAATTTTCACTCGCGTTTTATACCTTTCTGAACAATTTTGGTTCCGTGTTGGTCTGTCATGAATTCCTTGTAACGCGCATAACTATATGAAGTTATTGTCCGATTTATATGAAATTTTCAGGGATTGTGCTGGTTGGTGTGTAGACGGTCCCCTATGAAAATCATCATCCCCGGACTGATAGAATCGACTGCGCATGCGCAAACGTGAATTCCTTGTAACGGCCATAACTTCTACATTTTTCATCCGATTTCAATGAAATTTTCAGGGATGTTACGTTCAGCTGTGGCCGAGCGAGTTGCGGCATGTGTCCCTAGCGACATAGGTTTCTGTAAACTGTCTCTCAAGAATAGTTTTTCAATAGTCTCTCAAGAGAGTTTTTGCTGCCGAAATTTGACGAGCCCCATTAGGAGGAAACTAGCACGAGCAACCAAGGATGCTACCCAGTTGAAGGAGGAGGCCCATTAACTATGGTCACGGGATGTCTAGTTTCTTCCTTCAGTGTGAAGGTCGATAAAGGATGCTTGGAGTCTTGCGACTCTCGTAGTCTCCCCCCTTACTGCAAGCAGCAAGAGATATACTCCTCCTGGGAGGGCTTGTTAGCACAATCAGTGTCCTTGGATATTTGCAAGTCCCTGTGATACCTACAGGTTGAGGCGCACATCTATCTCGCTAAGTTTTTGACAATCCGCAAAACTCACATGGCGGGATCTGTGTGCCAGGGCCAGTACTCTGTGGCCATGGCAAATGGAACCCTACCCGGGGATACAGATGAATTTAGTAGCCCAAGGTTTCCAATTAACCACGACCCCTGCGAATCCTACCTCAATTGGTTGGGAAGCAGGCAAGTGACACTGCGACAAAGTCTGCCTGGGGCTTCCCCCTCCCGCGGTACCAGTATTGAGGTGAGATTGATCCCTGATTAACTATGGACATGGGGGGGGGGGGGGTCTCTAGAAACGGGAGGAAGTCTGGGGAACCCTTTCATCGTCGCCTGCTGTAGGCGGTAGGCAAATTCATCGTCACCTGCAAACCCCGAGCTTTGTGAAGAGGATCCACAGGCCCCGGTAGTGGTGTGCAAAAACTCACGTGGCTCTTGATGTAGGTAGTTTATTCTGAAATATGAACGGTAGAAAGAGGCCACGGCAGGTAGACAAGTACGTACTGATGTATGGAGAAAGTAGTAGAGACGAATGAAGGGAATCACAAAAATACCTAATACCATAAGCAATATCAAGTTACGGGTGTTTAAAAATAAATTTATCAAGTTTCTTTTCAAAATTTAATCATTGCAATAAATTTTTTATACACATTTCATACATAATCCATATTCCTTTACACAAAATTCACAAATTTACAAGAGCCCGAATAATACATAGACTCTATTCTAATAACATTCAACAGTTTTATCCTTTATTAGAGGTTTCATTTTTGATGGCTTAGATCACAGTAAATCTTCAGTTGATGAGACCTCGAGAATAAACGAATACATCAACAATATAAATGGTCTTAATATTAACATCACTACAAACTCTCGTAAAAAAATATATCTTCACCAAAAGGAGCAGTTACGTGCTCAACGAATTGAATTTATAACTAAAATGACTACTAATACTGGACGTTTCTGGTTGTAATCAGTTGGGTAAAATTAGGTAGTCAAGATTGTGTTTCATATTGATTTAGAGAGAAAAATGAAATCAATTTCAGCGACGGTTATTGATTTTTCTCATGGGTAGGTATCACAAGTTAGAACAATTTGGTTAAAATCATGATTATTGTACTCTGGTTAGAGATTGACACATGAACTACTAAGCTTCACTTGGCACAAATATTGTGAAACCTAAAACATTCCACAAAAACTTACATGAAAATGTAAGGTGTCTTGGCACAACATACTAAGGGGATTCTACGTTTAGTACCGATAACATTTACATTTTGTCAGGACAGGTTCTCAAATCACTTTTGAAGAGATTCAATAGAAATAGTCGCAAATCTGACGAACAGTCGAAGAAGAGAACCTTGGAACAGCGATGAGAGTGATTGGAAAAAGTTTGGTTTGAAAATTCATCTAGCAACAGGGGATTAACAAGCGGCGACTTTGGGACCTATCAATTTGAGATCCTACGCGGATTTGGTTACCTAACAGAATACTTGCAACACAAGTGGAAGCAGGTGCTAACACGTAACAAAAGCCAACTTTAAAGGGAACTCTTTTTAACACGTTGAAGTTGTCACTCATGACCATCAACCTCGACTGATTCAGCTCTGGATTGAACTGTTCGTCTCATCTATCACGAAAAACAGGTAGAAAAGAGCAGTAACCGAGAACGAATGAACAGGAGCAGATATTCTTGAACCTTTTGCGAGAGGTGTTTGCATGACATTGACACGACCTGCTACAGGGACCCCGGGATTTGTGTGACATAAATGCAATTTGCATCCAATGTGTTAAACAGAGGAATTTGGTATTATGCCGAGTTGAAACACCTCCACAGGATTTAAACGTGAACTATCGAGATAGAATAATTGCACTACTACATTACAATACTCTGTCATATATTTCTGTGAGCGAGGGATGACCACCTCTACAGTCCCAGGGTGGCGGCCAGTGACCCCAACCTGACATGAAAAGTATCCCTACGGCCAAAACTGACTCGATTCTTACTCTGAACCTACAGCTGTAAGTGTCTCTTCACAGGGGTATCCTTTTGAATGTAGGTAATTATGGATGCAAAATCTAACTAAACCAATGCCTGAACTAGGTTTAACATGTTGGACGGGGATCGCGTCTATGTCACACAAATCCCATGGTCCCTGTGGCTGGCTGCATCTATGTCACGCAAACACCTCTGGCAAAAGGTTCAAGAATATCTGCTCCTATTCTTTTGTTCTGCGTTTCAGCTCTTTTCTAGCTGTTTTTCTTGATAGAAGAACTATTTATGAGACGAACGGTTCAATCCGGAGATGAATCGGTCAATGTTGAAGGTCATGAGCAGTTATCAAAGTGACACCTTAGCTTTGCACGCTTCACCAAAAAAATGTCTCCGTGATGGTGGACCAACGCATTTTTTTCCCGCGTTCGACTGATATTTGAATTGGTACCAATAGTGCAGAGCCGATGAACATGGAGAAAACATTTTTACGAGACTCCTCTGCTAATAAAAATTCTCTTTATAAGAGACTGGTTTCAGTTCGAACCTCACCAACAGTCCAGAGACAAGCAGAACTGTCACATTGAAGCCACTGCTACTGCTAGGAAGTAGCAGTTCAGCTCTTGAACATGGCGGTTCTGCTGGTCTATGTTCTGATGATGGGGTTCTGACCTGAAACTGGTCTCCAATAAAGAGAATTTTTATTAGCAGAGGAGTCGAAAAAAAAAATTTATTAGCAGAGAGCCGAATAAATTAACTAAACAGAACAGTAGACAGAGAGAAAATCAGTTGGCAAGCTTGGATCAGTTCAGCACAAAAACAGGTGGAAAATACGGAACCTTGTATTTCACACCCCAATTTCTTGGTCAAAACGGAAAATTTTAAAGGCTCACGTTTACAAACACAGATCAAAATCAGGACCATCCTTTGTTGCCGAAAAAAAAAGTTACGGAGCACCTTCCACAAGTGTTTTTGATTCAATTTTCTACTAGTTTGTCGAGGAAGCATTTTCTCGAGGGTTTTCTTATAATCTTGAGTGAGTATTTCCTACCTATTAATTTTAGACCTCTCAAGCGACGTAAGAGATATTATACAAAAAAATTTCTAGCCATCAACATTCATGGTAATTACATCACATTCATAACAAAATGAACCACACATCTAGTTTCCCCATTGCACAATTAATGAACCCGCATTGAACGATGAACTAAGACGTAAACGGCGCTGCCTTAATTACGAGTCATGTAATTTTAAAAAATGTTACTCCCTTTCCTTTTTGGGTTTAAAAATACTTTTACATTATATACAATCAGTCGCTTCAAGGTATGTAGGGAAAATTTCAGCCCTAATAGCGTGGATAGTTGAACATCCTAATAATTTCAGTAGAATACCAACAGAAAAGTACGGAGATAGTTGAACGGCAGAAAGGATGTTTTGTGTGAATTATCCATTAACTAAACTTTAACATTGGGGTCGCTGGGGCTACAATATTTCTTGCAGATATGTTTCTAGTCTTCTCCTCTCTTGAAATCACCAAGAGGACGATACTATTCCTGATATTACAGTGTTATTGCACGTAAAATTATAATAACGTCGATAATCTTAAACTTAAAATATACTAAATTTGATTAGGATACCGTATAAACATAAAACGCATGAAACCAAAAAACAAACGTATCAATTATAAATAAACTAATCACCTAACCAAGGTTATCTATTGCACAGTTTTGGTAATGGAGGGAGGCCCTCTGGAATGTCATGAATTCTTAAGTACAATATATTTGTGCAAATTAAAATAAGTTGACAAGTTCGCTAGATCAATATTATGGAGGATTGGCCGTAAAAATACAAAGGGATAAATACAAATTATTGGACTGAAAAAGTGATGACGAAAGTATGCAATAGCTTACTTCTACTTCAATTCTACGACTGAACAAATTGGAAAACTGGGATTTCAATTGCTTAGAAGTAGTGAATCTGAGAATTCAAAGGTAACGCTGGAAAAACCTTGATGTTACCAGTATTAACACTCTCAGCGCGGGTTTTGCCATGTGGCAACGCGCTCAGATTTTGCCTCTGACAGCAATTTCCTTAAGGCCAATTCACATTAGATGGGCAGGGCAGGGCAAGGCAAGGCAAAGACCAGGCAGGGCAAGGCAAGGCAAAGACCAGGTAGGGCTCAATCACGATCGGTATAATGTAAAAGTAACAAGTTCGTTCACACTGAATGGGCAGGATCAGATCAGTAACTGCTCTTTGCATGAACCTTGCCCAGCCAATCAAACCCACAGCCGCTTCCCTCACCCTGTCACTTGCCTTTTGATCAGCAAGTTCTACGTTTTTATCACTAACTTTTCGTGGTCTTTTTTTGTGACATGGAGGAAGATCGTTTAATCGAACTTGCACAAGAGAACAGCAAACTATTTGACATGTCCAATCGAAAATATGTCGACAATGTGTGGAAAACAAAGATTTGGAATGAAATCGGAAGTGAACGTTGATAGATTATATGTATCTATCTATGTACCTACCTAATCATAATTAATTTTTTGGTTGATTATTCTTTTTTTGTTGTTTTTATTCCCTATTTCCTCAACATTTATTTTTAGAATATATTTTGGACAGGGACTACTTTGGGTTCTGTGGACCCACAAACGTTTTCGGTGTACTTTTTTTTCTCTTCCTACTCTTCATCAAGTAGGTAACAATGCAATTTTTATTAAAGTACCGGTTGACTGCATTGTGAACTGCCGTCAAATGATCGGGAGATGTGAATACACGGGATCCATCAAGGCACGGTAAAGTCATTGAATGGTCCTTGCCTTGCCTTGCCCCGCCCTGCCCGACTAATGTGAATCGGCCTTTATGGCAACACAACGATAGGAAGCTCTACCCAAGTTATAGGTAGCCCTAAAAGGGTCCCGTTAGGGACCACTAGCTTCAGTATGTGCTGAACAACCAAACGGCATTCTTGGAAATTGATCAAATTTAGCTTTTCTCTAGTCTACACGCATCTAAAAACGTCGTTGACAAAATTAGGAAGCTGATGTTTAATTTCAAAAACAAATAAATTAAAAATACCGTCAGAGGCGTAATTCTATGAACATGTTGCCACGCTGAAAGTGTTAAGTCAATAATGATAAGAGATCAATACGTTAATATTATTACTTTCAAGATGGAGACTGACGCTTCCTATTTAGAGATGGATGAACATTTTTCTGCTCCACTGCTCCACAAGAGCGATTCACTCACAGGAGTAGGACACATGGTTCAACCCATCTATAGGTCTACCATAGAAAGTCTGCATCCATGTGGCGCCCCCTAAGTGGCGGATCCGAAAACATAAGGTGAAACCTTCGTAGGGAAATGGGACTGGTGCGAAACTTTATGTTCATAAGGTGCCTATACTGCGATCGAAATCCAAATTTCACAATTTTTTTAAGCAGTAGAAGGAAAAAATGTCACTTCTAGGCGAGAATTTCGCGAAAAATTATCGAATTCATGGAAATTACATAATAATAAGAGATAAGGGGGCTGCACGGCTGCTGCAGCTGGGACACACAAGACCAGGATCAAGGGTCAGCCACCACAAAATTCTTGAGAAAGATGAAGGTGGAATGGCTCTGACAATGACTGATCCTTTTATTGAAAAACGAAACTTTGAAATGCCTTTTAAGGGGGTCATCAATGATAGAGACCAATTGAAAAGGGGATGCCTAACCTTGCACTGGGCTCTACCTACAGATGGATCAATAATGTGTGGAAGATCTGGCATAGGCATTAAAGGTCCTTCAGCCAGGCTCGTAAAGTCTCTCGAGACGAATGCCACAAACTTTCAGGAAGAGGTCCATGTAATTCAGCTAGACGCTGAAGAAATGCTGAAAAAGTATCTCAACACAGCCCAAGTATACATTCAGCTGTTCAGGGTTCAGCTGTGGCAGAGCGAGTTGCGGCAAGTGTCTCTGGAGACGAGACTCGGACCTGTTGCGGGGCTGTGAGTTCGGGGCTCGCCTCAGGAGCATATTTTCGGTAAGCCGGTCGCAGTTCCCCCTCGTCCCAACCCAGGGCGGTGAGGCCAATGGGAAGTCATGAACGAAATCATCAGAACAAATTCTGATCTTCCCTTAGGTAGACAGCTGATGACGTCTGCGACGCCAGGTATGGCAGTCAGACGAAAATCCAACCTGAAATGGTTATTTACTTTACTACTTTACTTTACCTACATTTTGTCAGACAGCCAGGCTGTTTTGAAGACCATTGCTTCATGCACGTTCGAAGTTGGTCTCGGAATGCCTGAATACCCTGGAGGCATTCCCCAATAGACCTTGTTAGGTCGCAGTGGAAGGAATTAGTAGATCAACTCAATAAAGATTACTACTTTACAAAAAAAAAAAAAAAAAAAATCTTCTCTAGAAGAATGCGCCAAAGGGATGCAGCATTTTTATGGTAGACCTATAGCTCTCCCGCCTCTGAACCATACATGGAACCAAGAGAATTTCTTCTTCCATACCCAATGTTCCTATCTACATATCAAGAAGGTTGTCAAGTAACTCTAGTTACTCTATCAATAGCTGGTAGTCCAGATTTTCTTTGAGGCATTTTCATCCCAGACTCACGATTTTTTGTGATCGACGATGAAGAATCCATTTTTGACATCCCAGTTTTTCAGTTTGTACTGATGTCACTCGAGACATTGACTCAAAGTTTGGCACTTTGTGACGTGTTGTTAAAAAACAAATAACACGAATTTTGGAAACGAACCTTGATCAAATTTTGGGTAAGTTGCAACATTTCCAAACCTGACAGAAATATACAAAATCAAGTCCATGATATCGATGAGCAAATTGTGTTACCAACTTCATCAAGTCAACACCGGCTACATCGGGCCATTCTATTGTACTCGGAGTAGAGATTCTAAATTCTAGATAATTGCGACTTTTATGAGATTCAATTGTACACAATGGGGATGTTTCTTTGATGGAAGACTTTATCATAGGAACCCTACAGGAGATAGAAATTTTACGGTAGGTACTTCAAAACAAAAAGGCATGCCGTGGTAACTAGTAAAACATTGTGAAGTGAAACGGTTTTAGACTATCGTTGTGGGTCATAGGAAAAGGATGAGTAGTACGACCAAAAGATGCAAATAATTGTGGACCTGTTAAAGATCAGTGCGTAGAAATCAACCATCAAAACAATACGGTGTCAAGACTACCGTACGTTGAAATTGTTCTTGAACATCTACATGCTCTTTTGTCCCTTGGAGAACGTATTTGAACCATTCTTTGAATGATTACAGGTGACAAAAGTATTGTGAAACCTCACTATTTTCCAAGTTAACGGCAGAACTAACTGCAAACCGATTCTGCCTGTTTTTGAACAAAATCCGTTATACTGCTCACAGAACAGTATCGTTACTCCAGTGCAGGACTTGAGATCCGATCACATATTCAGATCACAACTTCCCAAAATAAAATAATCGCAAATTAGGCAAAGTATCACTAGTTCAATTAATGTGTTTGTTCACATGTCAAACCTGAACATTTTGAATTACTGAACCAGTCAGGGAATTGAAGGTAAAAATATAGAAAATGCTTCCCAATGAAAGATAAATTACTTTGAAACAAAGGGTCAGTCTTCAAATGTTTTTTGGCTGATGTATACCTATTTCTAGAAATATTCGCGGATAGTGCACGCGATATTACGAGTGGTCGGATCGCCTACGGAGGAACGCTCTGCCGTGGCTGGTAGATCTAGAGAGAACGACGAGTGCTGAGGCCAATGCAAGCCTGGTGGGTACAGAGTCGCCTCCAGGAAGTCGTACAAACAGCGTTCCGACTGCGGCAGAGTTATCATGCGTTGGCTCAAGTGCTATCGGACGCACCGGGATCTCACAAGGACTGGGAGGATCCACCAAAACCGTTACTCCAGCAAAAGGACGCTTGGCCATGTGAAGCATCTCGACAACATGGCGTCGTCGAGCTCGGCGCATGTCGGTCGCTTGTTTTGCTTTCCAGGCGACGACGCATGCAGCCAAAAATAAGAAGAAACAAGAAAAGAAGACCGAAAAGAACACGAACAGGTCTATATGAAGCTGATCTTGCCGGAAGTATATTGTCCCGTAAGTAGGTTTATCTACTGCTAGAAGAATTATGAAAAACTTAGCTCTACCAAGATCATGTCTGTCGTTCGGTAATGTGATGACTAATCTATTGGTGATATTTTTTACAACTACTAAATTAGAATGCCTATAAACTGTAATGAAATCACTCAATCCTGTAGCGACTCTTTCAATTTTTCGATCGATCTTGACTCCACTATGATGCGGTGAATGGACGTGATTCATACTGTATTCATCGGGAAATATTTCGCCAATAGATTCGCCGTTATCGTAATACCTGCAATCGGAACACATCAATACGGAAGGAACATAAAACAGGCAATGAAGGATTTGTTGGTTACAAAATGTAAGTAGGTTACAATAAAATATTTAGTCAAATAAGTGGGAATTTTTTTACAGTAAAAGTCCTTTGGCGTTTCCAATCACTTTTATTCGTGGAGAGCTTTCGACAACCCTCTGGTTATCATTATCAATCCAACAGCAAGAGGACAAGATTTCTGTGTACAGCACAAGTAGCTAGAGTTAACAAACGAGTTGGTTATCTGCAGTAGTGGCTACTAGGGCTCTACACAGAAATCTTGTCCTCCTGCTGTTGGATTGACAATAACAACCGGAGGGTTGAGATATTCAACAGATTTGGGATTGAGAGAAAAAGACTCAAACTGAAAATTGTTCACTAATTTCAGAAATTTTGCTGAGAAACAAACGTAGATACAATACAAAGATACGATCACTAAAAACTTCCTAAAATCCTACGTAGAAGAAAATAGACAATATAAAATAATCTCACCTTGAATCTAGTCGGATTTCATGAGCCCACGTAGTTCTATTCATTTCGATGACGAAAGTATCTTCTCGTGGACTGAGGTACAGTTCCAAATTTCCTTGTGTAACATCGATTGTTATTCGGATGTCCACGTTCACAAATCTTGGCTGCACAGCGAAGAACGCCTGGAACGAAACAGATTGTGTGACCTCCACTTCTGCCATCTACTTAATTTTAATTTTTAACGAATGAATTGCATAGAATCAATAGTAGGAATTGCGAAGCTGCGAAGGCACACGGGCCTTTTTTCACGCCATCCGCTTGGCATGTTTGCCAACTGGGTGCGGTGTTCGAGAGGTAGTCGCGGGACAACCCTACCCCATTGCCGTGCCTGTCGGAGTGGAAATGAGCACCTGTATCATGTAATGCAGTAGTGTCCACGAACTCATAGGGACCGCATCCTACGTCATGATGCGGTCGCCAAGCAGATAGCAAGTGCTTTGTCATCTAGCGGCTGGGATGTAGAGAGGGAGAGATTGTATCACATGCCAAATGACCAGGGCAAGAAGCTCGACATTGTTGCCATCAAGCCCGACCAGTCTTGCATTATCCTGGATGTCCAAGTTGTCAATGGCAGCTCAGACATGGAGCAGACTTGGCGGGCCAAGATATGAAAATATGACACAAATGATTTACGGCAAGCAGTGTCGGAGCTAAAAGGAGTGGCACCCAACAACACCAGGGTGATGGCTGCAACCTTGTTGTGGCGCGGTGTGTGGTGCGGGAAAAGTGCCACGGAGTTGCGCGAGTTGGGCATCTCAGTAGGCGTACTCCGTGGTATCACCACCCGTGTCCTGCTCGGCTCGTATTTGAACTGGTGGTCGTTTTATAGAGGCACTTCCCTTCATCCCTCTCTCCCACCCCCACCTTCCTCATCTTCCCTTATCCCTAGGGCCGGCGTCGGGTGAGTCCTGGGCATCCTCCCCATTATGTTTGATTTATTTTTTTATTTTTATATATGGTGTGCCCCATCCGTCAGAAAGACAATTTGTCTTTAAAGGGAGTTATAAATTTAAAAAATATATATATATATAAAATTATTAGATCCCCTGACTAGTTCTTTCTACTAGGCCACCAATAATTTATTGGTATCATATACCAAAAATGAAGAGGCAATATTGTGTAAGAGAACATACGAAGCAAAATAGTTTGCATCCTATATTATTGCGAATGATACGAAATTAGTCTTACGATAGAATATTCAAACCTAAACTTCAAATTACAGCATACAAATAGTAAGTAGCCAATGTTTTGAAGAGAGAATTCTCACTATTAGTACATTCAATAATCTCTTTGTTTAAAGAGTGTCAACATGACGCTCTTTCGTAAACATAGCTAAAAGAAAATAAATAAATCGACTGATAAGAGACGATCTTAATTTTCATCATTACTATCGTGTTATCTCTCTGGTACACTACGAGGGAGACAATACATCTATTTCAAGAATGAACCAAATAAGTAAGGATGAAACGTGTGAACAAAAATCATATTTCAAGTATGAGGCGAACCCGAATACACAGAAGAAGATACAGAATACAGTGGTTCAATATTTCAGTTATCCTTACCCCTTGACCAGGACTCAGAGGAGTGTGTTTTAGGTCAGTATCATCTGCCTGTTTCCCGCCAAGATTGAACCTGAGATCGTAGGTCATGTGCTTGTAACACTGATGCCCGCCAGTTGGCATCCCTGAGTACGATTCCTTGCACTTTGAACATTGGTGCTCCCAACAATGAACTTTGCCCATACAGTTTGGGTCACTCTCTGTATTATTGTGGCAATCACACCTAGAATAAAAGAGACAATGTAAATTGAGATAAGGATCAAACTGGTTGCCTAACAGCAACAGATTTTCATGCTATGAAACGTCGTGCATGGGAGAATAAATATGTATCCTTTGAATGTAAGTTGCCCAAAAAAAAATCTTTACGTACCCAATTAAATTATTAGCAATGGACCATTACCATGATTTGTGAATCAATTTTTTCTCAAAAGTAGCTTCTTACATGATAACATAGGGTCTGTTCGGAGAGGCAGTCCTGAATGGTTCGGAGGGGTCCATTCGCCTCTATCCCCTCCCCCTTTCAGCTACGGTTCGGTTCTGAACTGGTTCCGGACTGCCTCTCCGATCAGACCCATAGATACAAGTTCGAGATAGACTCCAAATAGCATGGTAAATGCACTGTAATTAGGTGTAACTTGCTGATTGAGGAGCCCTAACCATCAGGACTCATCTGAACAATACGAACTGATTGCACCTTGTCATCTCGTAGTATTTCCAAACTAAAGGTGGATAGTGGGTGAGTGAACTGGTCTCTTAGACTTTCTCTCCTTCAAATTACCTTCAGAGGAAATTTCTGCGTTCACTGGGGGTTTTTGTTAAATTTTTATTAATTTTTAGTATTTACTCATTCATAAAATTTGTTTTTGTGTCCTTCGGTAGGCACGCAGCGCAACAACCCCAGTGAGAACTTTGAATGGCTCAGAAATTTGGTGTTATTCCTTCTCGAATGGTGCGGGGGATCTGCTGAACTCAAAAGTTTGTCCAAATCAGCAGCAGCTAGACTCGTGGCTTGAGGGAGTTGTTTTGATGACACAAAAATAATTGTCCTAAGAGAATGCTAGGGAGCCAGTCCCTTCAATTCATCTTCAAATCATTCAAAATTAACTTCCCTCGATTGGGGATTGATCTCCAAACCTTCCTACTAAACTACACATACCTGATCACGGAGGTAGCTGATCATACTATACTTTTATTAACTGTAAATACTCCCTTTACTACCCTACTATGTGAGCTTTAAGAATAACATTTTTTACTAAAGCTTTTTTCAAGACAATTTTATGAATTCAGCAGGAAAGTGTTAATAAATGAGTCTAGTGTAGGCCCATACTGAGAAATTCTTAGCAGGTCGCACACTACTCATGGGCAAAGTGAACTAGTGACCTTTTCCAACTGAACTTGTCTTCGGCGTGAGTGACATGGGAGTCAACTTGCTCAGGTGAACTGGATTTACACACCTCTATTTCGAACAGAAAATTTCCCTGACTATTCTGGTCTGTTTATTGTCCATTTTTACAATTTTGTTTAACGTAGAGAAGGAAAAGGTTATTAAAAATTTGAAGCAGGGATTTTTCTCACAAATAATCCCATTAAAAAAATGACTTACCCTTCTCCAGATATTGGATTGCAAGTATGACCATGACCATGGCACTCACAAGGCCGACAAGAAACTCTGTGATCGTCGCTCCCTCTAAAGTGCCCTTCGAGACAATCTTCACATTTTGCTCCTGTGGTGTTGGATTTGCAGCCAATGCATCTGTGAATAGACAGGTAGACTCATTATAATATACATTATAATATAACGTACCAACTAGTGAATATCGAGCATGAAGTGTAGATGATTAAAACTGATACTTACTTAGCTTTTGTGGTAGGACCAACAACCAATATTTTCTCGAGTTCTTCTCGTGTAGCTTCATGTATGAAATCAAGATCGGTAATGGTCTCATCAACACAAACGTCAGTGTGATTGTTGCAATAATCAGAGCATGGGATGCATTCACCGTTGTCCGTGGGGTCTCCGACAAATAGCGGCTTACACCTGGTAATTGAAAATTCAAAAAAAAATTTCATGTAGAAAAACGGTTTGATATTACGATCAATAGAAGATGGTTTCAAATTGTTTGTTGTAAGCTCGTATTTGTACAATAATATTAGTGGGTAATATACGATTTACCTATCACAAGTGGGTCCTTGAGTATTGTTACGACATTCTAGACAGTCGTCTAGACGGTCAGGCCCGGCACAGTGAGAGTGTCCGTTACATTGGCATTGAATAGAACAGTTGGCACCAACGTAGCCAAAATCACAAGTACAAGTATCAGGAGCAGTACAGCGACCACGAACACAACCTTGTGTGCACACAGGCACACAGTCTCCACTCGACTCTCCTTGTTTGAAACCTGGCGATGAAATGAAGAAAGTTTAGTGTTTATGCTTCAGAGATATTACAACCACGGTGGTATCAGTAGCCGACATATAAGTCACTAACCTGGACCGCATATGCAATGGTAACCATCAGGACCATCAACACAAGTCTCTGAGGTCTGATCGCAGTTGTGATGCCCATTTTCACATTCATTTTCAGCAGGACAAACGACGTAGTGCCAAGATAGCTTGTTCGAGTCAGCAAGGGAAGAGTTGGTTTTGTTTTCATAGAGAACCTCACATGTGGCTCCTTCTGCTGGTCCTTCCGACGGCTGATCCAGGGAACCTTCAGTACAAATCCCCTGAAAAATATTGCATCAACATTACTCAGTATACGAACAGTGTGAAGAGAAGACGGTTTCAAACAACCCTAGATGTTCTTCGGTTTTTCATATAAACTTACCATCAGAAATTGTTTTACAAAAAAGCTAGTAAAGTCTCGGGGGAGATCCCAAATAAACAAAAAAGAGCATAGAGCTACTCACTTGTCCCGTTGAGTTTCCTGAATCAAGAGCACACCATCCACAATGCGCATGCTCAAGGCATGTTGAACACTGACTGAAAGTACTGCACGGTTGAGGGCAAAGAGCACCACGGGAGAGCACAAGACCACACACTCCTCCAGCACACACAAGACTCTGGTAACTGGGCGAAATACATTCTCCAAGTCGAGTAGACCACCGACATTCATGCCAATCACCTTCTCCACCCTACAAACGAAACAGGTGTTAATTATACGTATTTTCCGATCATTTAACATCAAGGGTAGAGCTGCTCTATTGATTCAGGAATCTTGCTGAGGTTACCTGCGATTGAAGGCAAGTCTGGCAATCCATATGATGGGAACATCTTCTCGGGCAAGCCGGCTCAGTTTTGATTTTGTAGCTTGAGCGATCGCTCAACCCACGTTCGACACATGTCCAATCGTAAACAGGATCAGCAGCAATAGTTACTCCACCTTCCTCAGAAGTCTTCATAACTTGCCTGAAAAGTGAAATAACTATATGTAAGATGTTACACTGGGAATACTAGCAGAACCTCCCAGGCCTGAGACAGGCAAAACTATTTGTGACGTTCTCTAAGAAACGGGCTAAAGAACTTATAGCTATGCCGAAGAAGGACGTCAGAATTCTTGTGGGTCTGCTAACAGGTCACTGCCCACTTCGCTATCACCTAAAGAAGATAGGCAAACTAACAACGGACATCTGCCGCTTCTGCGACATGGATACGGAAGATGCCGAACACATCTTGTGCCACTGTGAAGCACTGGGTCGAGCTAGATACACAATCCTCAGGAGTGATGTCTTAGCTCCTGACACCATCTCTAAGGTGGCAAACACCGATCTTCTCTGCTTTGCCAAAAAGTGGGGAGAAGGGGTTTTCAGTAAACCCTTCTTAGTAGGCTAATGTAGCCTGGAGGCACTCCAAAATAGATCTTGTTGGTCGCAGTGGAAGGAGTTTGTATATCAACTCATCTAAGACCTCCTACTCTATATAAAAATAAAAAAATAAAAAAGATGTTACATTTACCCACCAGGATGAACCAAAATTTGATCACAAAACATGGCCGAATTCCTTCCCTAGTAAATTCGTTCCAAACTTTCGGAAAAACGTTTAGGCGTTCCATCAAGCCATAGACAAACAGTGAGTAGCTTTGGGTAAGAGGAGGGCAAGATACAGGTATTGTAACATCCACAGTTTAAGAATCTCCAAAACACCTACTCCATCTGTGCATTACCTTGTCCATGCACAGTCTCCCATCGCAGAACACTTTTCACAATCGGAAGCACGACACGACATTTCAGGGCACTGCTCCACAGAGTTTATTTCACGGCACTTGTTGTCCTTCGTGCATTCGTATTCATTTGACGCAGGAACACATTTTCCAGATCCTCCACATTTTGAGCACCATTTACAAACCTGAAATGCAATACCGGTTAATGAATTTACTCTCAAAGACGTAAGATTATTTTCTACTTGGATGTTTTGATTCCCTCTAACCCAGTGGTTCCCAAACTGGGGGGGCGTGGAGAAAGTCCAGGGGGGGCGTGACACCCAAATGGAATAAATAAAAAAAATTACAAAAATAATTTCCTCAGATTTTTGAAATAAAGTCTTTCTAAGTTTCACCTTCCTTAAATTTAAAATGTATCTGTGTTACAGTGTTAAATTTTGTATCAGTAATTATATTCGTTTTTCATGTAATACTTGTTTTAATTTTCACCAGACGTACAATTATTGAATCTTTCCATTCTGCGTTAGGTACCGCATTCAACAGTGATCGAAAAATCTACCTACTCACCGTATCAAGTAGGCACATACTTGTACAAGTAGGAGTTGGTATGTACGGTACCGTGGAAATAGGGTATTGCAAAATGGAAAGCTGATATGTGTGTGTGTGCTGCGTGGGGGGTCTCAAAATAACCAGAGGGGGGCGTGGGAGGTCTCCAAATAACCAGAGGGGGGCGTGGTACAAAAAAGTTTGGGAACCCATGCTCTAACCTGAGGACTATCCCACTGGGTGGGCCAACGGGCCAGACAATCAGCACAAGTTGCGAAGGGCTCGCACGTTCGGCGGGACATCCACTCACTGTTACACTCAACACCATTGGAGGTGCGAATGGTACCATTGAGTGGTTGACAAGGATCGACTTGCATCTTTTTCTCAGCTGCAAAACAATAGCTGTTGTTCGTAATTCCGTTGTTGGAGACAGAACAATAGGAACAGCCCAGAGAACGTCTGAAAAATCGGTGTCAGAAATTAATAAAAGTCAAGAAATACATATTTAGCGATCAGTGGAATGTGGATTTATCATTCTATCCGACCTGCACTTTTCTTTTGAAGACCAAATAGCACAAACATCTTCTGGAAGGGCGATTCTAGTCACGTGACTATCAGTGCTTCCAGTGAAACCGCCCATAACATACGCGACAACGTTGATTCCTGACGAAGATTCGACATCTAGAGACATGGCGTGAGCGTACGTTGATGGCGGGGGCGTTCCAACAACTCTGATTCCTGTCCAAATCAAATTTTAGGTTACTCAAGTAAATAAAAAGAGGAAGACGTTCAGAAATTAAATCCCACACCCCTGCGATCACTTTTCATCTGAGCAATGGTCGTTGAAAGAGAGAAACCCAGCCCTTCTCCTGACTTCTATCACCCAGAACAACTGCCTTATTTTGACTTGGTTTATTAAACTAAACCTATTCGTTTTGATTTTAATGGTGATGCGGAGTTGATCTATGAAGGAAAGAAACTCCTCCAAAGTAAATAACACAAACTATTGGACATTAGTGACAGTCGGAAGAACAAATACCTCAATAATAAAATACCTTTATCAATCAGTTTGACCCAATGATTACAGCTGTATATGTAAGCCACGAGAGGATCAGGTCCTGCGCCACTTTCTGTCCTGCCTCCAAAAACAAGCATATAATCGTTTGTAGTGACAGCTGAGTGTAAGAACCTTGCCTTTGGCTGAAACAAACGAACAAAGGAGTCAATCCATCAGAGTAAAGTAACACAACAACACAGAAATATTATATAGTGTGTACTAATACAGTCGTATACTCTTGGTAATTCAAAATTAAACCAAATTTACCATATTCAAGCGAGCAGGATTGAACTGAGCAAATGTCGGCAGGGCGGACCAGGTCTTGGATGGATAATGGAAAGCGAACAGTCGATTAGAGATATGCGTTCGATTCACCCCATATACGTATCCTCCGAACACATAGAAACTCTTTGTAGGCTCGTGATAGACTGTACTGTGGCCGTACACCCCTGGAATCGAAATGTATCATTTATAAAAGAATGGTAATTAAATGTAACATAATAGGACCGTTATGCACATTGTAAAGCCGGCTCCACTCAGGCGGCGTTCGCCAAGCACCGAGCTACTCGCCTAAGTACTCTGCGAGTGGTGAGCTCATTGCTCCACACATTCGGAGTTCGTCCCACGCAGAGTCCTTAGGCGAGTTGCTCGCAATGGATGACGAAGTTATGATTCACAGAAAAATGCCCCGACGAGCAGCCCCGTGCGATCCCGCATGTGTGGAGTGGGGCTGATGCTCGCTACTAGTCGTCGCGATTGAAGTAAAGGTGAGTAGGAAATCGCGTCACTGGTTAAAGTCACCTATTACCGGAGAGTCACCGTTCCGTTTGTCACCTTTTACAGAGCCGACCCTATTACCAACTGACTTGCAGTGACAGCAGGTAAAATAACGCTCCCTTCCTCCCTGTTCTTGATCACTATTTCACTTTGACCCCATCGGAGCTTCTTGAATGGGGTATTTCAGTCAATTTTTTTAATTTTTTTTTTTTTTTCAAAAGAGTATGGCTCAGGAATAACGGTAATCGGGTCTGTTCGTCGAGAAAATGTTTTTAAAAAATCAGAGAAGCTAAGGAAAGTTGAAGATTTGAATGGTGTGACGTAGCTAGCCAATTGTGACGTAGCTAGCCAACTGTCTTTGAAAAAAGTATCCATGCACAGAAACCCTTGGAGGACCTCTTGGATACTACAAAATACTACTCACACACGCACGCGGCGTAGTCCTTGCCTAGTGTGTGTGCATTTATAGCGACCCACCTTTTTCAAACGTGTGATCTCTTTAATCAATTTTTCTACCACATGTTATAGTATCATTGGGCTTAAAGTTGGAGAATATAAGTTTTCAAGGGTGCTGAATCCAAATTTGAGGTCAAAAATCTGAATTTCCGACCCACCGAAATACCCCATTGTCACTGTGTGCGTTGTCACTCCAGTGCTGTTGGCAATACTCGTCACTCCAGAGTCGTCGGTGCTGGCTGTCACTTTGTGTGCGGTTGGCGCTACTTGTCACGTTGTCACTCTTTCTATGGTTGGAGCTACATCGTCACTAGTCACTCCGTTACCATTTGTGTAGCGTGATCAGGTGATCAGTTGTCTCTCGTCCCTCACGCCGTACCTTCCGCGGCCCGTGTTTAGGGCTCTCGCCGTTAGTTTGACTCGTGTGGCCCGTTTAGTTCGATGTTTTTCGATAGTTTCATAGTTTTATGATTAGTTGAGATGAATAAAAAACCGAAATCGTCCCAATTATGGGCGTTTTTTACGCTCATTAAAAGGTCGAAAAAACTGCCAAGTGCGACCTATGTGGTCAAGTTTGTAGTTTCAAAACTACCATGACCTACAAATTAAAAAAAAAATTCGTAATAATAATTTTTCATATTTGCTCATGTTCCTTCATTCGTTTCAATTAAAGATAGTATTGAGGTGAAAATGTATGTTACCTATCAATAATGAACAACTGTGATAAATCCTATTTTTTTCTCATTTATTCCATTTTACCTTCCAACGAAGGACTATGACGACACTGTGACCACGATCGATAAATTAATTCTTTCTGAGCTCTAAACATATTAATCTTATTGCTGAGTGTCTCATACTAGGAGCTTAAATCGATACAACGTAATATATAAATATGATGGGGTGGTATATAAATTTTTTCTCAACGAACAGAACCAATCTTGTTAGAAATATGAGACCGATACGCTAGTTGCGTCTATCGAGGCAAGAACTCTAGTTACGGAAATCACTGCTAGTAAGGAGTCACTTTACACCGAGCAGCGCCGCAGTAGCAGGATGCGCATCTCTTGTCACCCTATTACAAAGTCACCTATTACCGGCCTGTCACTGTCACGTTGTCACCTATTACCAAAAAGTAACCGTTTCGCACATCACTACTTTGAAGTGAGCAAAAAACCGACTCTGGCCGGAGTATCCCCGAGCACCAATATTCGGCATTCGGCGAGCACCGAGCGCTCATCACTAGGAAATTGACGAGCATCGGCTCGGAGCTCAGCGAATGCCGAATATTGGTGCTCGGGGATGCTCCGGCCAGAGTCGGTTTTTTGCCCACTTCAAAGTAGTGAATGCTTAAAAGAGTAAAACATTATGAACCGTAAAAAGAATCTAAATGAGTCAGCAAATTTGAAATTGAATGACGTTGAATGTTGAAGTCAACACCCAAGGTATACAGAATGGTCAATTTTTCAGTGGGTAGAACGCCAGACATACAATAAAACTTGGCGGACGTACCTCATTACCACTCACTATACATACATTTCATGTTTTAAAAAATTTTAGTTCATAACGTCAAGAAATATGTCGACGAGAAGTGAGTTCTCACCTATAGGGCCATATCCTGAGGTTTCGAGTTCTGTCCACTGGTCAGCAACGGGATTGAATTCCCAGACAGCTTTCAGAAATCCGTGCTCAGTACTGAATCCGCCAATCAGTACCAAAGTTTCACTGTCGCCATCCCTTCTAAGAGTTAAGGTATGCCCAGCCAAACCAGGAGGACTGGGGGATGTCTAAGGAAACGATGACAAACATTAAAGAATCGGACGAATGCTCTGAAAATCTCTTAAAATATTTGGCGCAGCTAACATGAATACCTCAATTCCAATCCAATGGGAGTTCTTCAAGCTGAATTTCCAAAAATCATTGAGAGTCGTGTTCAATCTCATGGCCTGCTCTCCTCCTCCAACGGCGGGATCTCCACCACCGGCTGCTGTGGCAGTTAAACCTCCGTGAACGAATATTTCACGCCGACTGAGAGAGATTTCAGCAGCATGGAAATACCTCCCACGAGGCATATTAGCATCATTGGTGGAGTCAATGGTGACCTAGAAAAATTAATTTCTCAATAACAAAAAGTATAGTACTCACACTACACGCAATAAATTACTTGAACACACTTGTATACTACAATACGTCTATGTAAATGAACTAATTTAGATTATACAGTCAACAGATATTAACAATAATGAAATACTGTTGTTAAAACCAACCTGGACCCATGTATTGTTTTTGGTGTCAAACAGTCGGATATCGTTTAGAGGACCGTGCGATAAGGAATAACCACCAAATAACCACAAAGAAGACCGCCGATCAGCCAATAAGGAATGACCGAAACGAGGTAGCATTTTTCTGAGATGTTCGTAATGGTCGGAAAGATGAGCCGAGTTGAAGAGTTCGGTGAAGATGATTTGACGATCTGGATCCAGAGGGGTAGAGCAGTTCATTCCACCCCAGCCGTCAGCACAGATGCAACGACCGTAACCCTGAAAAAGATGACGACCAAGTAAGAGTCGTTTATGAATAATGTTTGAGTAATATTTCACTGATGAAGGACGGACACCTATTGTACGCCTATAACCTACCAAAGAACTTAGTCAATTCTTTAAAAAACCCAAGGAAATCGGAGCGTCAGTTTGAGTAATAAGCTTCTTTTTTAGTTCAACGTCCTTATTTTTTTTTTACTTTTTTTTTTAGATTCAATCACATTCAAATGGCTACACTGATTTCCATGGAATACCAAAGCATTGGCTACATAACCAACCAAATGGCTACAGAACTCATCCTTTTCTTTGGTCAAGAATGGCCTTCTGTTGGTAGCGACTGGAATGGAATGATTTTTGTCAATTAAAGTAATTAATTAAATTAAAGTAATTATTTCTTTCAAGTAGATGCATCCGTCGCCAAGAATGGTGCAATTATCTTTTCAAAGCGCCTGCTTACAGATACTCGGCAAGTATCTAATTTAATCAAAGTCGGATTACAAAAAATGAAACAATTTATCTCTTACCTTATCACAATGGCCTCTGTTCAGGGGAGCAGAGCAATTGTTAGGGCACAAGATATCCCGACAGTCGTGACCAGTAGATCCGTCAGGGCAAACGCATGATCCCTTGACACAAATCCTCTCCGGAGGACAATGGTCGGGACAGGAAAGAACAGATACCGTTGCATTGAAACCTCCCTTTGATTCTCCTTCAGCTTTATAGTGAACTGTCATTACACCTGCAAAATTTACAAGTCGGTACAGATCAGAAATGCGAGAAAAAGAAAATAGATTATTTTAAAGAACGTAAGGAAACAATATAATAGAGAGTTTTTGGCAACCACTAACGGGCCCGTGGAACCTCTTCACAAAGCACGGTGTTCGCGGGTGACGATGGATTTGCCTCCCGACAACAGCGGGCGACGATGAAAGGGTGCCCCCAGACAGTCACCCGTTCCTAGAGGCCCACCGTCACGAGCGCCTCCCTTCCCCCTCTGTCCAAAGTTAACGGGCTTCCTCCTTCAACTGGATAGCATCCTCTGTTGCTTGCGCTAGTCTCCTCCTAACGGGGCCCGTGAGATTTTGGCACCAAAAACTCTCTAATAACAGCAAGTACGATCAACTGGTGTTGGTGAGGGAACGATGGTTCATTTGACGATGGTAACAGAGGGAACATGGGTGCTGGAAAAGGGGTGAAGTTTTCCGCTGCTGATTTTCCCAAAGCCACGGGCACTATCAGATGATGCTGCGGGACTCAATGACACCAGTTACTGTCTTGCTAACACTCTCTACTTAAATTCTCTCAACAGGTAACATGTTTCGAGCCGATTTCGGTAGAGATGTTGTGATAAGCTACTCTAAGCATTCCCGTTCATTCACTTCCTTGGCTCAGTGGTAGAGAGCCCGAATGTAGTCGGAAAGTGTGGAGATCAATCCCTAGTCGAGGGAGGTTAGTTTTTAATGACACAACAAAGTGGTGGTCTTCTCTGAGGACAATTTTATGTGATCAAAACAGCTCCCTCAAGACACGAGCCAGGCAGCTGCCGATTCGGACAAACTGTTGAGATCGGCAGATCCCCTGCTCCGTCAAAAATAGACTGTTACTGATTGGTTCAACATGAGCCGCAGAGTGTGTAGGGTGTCTGTCACCGTGCGAGGACAAACGGTAGGAACGGATCCCGACCCGATTCAAATTGATGAAGCAAGTTTTGCGGGGCGGTACAACCGTGGCCGATAACTGGCAGGGGATGCTCCTCCATCCAATGAGGACAGCGACGCAGAACACTCCAACAACCGCATCCACGGTCGCAGAATTGACGGACCATGGGTTTCTGGTTTAAAAGAAGGGACCAACTGTAGGTACTTTCGCGTCGAAAGGCGCGACAAAGACACCCTCATCCCTGTAATACAGAAAGAGTGCCAGCCTGGCTCTGTGATACATTCCGACGAATGAGCGACATACAGGAGCCTGAGTAGTCTCGGCTTCAAACATCAAACCGTGAACCAGCAACAAAACTATATAGATCCTTCGACAGGGACACACACTCACAGAGCGTTCGTGGCTGGATGCCAAAAATAAAATTTTGAAAACCATGCGAGGAACATCGCCTGCACTGTTTCAATCTCACCTCGACCATTATTGTTGGAAGTTGGCCCACCATAACGAAGACCTGTTTGAAACATTTTTGAAAGACGTTAAACAAGTGTACCGGGCATGATTTGTACTACTGTTCAACTTCGACGACAGCATCATCTTGCAGGTTTCAATGTCCAAAACCATATTACAGGTACGATATGAAGTAGTAGAGTATTATGTATTATTAGGTTGCTAATGATAGGGAGGCGCATATTGGAAGAGAAACGATCCGGGGGGGGATATTAGAAGAGCACCCCTAAGATTCCTACTGGGGGAGGGATGTTGTGATCAGCTACCTCTTCGCATTTCTGTCCATTCACTTCCTTGGCGCAGTGGTAGAGAGCCCGAGTTTAATTGTAAAGTCTGGAGATCGATCCCCAGTCTAGGGAAGTTAGTTTTTTAATGACGCGACAGAGACTCCCACAGGGATGAAAAGACGTGATGAAGGAAACCATCAAGAAGAAGCTTGAAAGGTCGGTTCTGAATGCATTCTTGCATAGGAAAGACTATCTAATGATCATGATGTGCAAGGATTTTGGGTCAAAGGATGGTGCGGAGATAGTTGCTTGGGCGACCAAAAATAGCGAATGCGTCGCAGTCGCAAACGAACAACCTAATTAGATCTACTATGCTCTCAACGTGTACTACACAATATGGTCTCTAAAAAGATATGAATAATGCATACCTGATTTTGCCTGAACTGTAACAGGATACTGAGTGTCCTGTGTGCAGAAAACTCCCAGAACATGGCTCTGGTGGTTTCCAGATGAAGACACAAATCTTGGAAGCCCATCGTAAACGTAGACACTATTCTCAGTGCAACCAACCTCTATATCCCGGTCAATTTCGAGCTGAATGATGCTGGGCCTGAAATAATAAAAGTTGAAATGAGATTTGAATGGAACAGGGGAAAAAGAACATAAATGAAGATCAACGCTTTCAGATCAGAAGACAAATCAGCGACAATACTATCTTTTGAACATATTAATAACTAAATTGAGAAGAGGGCAGAATACATCCTTGAACTGGGATTGTGCAGAAACCTATAATCTATTGAATTCACTCAAAGTAAATCAGTTTAAAGGATTGTGGTGGCCATACTTGGTGGGCCAGGGACATGCTGAAGATGATATAAGGTACAAAAATTTCAACATGAAGTGACTTACGATTGAGACTGCGTAAGGTTCGTGGGGCTCACAATCCAAAGACATTCTCTCGTAGGTGGATGCCCTGCCCTTGATTCCCATACAGCCTGCTCAGCCAATCTACTTCCAAGTCCTTGTGGTTTCATGGAGCTAACCATACCTCTCGACATACACTGGTAATAACAAGTACCCCCTCGACTGTAAAATAGTGAGTGAAGATTAGGGTAACATCTACATAGAGATGAAAAGTCTTATCAACGTACCTTTGAATTGTAATGGAAAATTACTAACCGCGGGTCCCCATAAAAACCCTTCTTACATCTGTCGCAAATCGCTCCTTCAGTATTATCTTGACACACACAAAGCCCACTCACTGCGTCACATACCCCCAGCTCTTTGTTGCCATGATCGTTACAATTGCATCTTTTACAACCCTCAAGAGAAGTAGCGTTACCATAACTTCCAGGTCTGAAACAAGAATTTGACTTTTTAATACCTGCACACATTCAAGACGATTCACAGTCAAACGAGGAACAGTAAGCACGTACTTGCAAAGTTGACAGAACTCTCCAGTCGTCCAGTTCAGACATTCATCACAAATGTTGACCCCTTTGCTGCATGTCGAATGATTATTACATCCACAATTGATAGAGCAATCTACTCCAGTCCATCCCAAGTCACAGCGGCATACGTAATCAGGTTCATTTGAGCAAGTTCCGTGAATACATTTATTGTAACAGCTGAAAAATATTCCAATTTTTAATTTTGAAGTAAAGGTACCCAAACCCCGATTGTTTTCATCGACGAAATGATTCATTGGAGCAGTAGCTGAAAATGGGGTGTTTTGACGAGAAATCACGTTTTGAAAAATGAGGCTTTAACTTTTTGTTTATTATTTTCAATAATGAACTTTGGAAGGTAGAAAGTAGAAAAATGTAACCCCCCTCTCCCCTCAAAATTTGATGGTTGACGTTTCAAGGTACGTAGAATTTGAACCTTTAACCCTAATTGGACCAACAAAATTTTTCATCGAATTCTGGGGAAATTTTGGTCATAACTTTGATTTTAAACTTCCAATAGCTCACATAAAATTCAGCTCCGTTCATTAACACGCCAATTGGACCATCTAACCCGTCTAATTGGACCATGGTGTCACTAGAGTCACCGAAAACATCTTATGCATTCCACATCTGTCCCAAGGTGTCACCAAATTAACTAGATTTGAATTGCAATTTGAAAAATCATGGATAGAGCTGCATTTTTAAACCATTTTTTCAAGTTATTAGAAGTCAAAAAGTTATGTTATGACAAAAATTTTGAAAATCTTTCCAAAATACCTACAATTTGAAAAAAAATTTGATTTTTGGGACTTCCAACAGCCCACAAACAATTCTGCTGTTCATTAAATTTAAAATTGCAATTTAATTTTGGTTACTCCGGTGACACCTTAGGACAGATGTGGAGTTCCAGGGATGTTTTCGGGGACACTAGTGATACCACGGTCCAATTAGGGTTAATAAAAATACGAGGGTGGATCAAATATAAACGGGACTCTGACCTCAGAGCGCCGACGGTTGACAGAAGCGAGATTGTTTGAACAGGTTCATTAGAAGGTGGATGAGGGGGGCGTCTCCCCCTTTACAACCTTTCATGAGTAGTTATCGCGATGTCTGAACAAAAGGTGCCCGTTTCCATTGAGCAACGAATTATCATAAAATTTCTTACCCGTGAAAGAGTCAAACCTTCGGAAATTTTTCAAAGGTTGAGTGCCCAGTTCGGGGACCAAACTCTCTCTAGGACCCGTGTGTTTGCCTGGCACAAAGAGTTTCAGGAGGGAAGAGAACGAGTAGAGAATGAGGAACACGATCGTCGTCCCCGGAGCAGCATTACGGATGAGAACATTCAAGCGGTTCGTGACATTCTTGAAGATGATCGACGTGTGACTGTCTCCGAAATCGCTGAGCAGGTAGGGGTAAGTTATGGGAGCTGCCAAACGATCATTACAGAGCACCTAGGATTCCGTAAAGTGTGTGCCAGATGGGTCCCTCGCCTTTTGACTGCAGATCAGAAGTTGAGACGTTTGGAGGTCTGTCAGAGGCTTTTTGCAAGGTTTGAGGAAGAAGGGGAAGCATTTTTGGCTAGCATCGTCACCTGCGACGAAACATGGGTCCATCATTACACACCCGAATCGAAGCAAGCCAGTATGGAGTGGCGGAGGAAGGGGGAGACAGCCCCAGTGAAAGCAAAAACTCGACTGTCTGCTGGCTAGGTCCTTGCAACCGTTTTTTTCGACTATCGAGGCGTTTTGCTCATTGATTTTTTGCATGAGCGAAGAACAATCAATGCTGCCTACTATTGTGAGCTGCTGACTCAGGTGAGGGCTGCATTTCGCAGCAAAAGACGGAATCAACCAATTCGTGACGTCATCCTCCTCCACGACAATGCAAGGCCCCATACTGCAGCTCTAACTGTTCAAAAATTGGAAGAAATGCATTGGACTCCACTTGATCATCCTCCCTACAGCCCTGACCTATCGCCCTGTGATTTTCACTTGTTTGGGCCACTTAAAGAAGCCCTAGGCGGACAGCGATTCGAGGATGATGAGGGGGTCGAGGGGTTCATGCGCAATTGGCTTCAGACGCAACCTTCATCGTTTTTTGATGCTGGGATTAAAAAACTTCCTATTCGCTGGGAAAAATGTGTCACAAAAGCAGGAGACTATGTAGAAAAGTGACATATACCCGCTTTTTATTTTCTAACAAATAAAATTAAAAAAAAATAAAGTCCCGTTTATATTTGATCCACCCTCGTATGTCGATCAGTTTGCCGTACACCGTACACTTTGGCCCGTGGACCAATTTTGATGAAATTTGGGATACCGGCTCCATTTGGGGTTGAGTTCAGCTCTCATTTCAAAGAGTTAAAAGTAGGGGAAATCATTTTCAAAAAAGCCCTAAATTGAAAAATTTTGATATATAGGTATTGTTTTTTCATAGATTCAAAATAGCAACAATTTTGAAGAATTTGTTGACCACACAGAGCTCTGTGGGACCAATGGTTCGCTTCCTATGAGGATAATTAATTATTTAATTAGTGAACAAATAATTATTGACGTTTCTTCATTAATTAGTATAGTGTTCAAGTTTTAGAAACCGATGAGAAAATTCAGATTTGAATGAGAGTTACAATCAACCATAGTTTATTAATCGAGATTACACGTGACCTGTCAAGGATATTTCTGACTGAGGGTCTCTCAACCCCCGGAAAACGCCGTGTTCTTCGCAGATCGGTAATTTTCAGAAAAGTAATAAACTGTTGTGTAATAATTTGCAGCGTTTTATGATAAGGGTTTTTTAGGTAACACTTTCCGATCATTCTTGGCTTATTATAGTCACACAATAATCTCTGCGAGAGATGATCGAAAGATCTGTGGAATATACGTGTATGACCTTCTCCACAGAAACGAATGCACTTGATATCACTTTGAACTCACCGCCCGTTTCACTGACTGGTGATTCAAAGTTGCCCACCCAACGTAGTTCCAAAGCCCGCCTACAGAGGTCAGCGCAGCTGCCCCATTCACACCCTGTTTAGAAGCCCAATCCCGTCCTATCATAAACTGGAATATAAGAACCAGTACGAGTAAATATAAGTACAATTGGAGAACATTAATAGTACAGTATTATTTCATTTCTTCAAGAGTACAAAATCAGAGCAGCGTCATTTCGCCCCCGGTTTTGCCACTTTCCACCATCTTAGCTCAGTCCAGAACAATGTATTGCTGCAAACACCCGTCTTGCATTGTGCTGCTTATTCCCCGCTGAATTACCGCTATACTGTGGAAACCGTTTATCTGCCATGATTCTTTCCCCATATCCTGAAGTGCATTCAATACCAAAGAACTACCACTACTGCCAAAATTCAGGCCAAACGAAGAAATAGTGCTTGTAGAGGAAACTCACGTCTTTTTGCAAGATGTTTTTCCGTCTCCAATAAATCCTCGTTTGCATTGGCAGTTGTACGATCCATGTGTGTTGGTGCACTTTGCATCAGCGTGACAATCATGCAACCCAAGTCCACATTCGTCGACGTCAGGGCACTGAGCATAGGACCAAGCTGCTTCGTCTTCGTACAAACTACTGTTGCTGTGAACTCGGTTCACTTCATTACTACACGAGTCTGCAAATGAAAAAAATCTCAGTATATTGTTTCAGTAACATAATAACAGTAGTAGCAAATAACTCAAGACTGGAAATAGCAAATTAGGCCAAGGAAGTCTGGATTCTACCTTCAAAATGAAGGTCGATTTTAAGGATTCCTGGAGATCAACTCTATGGTCTCCCTCCTCGCCGCAAGCAACGAGGAGAAAAAGCAAATTGACAATTTGTTGGCAAATTAGGCCAACAATGATTCTCCCAGGTTAAATAAATAGATTAGATAAGATCAAAACAAATATTCTCACCATTGACGTAAGGACGAGAGAAATCGCCGAGAGTGCAAGCGCCTGTTATTGGATTGTCTACATCATAGCACCAACCACATCCTAGGTGCTGAAGGCAAGTGGAGCAGTTCGTATGCATGGAACACGATTGACACGCCCTTGGAATGGTATTCGGTTCAGGTAGAGATTTGTGCTCAGAGGACCATTCCCTACATAATCCAAACGCGTACCGGGAGGTGTAGACGTTAAACGAGAAACATTCCTGTAAAGACATCAACCAATCGGAACATCAATATCAACGATATGCGGAAGAGCGAACGATTTGGAGGAATAACGATGTCAAATAATCCTGAAATTATAACAAGATGTTATGTCAACTACCTGTGACGAGTGGCACCACACACAACCTCCGTGGCCGTCCAGACATTTAGAGCAATCACTTCGTAAGTGGCAAGGCATAGGGCATTCACTCACATTTTTTATACCCGTTGATGCTCTGGAAATGAACAAAACCAAAATATGAATCAATAATAAGACCACATTAACGAATAGGAACAATAGTAAAAACAAGAAATAATCGGCTACTTTTACGTTTTTCAGAAAAATTCGAATTTTGAAGTAACTTATACCAGTTTAGTCAATGGGCAAACTATCGTGGGTCACAAACTTCCACTTTTCTTACCATGTTCCATCGAATAACCTTAATCAACCTTAATAATGTTGGTTACATTTGAATTCCTCAGTGCCTGCTAATACTGAAACTTAATTTTTGTTTCAAATCAGTTGCAGAATTGACTCGTGCAGTATGGCAGAACAGTTAGGCTTACACCCTGTATAGTCAGTAGGTAGGTACTTAAGGAGCCCATACACTATACGATTTGTCTGCAGGCTGGAATGAGGCCTAGATCGTGGTTACCCACACATTATCAGTTAAACCTGAAGGCCATGGACTGCAGTCTGTGAAAACTGAAGGTGTGTGGCTGCAGGATCGGACGTGAGATCGGCGACAGGCATGGGACTGTCAGTCCACGACCTCCAGAGGGCTTCCCGCCACACATTATCAGTTGTTGGCCTGCTGCCCAACCGCTACTATAGGCCTTGGGCCACCTGCAGTCCACTACTCGCAGCTGGCAGTTCGCCTGCAGGCCCTGGACGTATAGTATTTGTGCAAGCGAGGACTTCATCGTACGTCCGCCTGCAGGCGGTTGACTGATAGTGTAAGTAGCTCTGCGATTTTGGCTTCACGTTTGCCTGTTGAGGCGATGGCCTGCAGACAAATCGTATAGTGTATGGGCGCTCTAGAGCACTAAAGCACTAATGTTTTACTTTTGTACATTGGCGGGATAGGTAACTAATAAATTTACCAGTCACTTTCACTCACTGCCTGGGGTACCCATTGGAAAAGAGTTTCAGGCATTGATGGCTTATACTGTCCCTCTTTTGAGGCCCCACCAGTCATTTTAGGATGCGATCAATGCTTGCGCACTGATACCATTTTTAGGCTAATCTGACTCCTTAAATAATTTAGAATACGGCCTAAAGAGATTTGTAAATGATAACTTGATTCGAAATTAGTTTGAAAAGAATTTGACTCGACGCAAGCTTGGGAAGAAGTGATTTTTATATTTCATCCGTTGTTACAAACAATAACGTCGGATGTTCCATTAATAACTAAAAATAATAAAAATAAACTGAAGTTGGAATTAAAGGTCAACTTGCGTGTCCCCACAGCTACTCCCTCCCCAGCGGTTTACTGGGGCAGACTCTAGAAACCGCGCTGGAAACCGGACGGTCCTTCGTGGGCGAGGCTGCATCTCGGGTTCCTCCTGCATAGTCTGTCCATTTGGCTCTTCAGCTACGTTTGAGTCGTCAGCGAGTACATACGCAGGTTTGAGGCGATCTATGGATATATTCACTGCAGTTCCATTAATCTCCAGTGAGAAGAATTTTCCAACCCGTTCTAAAACCTTGAACGGACCTTCGTATGGGCACACTAGTGAGGGCTTGAGCTTGTCAACTCTGACGAAAACATGAGTTGAGTCAGCTAAGTCTTTGAACACGAATGGTGTTTGCTTCGTTTTTTGTGCTTCCCCAATTGGCTTCAGTCCGTCCATCCATCTTCTTAGTTCTTGAACAAAACTGGCCTGGTCTTTGTAGGTTGTTCCCTCTTCTTCGTGAAAGAAATCCCCTGGCAATCGTAGCGGTTGTCCGTAGACCATTTCTGCTATTGAAGCGTTCGCTTCTAGCTTTATAGCACTTCGTATGCCTAGGAGAATGGTAGGGAGAACATGGGTCCATTTCTTTTTTCCGTGCGTTCTTATGGCAGCTTTCAACGTTCTGTGGAATCTTTCGATTTTCCCTTGAGCTTGCGGATGGTATGGCGATGATCTCTGGATTTTACAAACACAAATTTTTGCAAGAGAATGGAAAAGTTCTGATTGAAATTGTCAGCCTTGATCGCAATGAATTTTCAATGGTGTTCCAAATCTGGAAATCCATTCCTTGAAGAATTTCTTTGCTACGGTTTCGGCGTCTATGCTTTTTAGTGGAATTACTTCTACCCAACTGCTGAATCGATCAATGCAAGTCAAACAGTATGAGTAGCCTTCTGATTGTGGTAATGGTCCAACTAAATCTATGTGTACAGCTTCGAACCGTTTTGTCGTTTTGGGAAATTCTCCAATTGGGGATTTTACATGCCTCGATACTTTAGACTTTTGGCAAGGAATGCATGCTTTTGTCCATTCCCGTATGTCTCTTTCCATTTTCGGCCAAACGCATTTCGATGAAATCAATTTTGCTGTAGCGTTACCACCTGGATGTGCTAATTCGTGGTAATTTTTGAACACGTTTCGACGGTAGCTCTCTGGAATGAATGGTCGAACACTTCCAATCGAAACATCACACCATAACGTCTTGGCGTCGGAAAGAGGGTATTTGATCAATTTCAAAGAGGGTTCACTAAGCTTTAGGCTAATCTGACTCCTTAAATAATTTAGAATACGGCCTAAAGAGATTTGTAAATGATAACTTGATTCGAAATTAGTTTGAAAAGAATTTGACTCGACGCAAGCTTGGGAAGAAGTGATTTTTATATTTCATCCGTTGTTACAAACAATAACGTCGGATGTTCCATTAATAACTAAAAATAATAAAAATAAACTGAAGTTGGAATTAAAGGTCAACTTGCGTGTCCCCACACCATTATCAACTCGTCCTTCTTCTATCGTAACATCATCGTCTGATCCGCCAATTCCGCTCTTTTTCCTCAGTTTTTCATAAAATGATTTTTCCCTGTGACACAATACTTGGCATCACGTCTCTTCATCCATCTGTTTCGACGACCTGCGTGATGGGGACCCCCTTGTAAACTACGCTGCGCACGGCCACCAGGTACCTGTTCATTAATGTTAATATTGTGACTAAAATTGCCCCCTATTCTTTGAGCTTTCGAACACCCCCCTTTTCAGTTTTTGAAGAAGTCGGCGACGCCCCTTCACTTTGCGACTCAGTACGTAGTACCCCAGTCCCTCACATGGCGGGAATTCAAATCAGATGGAGGTACTCGTAATTCAATACGGAAATTGATAATCGGGAATGTTCATTCATATTTTCTCCTGAATCAGAATTTGTGGTCTGAACAACTAAATCCCTACCCATGCAAGTTCCCAAGAGTCAATGTAGAGTCCAAACATACCTTCCGATTCTGGAACATTTGGCGAAATTTGCCCCCGCTTTCCATTCACAAATTCCACTTTGAATACAGGAGTCGCAAGTCATGTAGTTGGTACAGTTATTACATGATGATGGCTCCAGAATGAGGTGAGCCCAGTCTTCTCCTTCCCGGCATATCTGCAATGAAGAAATAAGAGTGAATGAAAAAATATTCGCAAATGTGAAGAGACTTATAAAATTTGTAATTTATACAGCCATTACATACCTCCGTGTCATTTACGCTCCTTTCGTAACATGTTGATTTCACTGAGCACCATCCGCATTTTGAATCGGTGAGGCAAGCCATGCAATTAGTGTGAGAATTACAGGGCTCTACCCCCTCGTATGGTTCCAAATATTCGAAGGTGAATACCTAAACCACAAAAACCATAGTCAACAAAAGATCGACTTCAGACAGCACACTATAATAGTAATAGTAGTACAATAATTTATTTTCTCTTTTTCTCCACAAGTATCTCTTGAAAAGGAACATTTTCTATTACTATTTACTATTACTATTATTTACTAGTAAAATAAAGTGAGTAAAGTAAACAATCATTTCAGGTTGGATTTTGGTCGTGGACATCATCAGCTGTCTTGCTAAGGGAAGATCAATTTATTTATAATATTTATATATTTATCAAGAATTTGTTCTGATGATTTCGCTCCTGGCTTCCCATTGCCTCATCGACCTGGGTTGGGACGAGATGGTGATGATAGCCGGCCGCTAAAAAACGCACGCTGCCGGCGATGAGCCTTGAACCCACAATCCCCGCAGAGGTCGGTCCAAAGTCCAATGCCAAACAACGACGCCCCAACGACCGTAGCCACACCTCTGTCCCACAAATTATCTATTATATATTTATTTATTTATTATTCACTATTTAATAGTACCTAAATAGTTCCACATGATTTCCCTGGAGTAGGTAATTTGAAGACATACCTTTGAGTCATGTGATTTATTCACACCAGAGGCTACTTCTTGTGTTCTATGTTGAAGCTGAATAGAAGAAGTGGAATCATCTTTCTTAATTTCGGAACGTGAAGCGGTAAAATCTATTCGATGTCGCCCCTGTGGTAACAACACGGCTTCTCCATTCTGCCAGAGGGCGTTCCGACACTGGAAGCTATCAGTTGACATATTTCCAACTGGTTCCTGAAAAGAATGATAATTGTCGGGTTACCATGATATTGCTGTGTTCTCTCTGATTTTCGCAAATAAACACGAAGTGCGTAGTACGCAAAAGCACAGGTTTTCACAGCAGATGTGCATTCTAGTGAGAACAAAGACGTCAGGCGCCTACCTCCCTTCTCCCCTCACCTAACTCCTTTTCACAGGATTATATAAGGTGCTCTCGGCACACCACCAGTACCACCACTATCATTCTATGATTCTAGTACACAAACTTGTCTTTTCAAAGCAAGCTCTCAGCCTATTTGTCCTCTCTCTCTTCTTTCGGTTCATTGAACTTATACAGGCTGGATGATCATCCTAACTACCACACCACCATCAATCAACGGCTTTGTGCCGGGTTTGATCACCTTTCACCCTTTACCTAAGTCATTTAACGGTTTCGAGCTGGTCGACGAATCTCCCATCTAATTGAAACTCTTTTTCTCACCAGTGTGGTTCCTAAAGGCTAAGTCAATTTAGTAAACAATTTTAAGTCAAATTTCACTAAATTTATACTTTTACTAAACACCTTTCAACATGGAATTTTGCTTTCTCACTAACGAAACCAATTTGGTTCTTCCAAAATCAATACTTCCACTCGCATTTGTTACTGCATTACTCGAAATCAAAATCCAATTTTGATGAAATTTTCAGAGTTAATGAATAATAACCTCGATACGGTCCCCATGATATTCGTCAACATTGGACAAACAACTGCGTACGCACACGATCTAATCACTCGATTTTGCTCACATTTGAAGGGACGTTTGGGGACTGGGCCCAAGAAGAATGAACGTTGATTTCATCTTGACTCGGTATTGAGAAAAAATGAAAATTCATCAACATGGTCGCCAACATCACGATCGAGTTGCTGATTGTTGACAACGAAAACCAGTAACATGAAAATGAAAATCATAGTTCGAATTGGGGTTTTCCTCAGTGATGCTGCTCATTAATAAGCAAAATACGACAGAGTGACTGAAGACCTGAGAGGGTCTTTCAAGTCACTCGTAATTTCATGCGATGGAGCATTACACAATGAGTATGCCTTTCTCAAGAAAGCCTTCCTTCTCCAGGCCAACAAATGGTCCAAATCCTATGATCAAGTCTTGATGATGTGGGCTCGAGTGAAAAGTCAATCCTACGTTCATCGAGCGGGTTCCATGAGGCTAAGAGGCCCAAGGAAACATGTCCGAGGACTCTGGCTGAAGAATGGAGCAGCCATTTGGCTCCCAGAAGATTGATGCCACCCTCCCCCCCCCCCACAACTTATGGCATACATCAATTCAAATTTTTGGCAACTCAATTTGAAATTTAGCCAAATCAACTGCTCTTTTCACTTGTCCTTGTTTTTGGTTTATTATTTTCAATAATGAACCTTTGGAATCGACCAAGAAAAAAAAATTTTAACACCCCCCCCAAAAATTGATGGTTTAAGTTTCAAGGTACGTAGAATCCAAAAATCGAATAAAAATTTGGCCGTCCGTCCGCCGTACGCGGCACTTTTACCACTTAGCATTGACCGATTTTGATAAAATTTGGTATGTAGGCTCCATTTGGGGTCTAGTTGTGCCCCGAAGCTTTTGGTTGATGTAGGTCACTTCTAAGGGTTCCAAAATGAATTTTGAAATTTTGAAAACGCCCTAACTCAAAAAATTTTGATATAAAGGTATTGTTTTTCCTTCAATTTAAGATTCTATAGAATTTTTAGAATTTTTTGCGACCATGCGGACTCTGTAGGACAAACCGTTCGCTCCCTACGAAAATTTAAGGGTTTATATTGAAATTTAAATAATATATATACAGTATATTATACTGTGTATAATATACCTTATACACAGTATATTATACTGTGTTGGAGGTGACGCTTACTTCCTATTGGCAACGCCAATAAGAAGTGAACATGTGGTATTTGGTCATTATTACCAGCACAGAAATTCGAGTTTTGGCACTTGGTCATTATTACTAGCACGGTAGTGATGACTACTCTCTTAGTTTGGTGCAGGTAAAAATGCTCTTATTCCAATTGGTCACTTTTGTTGGAGTAGGAAATCAAAATCAAAATCTTACGAAGTAAAAGTGATCAAATGCCATTTGGTCACATAAAACACTTTGGGTCGGGCAGGTAAAATTTATTTTTGAATATTTTTCATACATCTGGTTAAAATTGGACATTATCTTCATTTTCAGGCTATAGACAACGTTCCTAAGTACTTACCGGAATGACAAAAAACCTCATTTAACAAAAAAATGTTACTTGGTCACTTTTACCCGGAACCCCACGATATATATTAATCGAAACACGAGTGTGAATCGCAAAAGAGGCCTAATCTCCGTTCAAATTAGAGCTGACCAAAATGCAATCGATGGTTGGTGATTTTGATTTTTTTTTTCTTTTTTTTCTTCATATCGGATGGTTGGTGATTTTGTAGACGAGTGATCTATATAGAAAAACGTCTGCCAAGTTGGGTGGGCAGTATAGCTTCCTCACTCATTGTAACATGGACGTATAGAATCAGTTGGCGAAACAATTATGATTCTTTATTTAGCGGTCCACCGTCTAGGACCTAACCCACACAATCCCTGAAAATTTCATCGAAATTGGTTGAATAGTTGCGGAGTTTTGGTTGTAACAATAAATTTAAAGTTCGCGCATGCGCAGCGGCTATTGCTTGACCAATTTGATTGAAACTTATAGGGTGTCTCTTAGAAGTTAGTCCCTAACTAACCTCCAAATTTGAGCAAAATCGGTTCATTAGAAACCGAGAAACCGAGGTTCCAGGAAATTCACGTTTGCGCATGCGCACTCGCTCCTATTGGTCCGAAGGTGCTGAAATTGATAGGGGACCGTCTAGGACCTAACCCGCACAATCCCTGAAAATTTCATCAAAATCGGACCACAGGTTAGTATAGTTTTGCCCGGGACAATGATTGACCACAGACAGACCGACAGACAGACCGACAGACAGACCGACAGACAGACAGACACGGAACCAAAATTGTTTGGGAAGCTCTAAAACGCAAAAAGCAAGTGTAAATTTTGATTTTGGAGGACATTTTTTTTCACTTCTTTCACGAATACAAAGCTTCCCTACCTTCGGTAGTGAGGAAGCAAAATAATAAACCATTGTGTAATAATTTGCAGCGTTTTTCACTTCTAAAATGCTCAAAATAATTTTTTTTTTCAAATCAAAGTAGTGTTTTTGCTTTAAATTTAAGTAATTCCAAACACCGTCCCTTTCTGGGTAGAAGGGTGAACATTACAAAATGTACGTTCTGAGTAGGGGTAACCATTTTCTTTGCTTTGGGTAGAAAGTGCACGTGAAAAGTAATTTCCTCGGTTAAATAATTGGATAGCATCGCCTGTACACAAAGAATTAATTGACCACGGAGAGAATCAACTGTGCTAAGAGAGGTATAAAATGCGAATATTTATTGGGACTACCCCCACTCTAGTGCAAAATATTATACATGGGCTTACCAGAGCAGAATCGTTGTAGGAGAAACTAAGAGATGCTGAAGAGTGTGCACTACACATGCTCAGATATTCGGATGCCCCAGAAGCCCACAGATGCGGAGGATGAATGAAGCCCCGAAGCCTAGCAGCCGCATAATCATTTTTTCCTGTTGAATCACCCATATGTTTTCCCTTTGAATAGTATTCTGTCGAACTCTGACGCGTGGAATTTATAATGCTCACCTGAAAATGATGGATATTTTGACGTTTACGAATAAGAAAACAAACCAAGTGCATGAACTTCATAGAAGAATCATAATAACTCACGTAATCTGGGAGTGAATAATTCACAGGATGATGATACTTCGTGAAGGTGAGTCCAGGGCGCTTATCACTCGTCCTGCATTCTTTGGCATCCGAGATTTCAATGCCCTTCTCACCCCACCAACCAGCCATCTGAGAAGGAACATCTTCTCGAACACCGCAAGTCCCAAAATTGTCTACAAATGGAAGGAAAGTATTAATCAGGGTTTGTACAATTTGGTACTTTGGATGAAAATTCATTTAATTGTTAGTGTCAAAACTAAGTATTCAAGGATAAGAATATGTCTTTGTATTTTGTTGATGGATTCCACTTCAGAATTTTTGACACAAGGAAGGTTAAAATGGTTCCAAGGTACTACCGGTTGTCACTCGATGAGCTCTTGATATCTTGTAGGAAACAAATCATGTTAAACGATACTTTGTAAAATCTCTAAGGAACTTTCATCACGAAATAACGCCTGGGAAAATCTACATTATATAATACAACAACCTCATTTTCGTATAGTCCTCTACTGCTCATGCTTTATATCGAACAGCATGAAACATTATCACTGACTTCATGCGATTTAAGCAGGTTAGCTAGCAGCCTAATGTAATTTAAATAATTGAAATAGGCGATTTTCAAGGTATATGAACACCTATTATTAAACTCACCATTGATATGATGGCACCTGGCGTTTTGGACACACCAATTACACTTGTACAGATCCAGTTTGTGAGCAACGCTTTGCGAGTGACTAAGAGGAGCGTCAGGAGCTTGGAGTAGACAAGCTTGGCAATGGGAGAGGGCGGGACAAATCCCAGGACACCGAGTAGTTTGTAGATTTGTGGTGCAATTCACGCCCAGAGTCCTTCCGTAACAAGTTTCGTCAGCTGAACACCATCCACATTCAGGATCGAGCGTGCACTCAGATAATCCATGATGCCTGGAACAATCGTAACACTATTACCGAATGCGAAGTTGCAGACAAAACCCTCAGCTCTTCCTCATACATGTTTTGTTAACTTTCCAGGTGGTATTTGGAAGTTAGTGGAACAATAGAGATGTGTGTCAATCGAAGTCATGGTTCTTTTGGGATCAGTAGGGAATTTCCCTCAATTTTATATTCTGGAATTTCAAGTTAAATTCTATGATGGGGCCCTAGAATAACGTTTAACACTAGGAGTACCCAAGAAAAAAAATTACCATAGAAGAAAATGCCTAACAAGCGAAGCCTCTGTCAAAAAACACCGCGAAAATCAAGGGATATCGTTCACGCCACACGGGGAAAAAAACGACGCGAAAAGTTACCAGATTCACATGCAGTGAGCTCTGGCGTAGAAGTCCCAGATAGTACCGCAGAACGACAACAGGTAGAGTTCTAAGCGCCCTTCTAAGTTATAACTGCGACCACACGAAACGATCCAGTCAAATGACAACTCAAATAATGTGACTCAAAAACGAAACTAACCTAATATAGAAACTAAAGAAGAGAGGATGAAGACTAATAATGCTTGATAAACTAACAAGTAGAATTGGACTGTAAAAAGATTGAGTAAAATTGCTTCTTTTGGTCACTTGCACGCACGGATTTTTTCTCTTTCCCAGTCGCGCGCTTCTGTGTTCAATCACGTAAGCTACAGTTTCATTTGCATTTCCAGAGGTAGCACCACCTATGAAGTCAGTTGGTTAGAAAATCCGTTACGTTGCAACCCCATTCCTACATGCCACTTCTTTTAAAATTTCCATCTTCCTTAAATTCTCTAAATTTTTTGGATGCTTTTTCGAGCTGCACACAATGGTTTTCTTACATATCATTGAACCCTCTTTCAAAAAAAAAAAAATAATGTGAGACAAATTTCCCATTTGTTTCAGGTGGAAAATTACCTACAGTACTCCTACAGTTCATGAATAAACGTTTTATGAGATAATTAGACCTTTCAAGATCTAAGCCTTGAAAGAAGTAGAAGGAAGGCTACGAGAGTGATGTCAGCACTTGGTTAAGACTAGAAGGCACCAACTGTAAAGTCCCGAGATGTAATGATATGGTAATAGAAAGTTGCTAAATGTAGAAAATAAGTTAGAACTTGCAAATTCAGAAACCATGAAAAGAATGAATCTTTATTTATGAAATCTAAGACCAGGTGACAATATTATGGGGTTGAGTATAAATAATAGGTAAGATCATCATCACACCAACGACCATGGAAGCTGTAGGAGTGAAGAAGCAGAGACCACCTCCACACCCATTGTGAAAGAGTATGTCATTCCAATTGAAGCTAAATACGCGAAAACTCACTAACAGATTTGAAAGCAATCGTTGAGATACATGAAATATCGATTTTATAAATCAAATGATTAATATCTTACTAACTGATTAATACGAATCTATTTGTTTACTTCAAGTTGTTTTTATGTTTCTCTCGCCTACTAGAGATCGCACTATTTAGGTACAATTTATTACGACTGCGCCACTATCTATTTACTGAGCCTTCCTCATACTTCTTCTTTATCGATGTTGTCCACTGACACTTGAATGGGATTACTCGGTGACAAACACTTTCAGAGAGCGTTTTTACCCACAAATGTCACTTTTCATAACATCAAATCAACATTTAATGTTGATTAAATAATACAACAGGGAATATGCCACACATTTTTGGAATTTTTTTTCGATAGAGGGTTCACCAATTTGGATGATAACCATATGGTGCTGCTCGAAATGGCATCCAAAAAATTTAGAGAATTTAAGGAAGATGGAAATTTTAAATGTAGCAACAATCTGTATGGAGGCAGCCATGTTGTGACATAACCGCCAGCCTAAACAATGTGATTCCAATGCTCGGAGATCCCCTTCGCTCTTTGGTTATGCAAACAAAGGATAAACGTGAGACAGTGTTCATTCAAGTACATTCAGTCGTGATTCAAGTAAAGCTCAAGTGAAAACTCATTATGAAGAGGAATAAAAAACAGTGTTTTATAGGGGTGCTCAATTGATGACTCTACAGAGAGAGTAATTGTCAAGGTGGGTTCACAAGCGTCCGAATCTGTGACTTTTTCTGACTCTGCGACTCTTTCCGAGATTCCAGTTGGGTGTTCACAGGCTTCCAGTTTCTGGCGGGAAGACCGATCCCCACCTCCCTCCTCCCACCGCCAACTTTTACTCCGACTCTTTCCAACCAAATATCTAATTTTTCGGATTTGGACATTCCATCCCAAAAGTGCTTCTCTGACAAGATTACCCCCCCCCCCCCCTTCCAACTCTCCAACTGTTTCTGGCCAATCAGCAGGCAGAAAAGCGAGTCGGAATCACAGAGTTGGACGATTGTGAACCCTGCTTCAGTGTGCCGAATGTATACCAGCGAGAGAGAAGGCAGAAATGGTCGGAGGCTGCAGGACCTCCACCTTCAACACCAAAGTTTTACTGTTGTGAAGAACATTTCAATGTAAGTTTTATTGACTTACTGTTTTATTTTTTATTACTTACATTCTTGGACTTAGTTATTCATCAGCCAAGACGCGCAGTTGACACGTTTTTGAGGAAAGAGGTGAAGTCAGTCAGTTTTTGCGTCATTTTCGCGAGGGCCTGATCCGAGTTTTCACTGCGGCGAACTTGACTTATGGCGTCAATTTGACGTGAATCATCAATTTTGCTTCCGAGTATACCAAGATAGCGGAAGCTTTGTTTTCACTTTTCAAGGATGAAAAAAAAAGTTCTCCAAAATCAACATTTTCACTCGCGTTTTGCGTTTTAGACCTTTCTGAACAATTTTGGTTTCGTGTCTGTCTGTCTGTGCGTCTGTCATAAAATCCTTGTAACGGGCTTAACTATACGAAGTTATTGTCCGATTTGTATGAAATTTTCAGGGATTGTGCGGGTTGGTGTGTAGACGGTCCCCTATGAAAATCATCATCCCCGGACTGATAGAAGCGACTGCGCATGCGCAAACGTGAATTCCTTGTAACGGCCATAACTTCTACATTTTCTATCCGATTTTAATGAAATTTTCAGGGATGTTACAGATTAGTATTTAGATGGTCCCCTATGAAAATCATCACCCCCGGACTGATAGTAGCCGATGCGCATGCGCGAACGTGAATTCCTTGTAACAGCCATAACTTCCACATTTTCTACCCGATTTCGATGAAATTTTCAGGGATGTTACAGATTAATATTTAGATGGTCCCCTATGAAAATCATCACCCCCGGACTGATAGTAGCCGATGCGCAAGCGCGAACGTGAATTCCTTGTAACAGCCATAACTTCCACATTTTCTACCCGATTTAGATGACATTTTCAGGGATTACGCGGATTAGGTTGTAGATGGTCCCCAATGAAAATCAAGGCCTTAAAATTTACAGTAGCCTCTGCGCATGCGCAAACGTAAAATCCTTGTAACAACCGTGCATTCGTCGCCCTCCGAATTCTTTCCCTGTGTAAGTTCTCATGTCTGACGTGAGAACTAACCCTTACCAGGCCTCAATACTCCAGAGGTAGCGCATCGGACTCTCACCCAAGAGTTCCGGGTTCGATTCCCACCCATGATAAGTAATTTTTTGATCTAATCACAATGTGATCTTCAACCTTTGACACAGCTCAAACCTCCAGACTCTTACTACTCACTTACATTTTTCATCCGAATTTGATGAAAATTTTCTAGGACTGTCCAGATTAGCCCCTATGAGGGTAGTGAAAGGTACTTAGAGATTGGTATTTTGAGATTAACTACTATGCATCGGATCATCTATATAATCGGGTTATGGATACGAGGAAACTATGTGCCAAACCCACTTGGCAGAATTTTTTTTTTACTTCACTTGACTTTTTGGTTTCACTTGTTTACGGATTTTCTCCAACGGCAATTTTTTCCTAGGGTATTTCTAGTGTTGAACGTTATTCTAGGGCCCTATTATAGGATTTGACTTGGAATTCCAAAATCTAAAATTGAGGCAAATTCCCCATTCTGGTTTTCTCTAAAAACCTCACAATGGACTTTCAGAGAAAATTTCAAAATTATTGCTGTCTTCACAATTTTAACTTTTATTTGATTTTGGATGGGTACTTTGATATAAAGGTATTTTTCACGTTTCAAGCAACTGATTGATGTTTTACATCAGAAAAATTCCTTATACAGAAAGACACTTTATAAGGTTGACAAACACAGAAAGCATTTCAGCACAAATCAACATGGAAACGACACGTGAATTCTCAGCACCGTACCTGGCACACATAGATTCCGATTCATAGACGTCTCCTTCTTTCCCAGCAACAGTGGGTGGTAGAGTATAAGCCAGGAGATCAGCGTTGACATTGCCATGATAGCCACCCACAAATATCAAAGTATTACCATTACGAAGAGCTGCAGCATGCCCGAACACCCCTTGTTTTTTGGGGTAAGAATGTCCTGAGAATAAACAACACATGCAAGCAACATAAATCGAGGGAGTTACCACAAACGGAAAGGAAACAGGAATCCGTTTCTGTCGAATCCTTAATCTGCCAACTAGTTAATTTTTTATTGACAAATATGAGACGAAAGCCAGAACATAGGTCAGTACGTATAACACAAACAATAATAATTTGCAAGTACCAATCTCGAAAAATGTTAATATTTATAATTTTACAACACAAGAGACCACAATGACGATCTAATACTTACGTGGCTCTGCTTGGCCTAAAATTTCATGGCTGACCCAAACGTGGCATCCCAAATGGTACAAGTACAGTTGATTATCGTAGCAAATCTCGTCTTTTTGGTGTCTGTGGGTATACCCGCCAAACACAACCAAGTAATTGCCTGTTAACAAATTGTTGAACGATGATTAAATAGGAAAGCCATAATAAGGAGTATCTCTGAAGTTGGCTAGTCGAGGGCGTAAGTATAATTTTTCACCCATACCTATCAAAGTTGTTGTATGAAAAGCTCGCTCCAGAGGTGTGAATTGATCACGATGAGGTGCTTTAGGGTACCGAATGCGAGCCCATGAGAGAGTGGTCAAACTGAACATGTAAATACTGTCAGAGAGCTTTGAAGTTCTCGAATCAATACTCCTGATACCACCGTAGACAATTAAGGAATTGTAGATGGGGCTGTAAACTGTCGTATGACCAACGATCTGTAGGTCAAGCGCTTTCCCATGCCTGGCATTTACTATTTCCCATTGCTCTCCATCACCGCCTCCTGTAAGCAAGAATAACGTCATCGTGCTGCACCATAAGGAAGGAATTATAGTAAAGATACTAAAGAAAAGTATATTGAAGGATTATGGAAATTCTCCGCTTCACGGAAAAACATTGAATCATGGATATGTTTACTGTAAACGTATCCATGTTATTTAGGTATTTATAGTACCTACCTATTCATAGTACCTAACTTACCTACTTATACCTAACTTCATTAATGATCGCCTTCAGTTTTCATTCAAGTTAATAATAATCTAAAGTGCCGGGTGGTCACAAATTTTGGTATCGTTACCCAAATTTTAGAATGACCCCCAGCCCAAAAACATATCCATGTTAGAAAAAAAAAATACAGTCGGGCCTTTAGGAATATTTACTTCAAAAAATAACCTAAATGAACAAATTGTCATAAAAATTAAAATATTTATTTAATTAGTAGGTATGGTTTGAATTAAATGCAAAGTGGTAACAATTTATCACTAGGCAGTATCCGTAGAGAAGGTGGCAACTCCCGCTAGGCCCGCTGGTGGTAAAAGTAGTTTCTCGTACGTTCAACAGAGTGCTCTGATTAAAATTACCTTGGAGAGATCAAATCAACGTTTTTCGAGTGTCATTGATAATTTTCAATATTAATTAATATGTTTTTGTGTTGGATGATATGCCTTCTGTCTGATACCTATGAGATAATGTCGAAAAGACCCCTTTTGGTATTACAAAAAGGACCCAAAAAACCCTGAGCCGTTTCGCTTACCAACAGAAAAAAAAAATTAAAAAGTTGATGTGATCTCTCCAAGGCAATTTTAATGAGAGCACTCTATAGGACTAACGAGAAACTACTTCTACCACCAGCTTGCCTAGCAGGAGTTGCCACCTCCTCTACGGATACCGCCAAGTCAATTTATCGTCAAGCTCGAAGAAACATACATCAGTGTCGATTTATGTAGCAACTAACCTTGGACAAGTTGAATACGGTACAGTTGATGAGAAAATACTCCATCTGTTTGGCCACCTCCGAGAAGGTATAACCAACCTTTAGCCAATGTTAGGGTATGTTTAGCAAGAGCTGGTGGTCTTATAACAGACGTTACAGCCCTCAAACTCCATCTGCGGGTTGTAGCGTTGTAATACCAAAGCTCATTAGAAGCGACTCCTTTCTCTAGGCGACCTCCAAACAAAGCGAATCCGTCTTCGAAACTAAAACACATTAAATTGAAGAGGTTCAAAACCTTGTCATCTTTGAAATAAAACTTATTAAATACTCACGATGGGGTTTTTCAGTCAATTTTTTTCTTCAAAAGAGCATGGGTTAGGAATAATGGTAATCAGGTCTGTTAATCGAAAAAATGTTTAGAAGAAACTATGTAAACTAATGAAAGTTGAAGATTTGAATGATGTGACGTAGTAACTTGAAAGTGACGTATTAAGTTGCTGGCCTTGGAACGAGATGTTCCAACGTAGATCTTGTGTGGTCTCAAACGTCTCGTGGCCTTGGATACTAGAAAATACTACACACACACACACGCCCACAGCGTAGTGTGTGTGCGTTCATGAAGGCCCGCCTTTTTATCTAACGTGTGATCTATTTATTTAATTTTTCTACCACATGGGCAAAAAGTTGGAGTATAGAGGTTTTCAATGGGGCTCAATCCAAATTTGAGTTCAAAAACTTGAATTTCCGACCGACCGAAATACCCCATTCCCATGGATAGCTGTGGTAATCATCTGAAACTAGTCTGACCGAATTACTATGAGTTTCAAGCGGGTACACTTTTTTAAGACTTACTTAGCAGCAGCGTGAGAATATCTTGCTGAAGGACGAGCCATAGTAGTTCCTTCGTCTTCTTCTTCTTCTTCAGGTTCAGGTTCAACACCTTCATTTTCATCCGAATTCACAGCTTGTCTTGAAATTCTTGTAGAATGTCTTTTATTGTTTTCCTATTGAAATGGAAAGTGCGATACGTCAGAATTGAATTATTTAATTAATACGAAAATAGATTTACCTGTTTGAAAACTTACATGACTATTACTAGCTTTAAGAGCCAATGTTTTATTCACAGCCACAGAATAGAGAGCATGATGAAGGAAGGTCCTATGCCTTATTCCCCAATTTTCGTCACCATTGCCTCTGACTCTTCCAAGTACAGCGCTTAGCATACGCGAATCCAGGTCGTTGTCTGGCATTGAAATAGCGTCTAATCACAAAAAGACATTCCAAAATTAAATAACAAGGTTAAGAATAAATATTATTCGGAAAAATAGATGGGTAGAAAATTAGCAAAATGACATACTACGATACTAACCTAAGATGTTCCCTTGGTCGTCTTCCCATTGACTTATATTAAAACGGAAAATAACCAAGTCGTCAAGAACATTGTTGAGATCATATCCTCCGAACACATAGAGAGAGTCAAATTGTTTCAAGTAGACAGCAGAGTGGGCGGCACGAGGTCTAAGGCCGTCAACATAAAGTTTATGCCACCTGAAAATACAATTTATATTCTGCAATAAAGCCTGTAAGATAAACTGGCACTAGTATCTAACTACAATTATAATACTTAATGAAAAAAAGGATGCGAAGAAGTCGATTCTAACTTATTTCCAACGACGTCATTTTTGTTTAGAGAGCAAGTTAATCCTGAGAAGCCAGCATTGCAGACACAGCGGCCCTGGTCACAGACACCGCCACCAATATCTGCATTACAGCCGTCTGGGCAAAGAGGTTGTGAACAGTCCAGGCCTCCCCATTCGCCTTCACATATGCAACGATGTGCTGCGCAGACTCCATGAAGGGAGCAGTTAGAATGACAGTCTGTTATTGAATATTCAGCTTCGAATCCATCTAGGACGTAATTAGTGTCGCTGTAGAGGAGTATAAGCATCTGAAACAAAAAGGAAACGTCGCCATCGTATGTTGATTGATGAACTCTTATAAAATGATGTACATGAAATTTGTTCGAACAATGCCAAGAGTATTAACCCATTTCAAGCCAAGGGTAGAAATAACTGAATAATGAAGAGAGGAGGATGAACCGTTTTACAGAATGCCAGCTGAAATAAAGCATAATTATTTGCTCATCAATCGAGAGCAAAAAAACGTCTGCCAAGTTGGGTGGGCAGTATAGTTTCCTCACTCATTGTAACATGGACGTATAGAATCAGTTGGCGAAAAAATTATGATTCAAAGAGTTATTGAATACCAAAATATTGGCGATAATATGCGGGATAGGGTTGCAGGTATTAATGTTTATAATATTTTTATAATTTTTATAAGGTATAGTTTATAATATTTTGTATTTTCAACGTAGAATTTTATTTAGCGGTCCACCGTCTAGGACCTAAACCACACAATCCCTGAAAATTTCATCGAAATTGGTTGAATAGCTGCGGAGTTTTGGTTGTAACAATAAATTTAAAGTTCGCGCATGCGCAGCGGCTATTGCTTGACCAATTTGATTGAAACTTATAGGGTGTCTCTTAGAAGTTAGTCCCTAACTAACCTCCGAATTTGAGCAAAATCGGTTCATTAGAAACCGAGAAACTGAGGTTCCAGGAAATTCACGTTTGCGCATGCGCACTCGCTCCTATTGGTCCGAAGGTGCTGAAATTGATAGAGGACCGTCTAGTACCTAACCCGCACAATCCCTGAAAATTTCATCAAAATCGGACCACAGGTTAGTATAGTTTTGCCCGGGACAAGGATTGACCACAGACAGACCGACAGACAGACAGACAGACACGGAACCAAAATTGTTCGGGAAGCTCTAAAACGCAAAAAGCAAGTGGAAATTTTGATTTTGGAGGACATTTTTTTTTTCACTTCTTTCACGAATACAAAGCTTCCCTACCTTCGGTAGTGAGGAAGCAATACTCGATATTTTATGAATTTTACTTTTTAATGAGATTTGAGAGTTTCCCAAAGCAATCTGACTTATCCAGTTTATTGTTTTTGGTTAAATGTAAAAGTCTGAGGATCGTAATCTGTTTCAACTCATGGCCCAGGACGTTCACTCGCCCAGAATCGAATTTGAGCCACCATAATCATGCCTTTGGTCAAAAGGCCTCATTTTCAAAAAATTTCCAAAATCGCTTTCAGCTCCCGAATGTCAAAGAAAATGTTTTCTGAAAATTTTAGGAACAGTATGAACGAGAAAAAATTATTCTGCAAAGATTTTCCACTATTTTAAATATTTTTTAAAAAATCGTAAATATGACGATGCGAAAACGCATCAGTGGCCGGAAATGGGTTAACTCCTGTCTCAATGGTCTGGCATATCTAGATCTCACAATGTGTTAGGATGTTCAAAGTCCTGCGAGCAAACAATACAGCAAGAAATTTAGGTGATGTAAGGGTATAAGAGCAACGCTATCACAAACACCATTCATCCTAGGATAATTATAATAGTTCATAGTTTACATTACCCACAGAAATCTAAGATTGGATGGATGTAAGATTCGTGCAAATTTTCTTGGGTGCTTGGGGAGCTTGAAATGTCTTTGAAACGGAAGACCAGCTTGGCAGAACAAAGCAAAGGATATGGGAAGAAATGTTTGGTGGATCGCTTACAAAGCCTGAAGTAGCGACGATTTTTTGTGGCACTGTCTTGCCACTGAAGCTTCCGAGCATGCGATCATTGAAAGAGTCTCCATCATAAACGTAGATGTAGTCATAGGCGCACTCTGTTACCAACGAATTGAACTTGAGGGTGATGAATTGTTCTTTTGAAGCGGCTGCAACATTCAACAAATCTCATTCAAATTCCATTCTATTCTAGGAACCTCTTTGACAAATATCTGAGATCATATGTGAAAAAATAGTGAAAACTCCTCTCTTGTTGATTTTATTCTAAATAATAAAAGTTCAAATAATCTTGGGGAAAATAGTTTTGAGCTGATCCTATTAAAACAACTTGAACATTGACACAATTTTCTAAGCTCGCCTAGATGTCTAATAATAAGGAACCGATAATGGGATTCAAAAGGAATCCTCCTTCGCCACCACTTTGCTGATTTTGGCAAAACGTTAAGTGAGGCCCATACAATACCTACTCGATTGATCGGTTTAGACATAGTTACGTGTTGGGTAATGGATCATCAGAATGCAGTTTAGTTCCAGAAAGGATTCGTGTAATGAAAGCACCTGCTCAGCCTGGTAACTAATATTTAGGTGTCTGCTACCCTCCCCCCACCCGATTTAAAGAGACATACCTCCTTTAAAATACAAGTTTTATTTGCTGAACAATATTTTTTTACGTCAATTAAGTGGGACTGGGGTCAACTTGAAATTCACCACCTTTTTCGCCGAGCTTTCGGTAAATTTATTACCTTCTTCAGGGCTCGAAGGATATTTTATTTAGTGAAACCACCAAACGTCAACATAAAAAAGAGAGATGGTGGAGACGCCTCCATAATTGAATCGATGAGAATAAAAACAGTACAAGTCCATTTTTGACGATTGTTGAAAAATGGCTTTTTGTAGGTTGTAACCAGTAGAACTACGCATTGAGCACAAGAGCAGTATGCTAACCACACTCGGTAAGCTTGAACAGAGCCTAAATGAAAATGATTGAGGGAAAAAACAGTAGGAGTCCATGGACTTATACCACCTGACACCTGATATCTCGATAAGCTGATTGGGGACATGTACTGTTGTCATTCTCACCGATTCAATTATAGAAGATCAACATTTTTCTATGGTAAAAAGGGAAAAATGAATGAAAACACCGGCTTTTCTATAAAACAATAAATTATACAATAATCAACGACTTGCAGCTTAAAGCTCTCTAAAGCCTCGTCCACACTTGAGCATTCGTGACGAACATTTCGTGGAAATATAGGCTCGCGAGCATGTTTGGGTGTTCCCCCTTTCCAACTCTGGTCTCAAGTGGTAGTTGTTCACTGTGCCTCCCGGAAATGGCTCCCGTTTTGTGTAGCGTCGCGAGGAGATGTACCAGTATACTTTTATTGAATCTCCTTCGGAAGAAGAAGATTTAAAAACAAAAAAAGAGAAGATTATCGCAGACTAGCTTCCTCAGATCGAGAGGAAACCGACGACGGCTTCGGATTATTTCAAAAATTCTGTCGCATGTTGAAGTCACATTTTATGTGGTTGGAGGAACGGATACAAGAGAAAATAAGTAGAAACAACACACGTTTCCGCGAATCAATTTCACCAAAGTCGAGTTGTTTGCAGACGTTTAATTAGGAAAAGTCTACTTATTTGCAGACGGGTGATCTATAAAGAAAAATAATAAACCTTTGAGTAATAATTTGCAGCGTTGCATTCAAAATGATATAAGGAAGAAACGGTGAAAAATTGATGGCTGATGCATTCGGGAACGCGTCCATTCTACGGGAACGCGAACCCCGAACACCCTTTCATGTTCGCAGAAATACCGACTCCAAGCGGCAACATCCCCGAGCACGACCAAACATTCAAAATGCTCGCGAACGCGTCCACACTCACTAGCATTCGCAGTATTAATTGGTTTCCGAATGCTCGGCTCGCCGAGAATGCTCAAGTGTGGACCGGGCTTAAGCTGCAAGTCGTTGATTATTGTATAATTTATTGTTTTATAGAAAAGCTGGTGTTTTCATTCATTTTTTCATTTTACCATAGAAAAGTGTTGATCATCTATAATTATGGTGGCGTCTCCACCATCTCTCTTTTTTTTATGTTGACGTTTGGTGGTTTCAGTAAATAAAACATCCTTTGAGCCCTGAAGAAGGTAATACATTTACCGAAAGCTCGGCGAAGAAGTTGGTGAATTTCAAGTTGACCCCAGTCCCAATCAATTGACGTATATTTGTTTGTTGGGTCGATCTACATAATTTGCTGTTACGTAATATTTTTTTATTTAGCGAGGACACAGTTCGTTTTTAAATAGTTGTATGGGAATTGGCCCAGACAACATCAAATCTCCATCAGAATAAGGTTGGATGATTAGGTACAAGAGGATGGTGACGCGAGGACTCGGACTCTCCAAGCGACAATGTTAATGTGATAATCCATCTCTTCAAGGCACAAGGCAGAGATAAATCACCGACCTATCCCCATTATGAAGATGATTCCAATCTAAGAATGGCTACATTATTACAACACGTCAATTCAAACGAATCCCACCAACATAATAGAAGCATCTCAAGTTACTAACCACTTTACATTTTCGTATATTACCATCACTGAGAAACGAGGGTTGTTCCAAAAGTAAGTTCTGACATGCTTGGAAAAATTGGAAAAAAGTAAAAGTAACAAAAAAAAAATATTTGTATTCAGCAACATCTAAGCTATTTTTCTACAAAATCTCCCATTTTTTCCAAGCATTTGCGATAACGGTATTCTAGTTTTTTTTCAGTCCGATGGTGTACCCATTTTCATCAAAATTGCGTAGCCAGCTGTGAACCGCATCCTTAACTTCTCCATCCGTCCGCAGGATTTTTTTGCTCAAAATTCCTCACCTCTTGTTTTTTATTGCCTTTCTCAATTCAGTGAGGACACTGCAATGCTCTATGCATTTAAGGTTGTGCCTCTGTCAAGGTAATTAACCAGCAGAACACCCTTAAAGTCCCAAAACACTGTAGCCATCACCTTCACTCGACCTTGGCTTTCTTGGGAGCACTCAATAAATTTGGTTTGGACGTTTTCTTCCCCCAGACCTAGCAACAAGCGATTTCCACCTATTCCCGGCTCTCAAAACCCACCTGGGAGGAATGAAATTCAGGACGGATGGAGAAGTTAAGAAAGCGGTTCACAGCTGGATACGCAATTTGGATGAAAATTGGTACACCATCGGACTGAAAAAACTGGAATACTGTTACCGTAAATGCTTGGAAAAAAAAACTGCAAATTATTACACAATGGTTTATTATTTTTTATTTTTCTATATAGATCACTCGTCTGCAAAGCCACCAACCATCCATCGCATTTTGGTCAGCTGAAATTTGAACGGAGATTAGGCCTCTTTTGCGATTCACACTCGTGTTTCTGATTTATCGTACATCCAAACTTTAAATTCTCGTAGTGAGCGAACGGTTTGTCCTACAGGGCTCCGGGTGGTCTATACAGGGTGTTTCACGAAAAGGTTACACCCCCCTTCATTTTCGCAAAATACAGCGTAAAAAATTCCGACCAACGCAATTCTTCATGATTTTTTGTGAGGATCTCAGGAAAAATACATTTGGGCAAAAAAGTTGCGCGCAATCGTGCGCAATTGGCACTAACTTCATTTTTTCAAATGGAACCCCCCTTTTTTATTACAGATTCGGATTCTACGTCAAATTTCATGAGAAATTCATACCCACATCGATTTGTTTTATTGCGCGCAACCTGGCTTTTTGAACGCTCTAAGTTGCGCAACTCCACAATTGCACAAAAATTAGATTTTGGAGAACCCTAAGTGTGGCACATTTTTTTTCACCATTTTTTAACGCTTAATCACATGGTGACATCCGTTTTTCAATTTGACAGGACTTTTTCAAAATAGCGGCCGAAAATTCGGTTGTTTTTAGTGAAAAAATCGCTCTTTTTAAATCGTTATGAGTTTTTAGGTAATTTTATTCAGTTCAAGCATGATCATGCTGTCAGTTTTTATTTTTAACTCCACCGTAGACGGCCCCAAGCCCGTGGTTCAAAAGAAGGTGAGAAAATAAAAAATAAACATGATTTCGACCTCAAAACTGATGTTTTCGTGAAAGAAATGTTATTTTTTCCTCTTAAATCTTGGATTTTCTCAAAACGGATGACACCCTGTGATTCAGCGTTAAAAAATGATGAAAAAACATGTGCCACACTAAGGGTTCTCCAAAACCTAATTTCTGCGCAATTGTGGAGTTGTGCAACTTAGAGCGTTCGAAAAGCCAGGTTGCGCGCAATAAAACAAATCGATGTGGGTATGAATTTCTCATGAAATTTGACGTAGAATCCGAATCTGTAATAAAAAAAGGGGGGTTCCATTTGAAAAAATGAAGTTAGTGTCAATTGCGCAAGATTGCGCGCAACTTTTTTGCGCAAAAGTATTTTTCCTGAGATCCTCACAAAAAATCATGAAGAATTGCGTTGGTCGAAATTTTTTACGCTGTATTTTGCGAAAATGAAGGGGGGTGTAACCTTTTCGTGAAACACCCTGTATATATAATATAATATATTATATTATATTATATAATATATTAATATATATATATATTATATAATATAATGTATATTATACATATTTCCTAGCATGTCGAAACAAACCTCGTATATGTTGGAATCTAGCAAGAAAATTTCTGTTTTACGTTCCTAAATACCAACAATCCAAAAACCTAATAAAAAAATATTTTAAAAAATTTAAAAATTCGTCCCTTATCATTGACCAAGATCAGCGAAATTCGGCTTGTGAGGTCATAGTAATAGTTGTACCCAGAAGCTGTTGGCTACTTTTCGTAGCAGAAAAATAGGAGATGCTGTATTGAAAATGCCTGACCTCAAATCATTCAAAAAAAGTTCGGGTCTTTTGCATTCAAAATATTTTTTAATTCACTAAAATTCGTGATTTAGTTTTCAAAATACCTTCAAATAAATTACTTATTTAAACTTGACTTTAAATTTACTTATAAAATACGGTTTTAAAAAAGTTTTAGTTTGAATGATTTCTTTGAAAATTCGTCAGCTTGAGCCTGGTCCTCCACTGGAAGCGTATTCAAGCGACTAAGCGACAAGGCGGTTACAGGCGACTGAGCTCCTCCATTGGAAGTGACTTAGACGCGCGAAGTCTGTGGTGGAGAATCGATTCAAAAATTCGGGAATCGGTCCGATTCTTTTCATTAGCTGGTTAATAAATTATAGGAAAATAAATTACAGTCAGCAACCAATACAACCTTGCTGCTTATTACAACCTTGTGATCACAAAATGAGAAACACCACCTCAACCTAAATTGATGGAAGGTTCACGAAGAAAGATTCGTTGGGTTTCATTTACGCAGGAGATATACAGCTTTTTTGCGACATAAATTGTCAGAAAAAACATTAATTTTCAAATCCAACTACCTGCAGGTATCTTTCAAATTAATATAATTTAAGTAAGTAAACTTTCTATACATAGACATTAAAAGTTAGCTCCAGCATTTGGTAATTACTAAAGTACGACTTTTGCTTAAAAAGTATCAATTCTTGAAAAAATCGATAGGATTTTTTTAGATTCTTTTCAAAAAGATCGACTCGATTCATTTTGAAGAATCTGACATCCCTTAGTCCATGGCTGGAACAGGAAAATGTGATTCACATTTGGAGGGTGCGAAGAGAGAACATGGGAGGGGGAAGCCAGGTCGCTCGAAACAGGCGACTGATCGCATCCGAATGGGATCAGTCGCTTCATCGCCTCAATTTGAGCCAGTCGCGTCGCTCATGTAGCTTGCAGTGGAGGACCTCCAATACGTTTTAAGCTTATGGGATTAGTCGCTTATATACGGACGTATACGCTTAGTCGCCTACTGGAGGACCGCCCTAAGGATATACTTATATTATTTCAATGACACTCTTCCAATAAAAAATTTAAAAAGCGCACAGCACAATTTAGGGCGTATTACTCAAGCGTCGATTTATACCCCCGAACGAATAAGAGATAGGACACTGTAGTAGTCTTCATGTCACTCAAAACTATTATTTCAGAAGAATGTGAAGAGATCACCTTTCATTTTACCTCAACCTTGGGAAGCTTGTAGTTCACACCCCCATTTACGTCCACCTGTCACAAACATATAATAAATTCATAGATACCTTTGATGAGCCACTGACAGTGAGAGTCGATGCTGTAATTTGAACGAGGACCGCCGTCTGAGATTTTCCCCCAGGGCTGAGTGAGGACTTTGCGGGATCTGTCACATGACTCGAGAGCGACGCAAAGTTGGAAAACGGGAGCAATCAAAACAACAACTATGGGAAGCCTCATCTCACCATTGCAGCTCGTCCCTGGAAGATAAGAAATGAGGGCATGACTTGATAGGACATGGACGAGGACAAAATATTATGTAGGTATCTACAACGAGTGAGGTCATGAGAATGATAGCTTCATTTTCTTCGGAAATTTTGCGGAGTTTTGCTCTGAAATTAATAAATTTCAATCGCGTAAAACTAATTTGTAGCATTATTCAGTGATTATTTTCAGCGAAATTGAACATTTCGAAGCCCTATCTATATCCTTTGATCTTTTGTAAATTACAAGGTAGGTAGGTAATATTACAATGAATACATAATGAAAAGAAAAATCATATTTTTTTGCCCCAAGGGAGGTATGTTGGATGTGCTTGAAAGTTCGGGATTCTGGTAAATTTGTCTGAATGAGGCGGTTCCTCCACCGTTAATGGGTTTAATCCTGCTATAGCCCCCCCCTCCCTCCAATGCTACCCTTACCAATGTTAAGAGTTTTGTTTCAAACGGACTTATATCCACATGGAATGTTTTGTGGGAAATTGAGAAAAACTAATTTCATTGCGGAGAAAGTTGTCTAGGATTCCCACATTTTCCAAATTGTTTGTTCATAGATCTTTTGATTGTAAGACCAAATTTCGAATTTTTGGCATGCGTTTTGAGGGATACACGGCCATTTCTTATTTGGATATAAACCCATTTGATGAAAAACGATGAATATGAGCCACTTAGTGATTATTCAGCCAGAAAAAAATCGAGTTTTTGGTTGTGTGAATATAAGTCTCATTTTAATTTTCTTTTATTTGTTTATCTTTACCCATTATTTTTAACAATGAAACTTCAGAATCGAGCAAGACCAAATATCCTAACCTCCTCAAAAGTTGATGGTTTACGTTTCTAGGTATGTAACATCCGAAAACCGATTTTTAAAAAATCAAAAAAGTGTTAATTGAAAACAATGGGATGGATATAAGCCGTTTTATTGGCAAACGCGATTTTTAGCCAGCTTTTAAAGAGATACAAACCGTTTCGGAAGGAATTCAACTCGTGAGATGATAGGCCTTATCCCAAAGATTCAGAATCCGTGAAAAAAAAAAAAAAATGTAAAAAATGGATATAAGCCCGTTTGAAAGAAACCTCTTCGTTTGAGCTCACTTTCACTTTATCTGCCTGGATTGGCATTTGATGATCCTCCCAGATCCCTTCAACTTCTCTGAGCCAATAGTGTTCTCCTTTCTCTTACATCTGCTTCAATCTGATTGGTTGGATAAGACTTTCACTTTCTCGACCAATGGGATTCAAGCTCCCTTTCAACTGTTACATTTTAAGCTATGCTCTCTGTGATGTTCCTTGAGATATTGATTGTTACTGATGATGACCTAACCGTGAAAATCGATTAAACTTGTAACTCATAATTTTCGAGGAAATAAACAACGTTCTTCTCAACGCCGTTTTGTGTTAAAATGGTTTTCCACAGTCTCGTCGATAGTGATTTTATTCGTATTCGTATAATTTAAAACAAAACAAATTGTCTACATATTTACCGAGCCAATGACGGGATGAGCAGATCCGAATTATGTACGTTAGCTGGTGACCAACCTTGAAGAAATTAAGCGAGTCCGGAGTCGGTCAAAATCGCAGTCCCAAACTAAGTGACCATTCAAGTAAGTTGGCCCCGAAACTAGCTCAAACCCAACGCCAGCCTTGAATAATAATTAGAGGGTATAATTTTCCGCCTTTCAGACGCCAAACGAAAAAGAAAGGTTGGAGGGAAAACTTGCCACTTTCAAGGAGAGAAGGGAGCAATGAAGAAGTAGGTGCCTACATACTTCATCAACCTTAATACCTAAATTTTGGATATTTAATGGATTTGTTATAAGTATGTGTCCATTCACATGTGCTGTGTTGTTCAATCAGCTGTTTTGGGACCCATCTTGAACTCGTGGGTTTTTGAGACGCGGAGAGTTGCGAAAACATCGTGGAAATTTCGTGCAGAACCATAGACTGTATTCTCGATTTTAGCAAAGAAAATTGTTAAGACCACAGATCTTAATAAACCGAGCTCGTTTCTGGTCTTGTTTCGCAGGGGAGGAGTCAAGTGGCCAACATAGGAAAATAAATTCTCTAATGTAATGGGAGGAAAATATAATATATATACGAGGCATGTCCAGAAAGTAAGTGTACTGGCTACCATTACATTAAAGAATTTATTTTCCTATGTTGACCACTTGACTCCTCCCCTGCGAAACAAGACCAGAAACGAGCTCGGTTTATTAAGATATATTATATGTGTTCTACGAGAGTTAATAAGACAGAAATTGGTTGAGGAAAATCGAACGAGATCATAGAAAAATGTGTATTCGCCAATTCGTATGCATATTTCGTACCAATAGTACGATTTGAACAGTATCACGAATGTCAAACACTATTACCTACCTAGCGACATGGCAGCGAAAAAGTTCTGTATAGTAGGTGCCTTCAACCTTTCAAGTGTGAAACAGTAACTAACTTTTCAAAAATTAACTAACGAGTGAGAGAACTGAACAACTAACAACTTGAATGAACCAAAACATTCGGCTAACAAAAGTATCAATGTCATACAAATTGAACTCAATCTGAATTACAGGTCTATTTTTCTCAGTGGAAATCTGCTTTGGAACATCTGGAACAGGGTCTCAGAGAGTTCTGCGGAAAATTCACTCATGGACAGGACCATTCACTTAACAAATCTATCAATTTAAGCAGACTCCGTCATTATATTCATCTTTTATTACTAGTTACCTACAACCAGGTAGTAGGAATTTGAATGCGAAAATGTAGGAAGTAAAAAATTCCGAGATGGCCAGATTTTGGAGTCCAAAATAAAGAGACATAATATCGGATTACAGGTGCTCAACATTAACTCGACGTGGTCATAAAAATTTCGACGGACGTGCATTGGACTACAGGGAATAACACTTACAAGGTCGGGCTTTAAAAAACGCTAATGGCAGGTAAAACGTAAATCAACTGATTCACCTTGAAGTCTTCCGCTCGGACTCATCCGTAATTGCTCCTATCGGAAGGTCGACTTGCAATATATATGTACGAGCGATTGCACTTGGATTATTTAGGTACGGCGATTATTGTTAAATAAATAAATATGTGAAATAGGTACTGATTTTTTAGTAGGTGAGGAAAAGGAAGTCTGAGCAAATCTCAACGTACCATTACGTTCTGGTGGGAAATGTGATAAAATGAGGAATATCTACTGAGTTACAATTTAGGTATGTATGTACACAAGCATGTACCTAGGCTTCTTCTGTTGAGGAAAACAAGAACAACCTCATACCTGCGGTTAGGAGGCGATGGCAAGGGGCATCGCAAGTTACACAATGCTTCGACTAAACTAAAATCCTAAACATTGTGATTTGAATGATGATGACGTAAGAGTAAACAAACAGCCATTTAAAATGCAAATTTTGCTCAAAATCTCCAGGTTCAAAGTGAGGGTGGAATACACCTTCGCCAATCCCCTGGAACAGGATCCTTCAAATTGCCGTAGGTACACAGTTACGTTTGTTTAGAAATCGAATAACGACTAAGGTTCCATAGTATATGAGGCATTCTACAGTTGACGTAAATGAATCGGAAACAGGAGCTGTTGTCACTATAAAAGGGGTTAAGACCGATCAATAGTAGCATTTCCCGTAAAATTCCCAGAAAATCGACAGCAAGTTCGAAAAAAGAGAGCTGTCAACGATGGAAAGTTCTGCCTACCTTCATCCAGTCACAGCAACAACTCGTCAATAATCTTCAGGTAAAATCACATGCATGTTCTCTGGAGACTTATGAAGAAAGACCGAACTGCACAAAACTTGATACAACGCGGAAAATATAATTGAAATTGTGTAATGAAGTATTGAAAAGTAAAATTGCCTATTTCTACACTCGAGTCCCAACCAGCACTATCACCAAAGAATGAATAGCTGAAAGAGATTCGAAAAAAGTTCGTAAACATCAAATTGTCGAAACATCCATGTGATTGCATGGATGTAGCATCCATCAGGTCCACCTACATTCTAAATAAACATGTAAAATTCATAATGCTTTACTTCTATTGTTCGATGTAGAATAAAATGATAGACCACAGCTCTCATAAACTGTTCTACCTTTATTTATGACTTTTAGTACATCATTTTAAAGTAATAAAAATGTGCATATAGCTGGGTTTTTTAAAATTGCGGTGAAGAAGAAAAAATGGGTACTGTGGGCATTTTTACAATATCGTTTAGTACGACTCCTCCAGTTAACCATCCGTCCCTCCATGGTTGACCAGCGTGTTCCATGTTGACGTTCTGTATCTTTTCTTATCCAGTGCAGTAATCCTGTCATACGTTTTCTTATTTCATTTTTCTTTATTTATTAGGATTATGATATTATTTTAAAGTTTAAGTGCATTCTTGTCATAATTCAAAAAATCATTGAATGTGCTTTCATTGTTCCGGATATATTCGCAATCCGTTACTACCCCAGCATCATCATGGTGAAAAACAATACAGGTGGGATCTACTACGTACCAAATAGTAATTATGATATAATTATGCTGAAGCATGATCTTAACATGCCTACTTAATTACAAAGAATGTTATATTCTTAGACATTCTTATGGAATATCATTTTTCATTACTATCCTTACGTAGTAAAGTGTATCAAGGGACCATGCTGGGAACCATAATTATTCTTTCTGACTTACAGAAATGTGAAGTATTTACAACCCGTAACTCCCTAGTGGGGTGTGTCCCACCCCATGTTTGTAGAAAATGACATTTAATTCAACCTTTAATGAGGAATTTCACCATGTCGGAATTTCCTATTTTTGACCCCAAAATCGGATTCAGCACCTCGAAAAACTCCTACGGTAGACTTTCAGTACGTACTTCCTAATTTACGAATAAACAAAACAGTGTAGAAACTACGAATGTTTGAAAAACCCGGGAAAATGACGTCATCCTGGAATAGTTCATTTATGGCCGCTTGAAGCACTGAGATCGAGAAATCTATAGTCCCCAGATGCAAAATTTCACGAAACAGTAAACTTCGAAATCGAAAAACTGAAGAAAAAATAGAAAAAGCAAGATGGGGAAAATTAGGTTTCCCCTGTTTTTGTTTGATAACTTTTCTCTTAGAAAACACGATTTCGTCGTCCCAATGGGCATCACTGGGAGGAGACGGCGATCCAAACAGCCCAATCACCGAGCGTTCCTGCTTCACGTCCGTTTTCCCGGTTAGTTTTGAAATCAAAAATTTTGATTCTCTCCCAAAAATAACAGGAGTCTTATTTTCCGAAATCAGCCCGATTTTCATCTATCCCACACCATTAACTATTCAGGAAAAATGCAAACAGAATGCGGTGAAATTCCTCATTAAATTTGATTATTGAAGTATGGTCAAATGGTACTTAAAATGAGGCATTTTACCAAGTTTCATCAGAAATTTTAGAAACACATATGAATCTTTATGATGATATTACCTGGGTATACCGAGAAATCTTCGGAAACCCGATCGGTGGCTACAGCTTTCGTACAAGTACGCAACCACGAGAGACATTTTATGTAAGCGAAAATCATCAGAAATTTCCGCGTAACGCTCCCCGCGTGACGATTTTTCATTTATGTGCCATAGTAAAGACATAAAATGTCAAAACATAAACCATACTCTGAGAAAAATAATTAAAGAAAACATTGAAACGTTAATTTTTGTATTATCACTGTACCTAAAACAAGGATGGAATAGGAGGCAAGAGTGAACTAGGGATGGAGAATTAGAAGTGAAAAACTATTACTAGGGTACGTTACACCCCACGGGCATTGCAGGGTTAAACTACTCGTAAGGACTATCGAGTTTGCCGACGACCCAGCTATTAGTGTTTGCGGTAATACTCCATAATTTATTATCTATCTATATTTTTTTGTTCCAGTTTATTCGAAGATGAGCAGGGAGGAAAGAATCATGATTACGATAGCAGAAATTATCCAAGACCTCCTTGCTGCTCATAAAGAAGGGAGGGATGTGAATTTAAACAAGCTGAAGACTCAAATCGCATCGAAATACGGACTGGAGACTTCACCGAGACTTGTTGACATCATCGCAGCAGTTCCTCAGGAATCTCGGAAAATCTTGTATCCTAAATTGAAAGCCAAGCCCATCAGAACCGCTAGCGGTGTAAGATTCTTAAGTCAAAACCAAAATTCTTGGGTCTGGTATTTTCTCTATAGTTGTTCTTTGTGTTGATAATTAATTTAAAATATCAAGTTATCGGGTTGCAAAAACGTTTGTATAGCTAACTTGCACTGGTGACGTCATACCACAAACATTTTCCTCCACACCATGTTTTTTTTTTCAAAAAACTTTAGAATTGAATAACACTACCCAAAGCTCTGTTGAGACCTACCTGGTTACTAATCGGGATTAATCATTGCGTAATTAACCCATTTCAAGCCAAGGGTAGAAATAACTGAAGGATGAACTGTGTTACAGAATGCCAGCCGAAATAAGCATAAAGCACCAATCGAGAGCAAAAATACTCGATGTTTTATGAATTTTACATTTTAATGAGATTTGAGAGGCCTCAGTTTTCCAAATCGATATGATTCATCCAGTTCACTGTTTTTGGTAAAATGTAAAAGTTTATTTATGGACCGGAATCTGTTTCAACACAAGGCCCAGAACGCTCACTCGTCCAAAATCAAATTTGAGTCACCATACTCATGAGGCCTCCTTTTCAAAAAAATTCCAAAATCGCATTGAGCTCCCGAACGCCAAAGAAAACTTTTAATGAAAAGTTTAAGAACAGCATGAACGAGAAAAAATTCTTCTGCAAAGATTTTCCACTATTTTCAATATTTAAAAAATCGTAAATATGACGATGCGAAAACGCATCAGTGGCCGGAAATTTGTTAATGAATTTCACTAAACATTTTTTCCCTCAATTTTAGATAGTGTTCAATTTTTAGAAACAAATAGTAAAAAAAACGAAAAATAAACCATTGGTTTTTTTTTCAGAGTTTTAAACTTTGTCATTCTGGCTGGTGAAATTGCAAATTTGTTCGAATTTCAGATAGCAGTCGTAGCAGTTATGTGTAAGCCCCACCGATGCCCACACATTAATATGACCGGAAACATTTGTGTGTACTGTCCTGGTGGCCCTGACTCGGATTTCGAATATTCCACTCAATCATACACCGGTTACGAGCCGACCTCGATGAGAGCTATTCGAGCGAGATACAACCCTTTCCTCCAGACCAGGCATAGAGTCGAACAGGTAGGTCGCTTTGTAAACGAATGTTATTTTTATATAATGCGAGTTATTGTTATGGATTGTAAGTTTGTTGTAGTTGTTTATTAATATTGTTTTATTGGTTTTCAGTTGAAACAACTAGGACATAGTGTGGACAAAGTCGAGTTTATCGTGATGGGTGGTACTTTCATGTGCCTCCCAGAAGACTACAGAGATTATTTTATTCGGAATCTCCATGACGCCCTCTCTGGTCACACAAGTAACAACGTAGATGAAGCTGTGAAGTAAGTTTCTCCTTGTTTTTAAAACAATTGCAGTTCTTAATCAAATACCTAATTAATCTCACTCCATGTCTCTCGTATTCACAGGTACTCGGAGCGCAGCAAAGTCAAATGCATAGGCATAACCATTGAAACCAGACCTGACTACTGTTTGAAGCGTCACTTATCCGATATGCTCCGCTACGGTTGTACCCGTTTAGAAATTGGTGTTCAGTCAGTGTACGAAGACGTGGCCCGTGACACCAACCGCGGCCACACAGTCAGAGCTGTCTGCGAGAGTTTCAATTTGTCCAAGGATTGCGGCTTCAAGGTGGTCGCTCATATGATGCCTGACCTCCCCAACGTCGATTTAGAACGAGACATTGAGCAATTTACAGTAAGTCGTCATAAATTTAGGAGAAAACGTCGATATTAAAGATATGTGTATATTAAAATAAGAACCTCAAGAACAAGAGTTATTGTAACTTTATAACACACCGAGAAAATAATATCAAAATAGAGATCATGAAGCAGAGGTACCTAGGTAGCAGACGTCTGATATGAAGCGAGGTACCCAGGCAGCAGGCGTCTGATATGGAGCAGAGGTCCCTAGGTAGCAGCAGTCTGATGTGAAGCAGAGCTACCTAGGTAGCAGTAGTCTGATATGAAGCAGAGGTACCTAGGTAGCAGCAGTCTGATGTGAAGCAGAGCTACCTAGGTAGCAGTAGTCTGATATGAAGCAGAGGTACCTAGGTAGCAGGCGTCTAATATGGAGCAGACGTACATAGGTAGCAGGAGTGATATGAAGCTGAGGTGCCTAGGTAGCAGCAGTCTGATAGGTAGCAGATGTACCTTGGTAGCAGTAGTCTGATAGGTAGCAGAGGTACCTTGTTGGCGGCAGTCCGATATGAAGCAGAGTTACCTATAAGTCTGCCACACAAACTTTGCATCCCTTTGGCGCATTCTTCTGGAGAACATAGAACTAATTATCTCTTATCATCAAGCAGCTTCCTGTACATACGATAAATTTTCGTGAATTTCTCCCTTCAAGTGACATGATTTCCCTCCTACTGCAGCTTGAAATTCATGCATTTCCGAAATTGAAATTTCAAATGTCTCATCACATTTGTAATCAAATTTCACATCAACATTTCAACAGAACATCAAATTTCTCACGGCTCCAATTTCCGTGTTGAGGTTTCAATGGTGATTGAAGGTTGACTCTTTTCGGGTTTTATGTAAATAAAACACACCGAAAATGATAATTTCAAAATGTAATTTTAAATGAAAATAACTTCGTATAAAACACAGGTGAAAGAGATCCATGAATGAATTATCATGATAGAAAAACAAAACAAGTTTAAATGTGTCTTCAGTGTTGCCACCACAGTTCACTTGGTGGTGGTTTATTGAAGTGTCTTGGCAGGGTATCATGACAGACACAACACCTCCCCCCTGTAGCAGCTACAGCATCTACAGGACCAGCCTTGCTGGATGTTTGCGGTCTCTTTTTGATCGTCGGAGGGCAACTGGAGTGCTCTGGGCCATTGGTGGTACTGGAACACGAGGCAGTGTCAGTGTAGTGCTGGGACTTCCACCTGGCATAGTCAGGTTGCTGCCTGGAGGATCATGTTGAATTCCTGTCGAGATAACGGTTTCAGCGGAAGAGGAAGTCGATCCAGTTCGGTTTCCACTGCTGCGGTTTCCACTGGTATCTTGGTTCGACGCTTGAGAGGATGTTGGAGTATGAGGACTAGTCAATGTACAGGAACTAGTAGGTGTGCCAGCTGGAACTCCTGGACCTCCTATAGGACCTCTCAGATTGGTTGGTTGTGGAATACCAGTGCTCCTCATCTGATTGAAGTGCCGCCTGAAAGTCTGTCCATCAGAAGAGACAGTAAAATGTAGATTGCCATCTTGCGCAATTATGGTGCCAATTTTCCATTTCAAATTTGGACTGTTGTACATCCTGAAAGCAACTGACTCTCCCACCTTGAAATTTTTGCATGCCAGATCCCATCTGTCTTTTATAGTGTTCTTTTTTACTGTTTGACGCATATCTGGTCTCAATATATCAAGTGTTGAACGGATGTCACGTCCCAAAAATAGTCGTGCAGGGCTGTCTTCTGTAGTGGCATGAGGAGCACGTCTGTAAGTGTAAAGGAACTCCTGTAGATTGTTGTGAAGTGATTGATGCGTAGAGTTCAGGGCCTTCAGTTTCCTTTTCATAGTATCCACGTACCGTTCAGCCTGTCCGTTGGTGGATGGATGAAATGGTGCTGATGTCACATGGTCTATACCCAGGCTTTTCATGTATTGTTGGAAATCAGCGCTGGTGAAAACTGCCGCATTGTCACTTACAAGTATACGAGGAAGGCCATAGCGTGCAAATAGCTCTTGTAGTATAAAAGATAAAAAGATACTGGCTCTGAAAGGGACCAGCAAAGTCCACATGGATACGTCCCCATGGAAAGGACGGATACTCCCAAAAATGAGTTACCCTAGGCGGATTCTTCTGTGACTGAATGCATTCAGGGCAGCTGCGTGCTATATTCTCTAAATCAGTGTCAATTTTGGGCCAATAGACGAAAGACCGAGCCAATCCCTTCATCTTTTGGATACCTGAGTGTCCACGATGTAGTTCTTGGAGGATTGTATCTCGAAAAACAGCAGGAATGTAGACACGTACACCTCTCATAATGCATCCTGACTGTAATGAGTATAGTCCCATTTCGCCTTTCTGGTGGGTCGCCCCAACTCGTATGCGTTCGTACAGCTCTCTCATTTCTTGATCAGCTACTGTAGCCTTGCAGATATCCTTGCAAGTGAGAGGAAGCTGGTTGAGTTGTTTGAGCTGAAACAATTCAACGTCATCTATCATGAAGAGTTCAGATGAATTTTGAGGCATTCTTGAAAGGGCATCGGCGTTGCCATTGTGTTCAGATCGACGATATTTGATATCAAAATCAAACATTTGTAAAAACAAGGCATAATGTAAAAGTCGTGTAGCTGACAACACAGGTAGCTGGTTCCTCTTACTGAATATGTGAATAAGAGGTTGATGATCGGTGAATAAAATGAACCGTCTACCATACAAATAGTGAAAGAATTTATGTACCGCCCATTTTATCGCTAACGCCTCCTTGTCCAGTACTGAATAATTTCTCTCAGACTTTGTTAGGGTCCTGGAAGCAAACTCTATTGGTCTTTCCGAGCCATCAGGCATCAGATGGGCTAGCACGGCACCAACTCCAACTGGGGAAGCGTCAACGCTTAAATATAGAGGTTTTTCAGGATCATAATGAGCGAGTATCCGATCCGATGTAATTTCCTTTTTTATTTTTGAAAATGCCGAGGCGCATTCCTTGGACCAAATAAATTGGACTCCTTTGTGCGTAAGCTGATGGAGTGGATAGCTCATGGTTGCTAGTTGTGGGAAAAATCTACCGTAGAATGAAACCATTCCGAGGAATGACTTAGTTTGCTTGACATCCTTTGGTTCGGGAAAATTTATGACCGCTTCAATTTTTGAAGATGTTTTGTGGATACCGTTTGCATCTAGTTTGTATCCTAAATAAATTACGGTGTCCTGCATAAATTTGCATTTTTCATAATTTACATGTAAGTTGTTCTCTTTTAATCTTCTGAACAACATAGTAAGACGTCGCAAGTGTTCGCTGAATGTAGATGCAGTAAGTATAATATCGTCGTGTACAACGCATAATCCAGGAATGTCCACTAGCAAGTTGTGGATATACTTTTGCCAAGTTGCGGGTGCTGCGGATATTCCGAAAATCATTCGTTTCGGTCTGAACAACCCCTTTGGCGTATTTATAGTTAAAATTTCCGAAGTCTCAGATGTAGTTGGAACATGTAAAAAAGCGTTATAAATATCCAATGTAGAGAAATGTCGACCTCCACGCAAAGACGCAAGTACGTCTTCCAATCTCGGTAAAGGGTATTGAGGTACGTCACAGTACAAGTTAACTGTGCGTGAATAGTCGGCACAAATTCTGATTTCATTATTAGGTTTCACAACTGGAACAATGGGAGTAGCCCATTGGCTGAAATCAGCCCTTTCAATGATTCCTTCGTCTTCTAGGCGCTGTAATTCATTTGCCACACGGCTTTGTAGTGCGAGTGGTACTGTACGGGCCTTGTGAAAGACAGGGCGAAAATTTGGTTTCAGTTTCACATCGAAAGAAAATGAGATGATCAACCCTACCTTTTTCTCGAATATTTCAGAATACTCATCAATGGTTTTCTGGAGCATTTCTTCCCAACCTGCTGGTTTCCCTTCGTCTCTTTCCAACATCTTGATGTCTTTCAAGTCCACTTGTAGCTTGGAGAGCCAATCACGTCCAAATAAGGTCGCCAGGTCACGTTCAACAACAAATATATTCAATGTCGCCGACTGCTGTTGGTATTTTACATTTACCCTGCAACAACCAATAGGAATTAAAATTTCATTACTGTAACTTCTGAATTTAACTGTTGTAGGTTCAAGAGGCTTGTTGGTTAATTGCCTGAATTTTTTTAGACTGATAACTGTTGCTGCACTACCAGTGTCGAGTTCCATATTAACGGGATTCCCTTCGATTTCAACATTAATCAGTAAAGGATTGTTAATGTCATTTGAATTTATGTTGTGTAATGGAATGCATTCCTCGACACGGTGTGTTTCTGCTGTCAATGTGTTTGTATTGACATACCTCTTTTTGAAGGGTTTCTTGTTGCGATTAGGATTCTGCGAATTGTTTTTATTCGTATTGGGTAAATTACCTTTATTGGTCTGTGTTAAACACACTGCTGAAACGTGACCCGATTTATTGCAAAGTTTACAATATAAATTCTGAGCACGGCATGCAGGAGCCTTGTGTGACTGATTTCCACATCGCAAACAACGTATTTGGTTATTTATGGGTAAGTTACGAATCACCTTGTGTTGTGTATTATTGTGATAATGAACCTTGTTTATTCCTGTTGGAAGTATTTCATTTGTACTGCTCGTTGCTTTTTCTAAGCTAAGGGCAAGTTTCAAAGTATCTTCAAAAGAGGGGTCTTCTTCTAGAAAAAGACGATCAAGCATTGCTCTTGATCGAAGCCCACTCACGAAAACATCCCTAAGCATAATTTTTAATACTCCCGCGGAATATTGGCAATGTATTGCTAGTTTACGGAGTTCAACAACATAATCGTTTATGGATTCCCCTTCCTTCTGCTTGCGATTAAGGAAGGCATGGCGGCTTGGAATGATGAGGGGTTTTGGACAAAGATGTTCGACAATAAGATGTTTCAAATCCCTGTATGGCTTTGTTTTCAAGTCCGAGGGATATACAAGGTTTTTTGCGAGCGAATAGGTAGTCGCGGGAAGAGTTGACAACAACAAACTTACCTTGTCAGCGTCAGAAATGGTGTTATTTGGATCGTCCTACTGACTGCGCCACTTTTCGGGTTTTATGTAAATAAAACACACCGAAAATGATAATTTCAAAATGTAATTTTAAATGAAAATAACTTCGTATAAAACACAGGTGAAAGAGATCCATGAATGAATTATCATGATAGAAAAACAAAACAAGTTTAAATGTGTCTTCAGTGTTGCCACCACAGTTCACTTGGTGGTGGTTTATTGAAGTGTCTTGGCAGGGTATCATGACAGACACAACAGACTCGTCATTATAGTTCGCAGATCGGCCACCTAGGGGGCGTCACTCAGAAGCAAAGTTTCTATGGTAGACCTATAGGTAGCAGGCGTCTGATATGAAGCAGAAGTACCTAGGTAGCAAGCGTTTATATGGAGCAGACGTATGTAGGTAGCAGTTGTCTGATTTGACGCAGAGGTAGGTTCCTGCTCATATCATCTAATTTTCTTTAGTGAACTAACAAGACTATGAATAGTTGGGTATGATCTCGGTTGACTGTTCTATTAGACCGTCTCAGTGCAGGTCTGAGGTTCTTGTAGAAAATGAATCAATTAAATAGAGCTTGTGATAGTAGACATTAGGCGTCATACCCGTGGCCCGTCATATGGCCCCGCCATACGGGGAGCGCAGGATAATTGGGATGAGAGCTAGTTCGACAGGTGTACAGAAGCTCGCCCGAGGTAGATAGCAGCAGTCTGATATGAAGCAGAATGATGTCAACAACTCATTTACGGGGGGCTCGCAAAAAAAGGTTCCCTTATTTATATCTTGGCGCTACAATATAAAGGGGGAAGTTTAAATTTTGAGGGATATAAAAGATAGTTGTGGTCTCACTCAACTTTTTTTGCCTGACTAATCCACTACAAAAATTCAAATGGGAAGTGTTTCCACACTTACTCGCAAGTCCTCCTAAACGATGGTGAGGGGGGGGGGGGAGGTCACAGAAATGATGAGGAGCTGAAGGTAAATTGGTCTCCACGAAGTGAGCATTCATCACTACGAAAGAGGCTTGAAAAAAACCTGCATAAATGGGGTTTATGCAAACAAATCGTACCACATTCAACTCCTCTTTCCAAAAAGCCTTCATGACGCGGATCCGCGTCATCGTCTGTTTTTCTTTCAATGTTGCATTTTGATGAAAAGAGTGGTTGTATCATCCTGTAAGTTTCCAAGAGCCTCCGTAGGATGATGGACTTCCAGAAGGCCAAGTTCGAAAGGGTTTCTTTTCGATAGAATTTTTCTCAGCATGAATACCATCGCACTTCCCGCTCATACTCAACATAGGGGGAAAATCAGCTCAGTTTTTTTTTTTTTTTTTTTGCAACTTTCTCGGCCAATGACTCGTGTTGAATGTGTTAATTCGCATAAAATATATGTATATTTCAAAATGACGTCTTCTAATTTTTACTGTGTAGGGAATATTTTTTCTGCTTTGCCCCTATAAGATGAAATTATGAAGGTAATCTATTAGATATTATACAGTTTCATTTTAGTTTGAGATACATTACCTTAATCATGCTGTTCACAGGAAATGTTTGACAAATATGTGTTACTGTAATGTAAATTATTTTGTAGGAGTTCTTCGAAAACCCGGCCTTCAGGGCTGATGGACTCAAGATCTACCCCACCCTGGTTATTCGAGGCACAGGCCTCTACGAGTTGTGGAAGACTGGAAGGTACCGCAGCTATCCTCCCAGCGTTTTGGTAGACCTCATCGCTAGAGTCTTAGCCCTCGTACCACCATGGACTCGGGTCTATAGAGTTCAGAGAGACATCCCCATGCCTTTGGTCAGGTATAAATCATCGACTTCTTACTCTTAAGTTAGTATGGTATTGAATATACTAGTAAATACTCAGAAGTAAACCTCTTCACTCTACTTTATTACAGTTCTGGGGTTGAACATGGCAATCTACGGGAGCTTGCTCTTGCAAGAATGAAAGATCTGGGACTCCATTGTCGAGATGTTCGGACGAGGGAAGTCGGCATTCAAGAAATCCACCACAAAGTCCGCCCATATGAAGTTGGTATAAATATATCATAAAATATCCATACTATACACCATTTCCCCAAAATGGGGAATTTGCCTCAATTTTAGATTCTGGAATTTCAAATCAAATTCTCTAATAGGGCCCTAGAATAACGTTTAACACTAGTTAAACGCCAGCTTCCCAAGGGAAAAAAATTACCATTGAATAAAATGTCTAAACAAGCAATGCCTCTGTCAAAAAACACTGCGAAAATCGAGAGATATCATTCACATCACATGGAGAAAAAACGCAAAAACTGACCGGATTCACATGCTGAGCGCTCTGGCGTATAACTCCCAGATAGTACCACAGAACGACAACAGGTAGAGTTCTAAGCGCCCTTCTAAGTTCTAAGCGCGACCACACAAAACGATAAAGTCAAATGACAACTCAAATAATGTGATTCAAATAATGAAACTAACTTAATATAAAAACTAAATAAGAGAGGATGAAACCTAACAATGCTTAATAATAAGTAGAGTAGGATTGTAAAAAATTGAGTAAAATTGCTTCTTTTGGTCACTTTCACACTCCTGTGTTCGATCACATAAGCTATAGTTCCATTTGTGCTTCCAGAGGTAGCGCTACCTCAGAGGGACAAAGCTCCTCCTATGAAGTCAACTTGGTTAGAAAATCCGTTAAATTGCAACCCTATGCAAATGTGGCCCCTGGCTTCCTGAACTCCCTTCCACCTCTGGGTACGGTTACCCACCTGAGACCTCCACAATCCCACCACCTGGAAGTCCCTCAAGACATCATCAAGCCAGCGACTCTGAGGACGACCTCTTCGTCTTCTAGTTTCCATCCTAACTTGCAGCATCACTCTCGGGCAGGCCTCCACCGGCATGCGGTCGACATGTCCCAGCCATTGGATGCGCCTAGCTTCGATGAATCAGACTGTGTCTTCATGTTTTAATAATTCATCAATTTCTACATTCTGTCTTGCTCTCCACCCCTGCCCCTCTCTGACCGCACCATAGATCCTTCTTATAATCCTTCTCTCAAATATCCGCAGTCTAGCCTCATCTCTGATCCATCACAAACCACAGGCCGCACCAGGGATCTATACAGCCTCATCTTCGTTGATCTGGAGATCACACGGCTCTTGAACAGTTTTATATTGGCATAAAATGCTCGGCTGCCTGCGATTATATTTTAAATCCTTCCTTAAATTCTATAAATTTTTTGGATGTTTTTTCTTGCAGCACACTATGGTTTTCTTACATATCAGTAAACCTTTTTTGAAAAAAAAATGTGAGGCAAATTCCCCATTGTTGTGTTAACTGATGGAGGAAATCAAATTTGACTATAGCGATTTATCTGATACTTTCCTGAGATACTATTTTCAGTGTACCTTCTAGTGACGTCCCACATTAGCAGAGCCTCTTCCTCCACTCAGCAGTGCGGAAGTTGTCTTTCAACATATATATCTGTAGTTAAATTTCCTAATATGTTTCTTGTAAATTGTAATGAAAATCAGACAACTGAAAGCAAAGCCTTCTCAACTGAGTAATTTACATCAGAGTATCTAGCCCCCCCCCCCCCCTTTCGCTGACGTCTATCGTAAATGTACAATAGAAAACTGGTATTTTTTTCTTTTCTTAAATTTTTGCTAAAAATTTAATACCGCAAAACTTCTGCCATCACATAACTACTCATTTAGGGCCAAAAATACACGTGACGATATTAAACTGTGAAATTTGAATATTAAATTTTGATGCCAAATGAAATCACATCAAATAACATGTTAGGTATCACTTTCATGACAAAGTCATCATAACTTCCAAATTAATATAATTAATCAAATACCTACCATCCAAAGCAAAGTTTGAAAAGAAAAAATGCTTGGGGAGCTCATTGAGCTATGCGTTTTTTTGATTGCATAGAAAAAGTAATCATTTATCATTTTTTACCGACTTAAACACCCGAAAACAAGAAGTGTCAGTTTCTTGTGTAATTAGTCGACTGTTTTTTCAAGTGCAATCAATTGCCCGGAGTTTTCAGCTTTCTTTAAATTCTGATAACGTTGAGTATTTTATTTCAAGTGAGGTTGTTTTACTTCTCCCTATTTTAATATTGTTGTTACCTTTCAATAGGTCGAGTTAATTAGAAGAGACTATGTTGCTAACGGTGGCTGGGAAACGTTCCTTTCATATGAAGACCCCGAACAGGATATTCTTGTTGGATTGCTGAGGCTGAGGAAGTGTTCGCCCGACACATTCAGGTAATTAGTAACTCAAACGAAGCACCTCTACTACGTTGAGCGCTTATGTACATCAAGTCTCAATCTGAAATTCTTAATTATATTTTCATCCACTCAGGTGGTAGAACCTACCAATTTTAAGGAGCCCACCATTGCTTCAGGGGCTCATCTTTCAGAGGTATAATTAGAATACCTTTTTATATAGAATCATTTTTTCAGGCCGGAATTACTTGGTGGTGTATCCATAGTAAGAGAGCTGCACGTTTATGGTAGTGTCGTCCCTGTGAGCGCCAGAGACCCTACGAAATTCCAGCATCAGGGCTTTGGTATGCTACTAATGGAAGAAGCAGAACGAATCGCTAAAGTTGAGCACAAATCGAAGAAAATCGCCGTGATATCTGGTGAGAATGCTGTTACATCATTTAGTGATCGAATGGGGAAAAGCATGGAAGTACTGTGGGTGGGATAGTGGCAGACTTGCACAGACGAGAACCCATTGGACATAAGATAGGCATATTTCACTCTACCATGGAAGGAGGCGAGTGGGGAATGATATTTTAACAATATTAACATGGAACATGTTATTGCTCTAGGGTAACTACCCGAAAAATGTTACGCGGAAGCGCCTCAAAACGGAGTGTCGGAAAAGGCGCGAGGCGCCGAGTTTTTTTTCTTAATGCAATTTAGATATGTTGCTAGGGATAATATACCTACTTACGACTAAAGTTTCTACACTAAATCTGGCTAAAACATGTTCCATATTTTCATAATTAATGCCGTAGGCTTTAAGTAGATAGCATGTGGGGGGTGCAGGGGGCTTGCCCCCCTGGCGAGACGCGAAGCGCCGGGTTTCAATATTTTGTTCATATTAAGGCTTATTTTTGAAACCCAAGCTTTGAAATTCAGGGAAAACGATCAATAAACACCTCTCTGTTTTCATAAACTATTATTTGTGCCTCCATTGTACATCACGGAATCATGGTGCCAGGGCACCAGAAACCACAGAAGATAGTGGATTTTAGGGTATTTCACCTTGTATACAGGTGCAATCTTCTACAGACTACCAAAACCAGTAGATGAAAGTCCAATGTTATGGCGTATTACCGTTAAGGTACCAGGCTGGGATCTTTATTGGAGGGGGAAGGGCAAAAAAAATCGCAAAATGGGTCTCAAATTCGCATTCAAAAATGCGATTATTGTATAGGTTCTTTACTTTTGATTACAGCCTTGATACCTTGAATCACAATATTAACACAAAAATGTATTTCGTTTTCAGGAGTGGGAACGCGCAACTATTACAGAAAAATTGGCTACGAGTTGGACGGCCCATACATGTCGAAAATATTGGTATAACCATAATTTATTATCAACTGGTTGATTATAAATATTTTATCTTATTACATTTTGTGTTAATTGATTTTCCCTAGACGTTAAGTTAGAGGTACACTTGTATGTGGTCTCCTGCTGAGTACTACCGTGTAGTACACAGTCAGTATGGGTGATTGGCACGTTGTAAGCGGTCTACAAAACGTAATAGAGAAAAGTCGCCTTATAAAATCTTTCCGACTGCGAAGATCGTCGGTGTTGATAGTTCGTTGTTATTTAGTGCAGAAATGAAGAGTTTCTGTTTTGAACTCGTCACTTTTAGGGGACTTGATTGGTCAAAATGTTATTCGACGCAGGTTTCGTCGTGCAGAATATTCATTCGGTAAAGTTGACCCGGCCCGACATTCATTTTAGACACGAGGAGTGACGTCTCATGGACCCACAGATTGGAACCGCTCAGACCACACACAGTGATACAACATGGTTGACATTTCTGGGTTGACACCATCTTGGAGGAGTGAGCACCATAGGAGAGTAGACTGCTCACAACATCCTCACACTCTAGGTAGGTTCCATACAACAAGTGTGCCCAGTTAGAAAGGTTGTCAGTCAAGCGTTTAGGGGGTCTCAGTCGGTCGCCGTTCGTTCCTCGTTCCGGGTCAGTATTTCACGAAATTGAAGGCGCAAATACTTAAAAAGTTGTACCTAAATTTGAAATGCTTTTTTGAAATTTATTGATGCACGGCCCTAGGGAATTGAAAAACTGAAATATTGCCGCTGGAATCATCAAAATCGAACAATAATTGCCAGAGAAATATGGAAAAACCCGTTTATTCAGTAGTTTTTCCAATTTTTCTTTGGCAATTATTGTTCGATTTTGATGATTCCAGCGGTAATATTTCAGTTTTCAATTCCTTCAATTTCAAATTTCCTTCTAATTAATTTCTAAAATCATTTCAAATTTAGGTTGAACTTTTTAAGTGTTTGCGCCTTCAATTTCGTGAAATACTGACCCGGAACTAGGAACGAACGGCGACCGACTGAGATCCCCTAAACTACGTAAACATTCAAACTACAAACGAGAGAATCGTTTTATCCTTTTCATATAGTAAGTTTCAGTTTAAGAACTGAGAACTGGAATTCTTCTTGTACAATCCGGCAATGCTTATAACATTCTGAGATTTCTTCGGAGTACCATTACAATATAGCTCTCAGTATTCATTTCATCAAAACTGGATTCACATGGGGTGGAACGAAGGCGGAAGGAAGGAAGGATGGAACACAACCTGGGTGTTTGAACCACCTGAGTATGGTGGTCGCCATGTTGTTGGATTGGGCGACAGTCAGAAATTCTCTTCCATCGAGCCCTGCACAAGCGCAAGGGACTAGTGATGGCAACAACATATCGATATTTTTGAAATATCGATATTTTGCTTCCGATATATCGATATATCGCCATCGAAAAATCGTGCTACGATATATCGGGAATATCGATATTTTTTAACCGATATATCGCCCTAGTAGATAATAACTGGTGAATGTCAGAAACTAACCTAAGTTGAGATTATGAAAACATTTTTCGGTTTTTTGGTCATACCTCCGTTGTTTTTTATCGAATATATTTTTTTCTTTTAAATTTATATTCTTAGTCTACTCAAATTCCCGGTAATTTAGAGTACCCACATGACGCATTTTGACCAAAACAATGTTTTTCCTATTTTTAGCCATTTTCCGGGCTTTTCCTACAAAAAAACTATCATTTTCAGAATCAGCGTCAAATTTCGAGCATATTAAAAAAATCCCATTTTTCTTTACATGCGTGCACATGATATAATTACTCATTGTGAGAAACCATAAGAGATTTAAATAATATTTAAATAATAAAACAAACATAATTCATTCAATAACACATTTATTTCATAAAAATTACCAAAATAACCATTGGCCTATTACATAATATGTAATAGGCCAATGGTTATTTTGTAATTTTTACGAAATAAATGTGTTATTGAATGAATTATGTTTGTTGTATGATCTTCCAATCTTTTATTTAACCACCAGTTTCGACTTATATTTAGCAATATTTTAATATTGCTTATTTTTTTTGCAGTAGGCCTCTATATTTTTATTGTGTTAAAGTAGCAAATAATTAAATAAATCAACTCAAATAAAGTGTGTTTTCACGGTAAAGCTAATGGGAGGATCAATATATTATATGTTCTGTGTTTTAAACCAAAGTAAACAATTTAAAATTATTATTTACAAGAACAAATATGGTTCGATATTTTAATCCCGATATATCGGATATATCGATATTTTTGCTCCCGATATATCGGTGCCATCGATATTTCCCTTCCGATATATCGCAAACCCGATATATCGATTTTTGTAAAACTTTTGCCATCACTACAAGGGACGTGAAAACAGTCGACAGTCGCAACCTTCATCCGATTTTTGCGCCTTGTGTTGTGTTGTTGTCTATCGCGTCGAACCTGTAAATTACAGCATAAATATATTTTATTTTTTTATTCCATCCACCATGGAGCTGCAATAAAATGTGAACACTTTCTGACTACGCGACCCCTTTCACTGCTTTTTCCATCTTTCTGCTTTCCGTGTTCGTTGCGCCCCATGTGAATCCAGCTCAAAAACAACAAGATAAATCAAGATAAAACACCAATTGCGGGACCCTGGATTGTCTTTGTCTTGAAAAGAGATTCGTCATCTAATGACAGCAAAGCTTTGCCCTGCGCCTGCTCCAATTTCGATAGCTGGTCCAATTTTCAGGTACGTAGGGTTAGTGACGTTGGCAGTGTCCCCTGTTCCACAGTTACCATGTTCATTCCATCCCCAGCTCACTACTTCGTCATCAACTACAAAGAAACGTCGAATCAACACTCAACGAAATTTAAATCTATTACAGTTCATCAAAGACGAATTTTCAGGCTTGAAGTGAGCATTTGCTCTAGTAAAATAGACAGATATACTCACGAGTTATTCCTAGACAATGCTCCGAACCAAATTCGACTCGTTTGAACGGATCGAAATCCAGCTGTTGAGGATCTGGACGGAACGGCGTTTGTTTGACACCCAACTGGCAGTATTTATTTCTCCCCCATAACGTTAGTCTTCCTTTATCTGTGAAAATAACGAGAGGATTATCAGTATATAGGTATGTACCTACGCGAATTGCATACTTATAACATCTATTTAAATAGAGTAACTAATAAATCGGCAGTAACAATGTAAAGCCGCTTAAGTTGAAAAAACAAAATTTTTCAGGAGACGTAAAAAACTTCTATTGGTAATTCATTTAGAAGTTTTTTACGCCTCCTGAAAAATTTCGTTTTTTCAACTTACGCGGTTTTACGTTGTTACTGTCGAATTGTAATGTACTCGTACATGACTAGATACTTCTGAAGTTCCTACATTCTTGGTGGAGGTCATCAGGTAGGTACGTGTATTATATACTTCTGCGATCACCTGTTATGCACTTACAACTTATAACCAGAAATATAATTTAGGGTATAATACAAATTCAATAGTAGTGTATTTTTGTTCTCTTTTGCCAATATGTCGATATTTCGGTCTTGGGCTAAATGATACGTGATAAATTGTTTATTTTATGTTTTGAAGTAGTATGGGATTTTGAAGAGTTATCTTGCTTGCTTGGCTGTCAGTTAAAATGTTGATTATCTATTTAGTGATAACACAAGAAGATAAATACAGGAAGGTACAAGATAAAGTACAAAAACTCGACAGGGTGTAAGCCTAACTGGTCTGCCATACTGCAGGAGTCGATTCTACAACTAATTTGCAACAAAAAATGTCTGCTAGCAATTTTCTTTTAGAAGCTTCGTTTTCAAGTTATTTTAATTTTAAGATTTTTTCCGTGATTTTGACCTTACGTCATTAAATTGGTCATAACTCCTTTAATTTGCTGTGATAATTACAATTTGATGATACTGTTGGAAAGAGAATTAAATTTCAGATCGGATAGATCCCTTACCTTTTTTTTAGTCAAGATTTCAGACATAAAAAAGCCCCCTGAAAAGAAAATTTTACGAAATTTGGGAAACTGCGAATTTTTTTATTCGGAAATTGAACTACAATAACCGATATTTTTTCAGGATGCAAGAACAGTAAAAACTGCGCCAAAATCTCAGCTTTCCAACGGTTCAGTCATTTGTATGTTTAAAGTGTGGCTTCTTACAGAACTTTGTGTTTGAAGGTGGAAAAACGTGCATTTTTTCAACGAAATCAGCGCTCCGGCTGCCTCTTACCGGAGGACTCGCGGTCTCGTAGAAAAAAATGCACGTTTTTCCACCTTCAAACACAAATTTCTCCCCTAAATTTGTTTGAAAAACATTTGTTGATTATATCATTGGAAAGCTGATTTTCTGGCGCAGTTTCGACCGTTCTTGCATCTTGAAAAAATATTGGTTCTTATAGTTTATGCGATTGAAAATATTCGAGGTTTCCCAATTTGCGTATAATTTTCTTTTCAGAGCGTTTTTTCATGTCTTAAACCTTGACTCAAAAAAGGTAAAGGATCTATCAGAAAGAAAATTTAACGCTCTTTTCAACCGTATCATCAAATTGTAATTATCAGCAAATTAAAGGAGTTATGACCAATTTGATGACGTGAGGTCAAAATCACAAACAAAACGTTGCAAATTATTACACAATGGTTTATTATTTTTCTATATAGATCACTCGTCTACAAAATCACCAACCATCCAATACGAAAAAAAAAAAAAAATCAAAAACATAAAAAAAAAATCAAAATCACCAACCATCGATCGCATTTCGGTCAGCTCTAATGAACGGAGATTAGGCTTCTTTTGCGATTCACACTCGTGTTTTGATTTTTGTATACATATATTTCAATATAAACCCTTAAATTTTTGTAGGGAGCGAACGATTTGTCCTACAGAGCTCCGCGTGGTCTCAAAAATTCTAAAAATTCGATAGAATCCTAAATTGATGGAAGAACAATACCTTTATATCAAAATTTTTTGAGTTAGGGCGTTTTCAAAATTTCAAAATTGATTTTGGAACCCTTAGAAGTGACCTACATCAACCAAAAGCTTCGGGGCACAACTAGACCCCAAAAGGAGCCTATACTCTTGCCTTTATTTAAAGAGCTCTGGGATTTTTGAAGGCCCCGAAGGTTCGGCATCGCTGCAAGAATCCGAGCCCCAACGGAAGGTCGAGGTATACCTGCGCGACCCCTCCACCCGTGAACCCCCCCAACAGTTTACCCTCTTCTGCAAATGCACACTTGATTCACAAATTATTTCGATCATCCCATCACCAAAATCGTGATCAGCGAGAAAAATTGAACATATCGAGTATAAACTCGAGGCAGGTACGATTAAAACTCAGCAGCCCTCTCCCGTCCAATCCACCCAAACGAATTACGCCCTCTTCGCCGAATTACAGGAAATTTGGACTCATTTTCATCAGAATAATTAGTACTTTACGAATTTAAATTACAAAAAATGTTCACCGAACGATAAATAATTAAATTGTATGTTGATAGAAGAGGAAGAAGGAAGAGGGATGATGGGTTTTGAGTTGAGACCCCAAGGTGAGCACCTTGCAACGTTGCCACCTCTTGGCAGGGAAGGGGTTTTGGAACCCGCGGTCCAGAGCTCTTTAAATAAAGGCAAGAGTATACATACCAAATTTCATCAAAATCGGTCAATGCTAAGTGGCAAAAGTGCCGCGTACGGCGCACGGCGGACGGACGGCCAAATTTTTATTCGATTTTTGGATTCTACGTACCTTGAAACGTAAACCATCAAATTTTGAGGGGGTGTTGAAAATTTTTTTTTTTCTTGGTCGATTCCAAAGGTTCATTATTGAAAATAATAAACCAAAAAGAAAACACTTAAAATTAAAATAACTCGAACGAACCCTCTTAAATAAAATTGCTGAGACATTTTATGTTGCAATTAGTAGTAAAATCGACTCCAGCAGGATGGAAGACCAGTTTGGCTTACACCCAGTATAATGTCTAATTTACGTGATCCTGAAAGTGGCCATCGCCCTCCCCTCTTCTAATTATAACACTGTGACTCAACATTTCCTAAGTTTTGAGAAACTAAAAATCAAAATGAATGGGGGATTGTTCAAAAGCAGGTCATTAGATTTCATGTAGTTTCCCTCCTGGCTCCTTCAACCTCAATGGTAAAGGCCTTGGTGACGTCACTTAAGTTTAGCTTTAGTCGGTACCCTGGGATTCGTAAGGGTAAGGCTTCCGTACGTGATATCGAATTTGCTTGTGATACCTACAAAATTCTACTCAATCAAAATATCTGCTGTTTTCACAATCAAAAATTGAAAATAGCCTAAGCGTATCTCACCGTCTAGGTGTGCTGAGTGCGTCCAACCACAGAGCAATTCACTCTTGGTTGAAGGAACTTCACAGATGAGGGTAGGTTGGTTCACCACTTCTTTGCCAGTCACGCCCAGCTGTCCGAACTTGTTGCACCCCCAACCGACTATTTTCCCCCCATCAGTCCGTGCAAGATTGAAGTTCTGACCGCTGGCTACTTGAACGACTCCTTCTAGGCCAGGCACTAGGGAAAAACGGAATCAAATTTTTAGGAGTGGGATCTATTCCAGTTTTCAGTCCGTAAGACAAATTGCTTATCATTCTTCATAATGAAAACGAGCTTTATTTCAAGATAGGTATAGAATACAGACCTACCTTTCTCGAGGGAGTCTGATGATTCAATGCGGCCGAGTTGTCCCTTCTTCCCATCTCCGGCAGAGAAAACACTGCCGTCCTCTCGCAGAACTAAAAAATGTCGCAGACCAGCGGACACTTGTTTCACTCTGTTAGTAACAATTTGGATGGCGTTATCTATTGTTTCTCTCTGTAAAGAACTAGTTGAATTTAATGAAATTCCAGTATTGCTTTAAAATCACTTAAAATCTCAGTAAAAATTTAGAAATCTTGAGAAACTTTTGTTCTGAGCATAATTACTGGTGTAACAAAATTCCTTTACAATTTGCTACTTACATTGGTTGTACGATAGCCTTGTTGTCCATAATTATTAGGGCCCCACGCCAAACACATGCCATCACTAGTCACAGCGTAGGAAGTGTCCCACTTCGTGGATATTTGTTTGATTTTGTACTTGGACAGACTGGGAATCATTTTGAAGGCAAGCTCCTCTTTCGAAAGTTCAACTAACTGTCCATGAGCATTCGAACCACAGCCGTAAACTGTTCCATCGTGCATCAGCAAAAAGCTGTGGCTAGCTCCTGCTGATATCGACTTGACATTGAGCTCTTCGGTTGCCAGATGGTCTATTTTAACTTTTTCGGGCTTCACGCGTTCCTCGCATTTTTCGTTTTGACCAAGTTGTCCACAACTGTTGGCTCCCTGTGGAGAATCGTTTGAATCAGCTATGGACAAAGCACTACGGCTTCTACAATCGATTTACAAAAAATTTAACGTAGTTTCTGGAACTGTAAAGGAGCTGGCACACTATGCAGGCACATTCTGGGTGCAGCGAGGATGCTGGGTCGCTGCCTTTGTCCTGTCCTATGCCTATGAACAAATTAAGGAGGAAGTATTTTTCCCCCATGTCACACTAGACATTTATTCTCCCTATCGTAAAATGCAGTAGCCTTTATTGACTCAACGGGGGTCAATACGGTAACCATCGGGGGTGCCCCAGCCTACATCCCTGCACGCCACACTTTCCTTGACTTACCTACTTTGCTCTGCAAACCACCACTCATTTGGGTCTACGATTATATCTAGAAGAGGGAGACGTTCGAAAGTTCGCCACCATTTACGAAGAAATGTTATATGTACTTTCGAATGAGGGTCCCAAAAATTCAAAGAACTTTTAAAAATGATGGATGGCAAAATGAAGATGGGTATCAATTTTTGAAAATCAATTTCACCACAATCAAGGATGGATTACTTTGAAGTAATGAAACATCTTAGACTACATTCTGTCTTGGGAAATTCATGAACTACACACACGATCTTTCATAATGCACCATTTATTCAGACTGAACCATCAGGGTAGCCAACATCATATATCTTACAGACTACACAGGCACCCACGAAGGGGCAAGAAGCGTGAGTGGAGGGGATGGCGGTGGCAAAATGGCTGAATGTTTTCGCTGTATGAGTATGAGCGAGAGTGGTGGTGCCTGACATGGGACGTTTTGGCCACATCCTGCCTAATGCGTGCTTCCCCTCGTAAATACATAGAAGGGAAAAATTATGACTTGTGTTCTGCGTCTATTTTCCGTCCTGCGCTTGCATAGTGTGTCAAATCCATAAACCATTTTATGAATCGATTACCTACCAAAAATCACTGATAAATCCCAAAAACCAACGCGAGTAATAACGACCTTAGCTTCCGTACAAGGCCATATTTCACACTATTGTTTTCGTGCGAGTTTCTAAAACTTTGATTGAGTCGTTCTTAAAAACTGGTTCACACCTCCCTCGTTGAGCGTGAATTTTTGGCTACCAATTCCACCACAGAGACTGAACACTCCCCTTATTTACTGGATTTGGCACCATATGACTTCTTTTTTGGTGCTTGGGGGCAGCATTTGGGGGACGTTGAGATCATTAAAGCAGCAACGACGAGGCTGCTGAGAAGCCTTCAAACTGAGGACTTTCAAAGAGCCTTCAAACAGTGAAAATGGCGATGGCAGAAGTGCATGGAGTCTCCCTGTGACCATTGTATTTTGAAGGGGACAAAATCAAATTAGCCAATTAATGGGGAATTTGCCTCACAATTTTTTATTTATTTATTTTTTTTTTTTCGAAAGAGGGTTCACTGATATGGAAGAAAACCCTGGTGTGCTGCTCGAAAACTCATCCAAAAAATTTACAGAATTTAAGGAAGATGGAAATTTTAAATGTACCGGGAGTCTATGACATGATGAATTTTTCCTTACAACAGCAGCGCTACCTCTGATAGCGCACATGAAACAACTAGCTTATGTGATCGTACAAACGAGTGCACTGTGAACAGGCAGAAAGAACCCAGACACGAAAGTGACGAAAAGAAGCAATTTTACTCACTCTTTTTTACAATATGATTCAACTTATTAGTCTTCACCTTCTCTTATTTAGTTTTGATATTTGAATCAAATTATTTGAGTGGATCATTTCATGTGGGCGCCTATGGCTCTACCTGTTGACATTCTCTGGCACTGTTTGCCAAAACTCCTTTTAAGCTTTGCCAGAGCACAGTTTTGCGTGAGGAACCCTGGGGAGTGACGTTATCAGTTCCTCGATTTTCGCGTTATTATTTGACACTACTGCGCTTGTTTAGGCATTATCTTCTACGGTAATTTTTTTCCCTTGGGTATTCCTGGTGTTAAACATTATTCTAGGGCCCTATTATAGGATTTGACTTCAAATTCCAGAATCTGAAATTGAGGCAAATTCCCCAATGTAAAATGAAATTTTTATCTAATTTTTATCCAAACTTCCTGGACATACCTCGTAGAGTTAGTCCTTATCTGTACGGTGGTCGCTTAATGCCAATGGCGTGTGCGCATGGGTCGGCAAAACTGTTTATTGTTATTTGTAATCTAAACGACCTCATTCTGAGAATTTTGACACCAACGGCGACCTTCTAGTGTGAGAAGACCTTTTTCTATGATTTTTCAAAGTTTCGAATTCTTATGACGTCACAGTGAGTTGGGGGGTGCCGCACAGGCAGGAGGAGTGTGTGACGTCATAAACATTCAAAACTTTGAAAAATCACAGAAAAAGATCTACTCATCCAAAAAGAGAACGGCTGGTGTCAAAATTCTCAGGATGAGGTCTACTTTCGATTAAGAATTTAAAAAAAAATCAGGCGCACCAAATTGGCAGGTCAAGGAAAAGTTGACGAAATAATCTCAACTGGATGTTCTCATAATCGTTCGTTCTATTTCCAATTCATAGCATGAAATGGTAGGTTGACAATAATTGACAATATCACATTCATTCTCGTCTGTATCCTACTAGATCATGTGTTGATGAACCTATTCAATGTTTATATGAAAATCACCTTATAATTACTTTACAACTATTAATATTCACGATAATTCTGATAGTTTTCTGAATCGATAAATGTCGCCCTATGCTCCCCAACTTCAAAAGTTCGCCTTAGCTCATTGGTACACAACACATCCTGCCATTCGATACAAGAATCTACTAATTTCAAGAGACAAGAAATCAATTATAGTAACCCTACTGGCAGGAATCAAAAGAGATCACGAAACTCTGGCTATCAAAATGCAACACGAAATTATGAACACAAATTTTCTCTGTTGCACAAACAGGTATTCATACCTAACATGTTGAGTTTTTTGTGTACGGATTTGCAGTAAATCCATCAATTACACAAACAAGTTCTCCACATTTCGATTGCAATCACAGCAAAGAGTACCGTCGCAACAGGTTGATTTCGTTAGCAGAATCAATTTCCAAATGCATAATATCCCTAATTACATCCTCCAACTCCACAGGAGGCTTCGGATTTGAATCTGATTCTACCAACTCATTCACCAAAAGCTCCTTCACGTACAACATTTCTTTCTTCATTGCTTCCAAAGCTCGCGCTGGGTGGCTGTTGCGATGCTTGAACAAAACAGAACCACGAAAAACGTCCAGAAGTTTGTGAAGCAATAGCAAAAAGTCGTTGGAAGTGTCCGTATAAACTACGATGTTCTCCGAATACTCGTCGAAGAAGATTAAAAGGCGTGAAGCGTTTCCAGAATTAATCGTGTTGACCATCACATTTCCTTTGATTTTCTTCAGTTTTAATACGGATTGTGAGGTATCGATAAATTGCTCACGGGTGATATTCAACAACTGATAAATCAATTCGGAAGATTTCGACGAAGATTGAATAGCAATGATATCTTGAGTTGACGATATGACGGGAGGTAGCCTGTATTTGTCGCCTATAAAATCCAAAGTGATAATTTCAATTTGCCCCAAATAGCATTGTTCTGAATCGCAAGGTGAAAGTTCAAAGCAACAAACGCACTTCAAAACGAATGACTTATTTGTGAAATGTGGTTCCTCCAGTACGGCGACCAAGTTGCCCGATTTACCTTCGTACAGAACGCTAGCCTCTTGGTAAACATCCATATCTGATGCACCGCAGTTTTCCGACTTCGTAAATAATAACGTCTTCATAATTATAATATCCTCGTGGGAAACGTACATTTCAAAGGCCAACATATCTCGTTTTGATACGTTGATCACAGGAAACCCTATGATCCATTTGCTGCAGTGAGTTTTGAACCAGGGTTCGCCAACAGACAAAGCTTTGCCTTTAGCTGGAAGACCAACATCACCGCTCGCCAAAGATTCTTTCAAATAAACGAGTCGATCAGACGTGGTGAGAATTGAATCGTCATCACAATTGAAAGCAAGAGTTGATGACAACTTCGACAGTATTCTGGTCTTTTCTTTGAGGATCTGCTCAGCATTTTTAATTCTTAGCTTAGATTTCTGCACCAGAGTAGCAAAGGACTGGATCAGCTTGTGGTCAGGTTTTGACAAATGATTTTCGTTATTGCAATCAGTGATGATCGGAGGTTCGTCAGATAACAGGTTGATGACTACTTGAGGCTTCCCCAGGTTGAGGTGGTCTGCAATAGTGAAGTTCAAGACATTACTGTACGTTTTGTGGTGAACCAGCGAGTCTTTCAATTTCCTTAGAATGATCAGAGTGGAACCAACCAAGAGAGCGTAGTGTTTGAATTTAGGCTCATAGCTGTAGAAAATGTTCAATTGGCGAGCTTCATCTATTGGTATTTGAAGTCGAAAATGACAAATTATTCTACCATTCACTAACTCGTGAATAGAATTGTTGAATCTGCTGAGAATAACTTCGTCAACTCGGTCTTCTGATCTCTGGAACTTAGATATTGTCAGTTTCAGAACGACGTTTTCTTCCTTGACGATTGGCTCCATTGCAGGATCCCACTCGATGAAGTTGTCAGGGTGAAGAGCACTTTCACAAACCAATAGTCAATCATCAGTTGATCCTCATAAAATCTGAAAAATTAAGGAGGGATAGGAGACAAAGTGGATACATTCTGCATCTAAAGCTACACTTGTCTTCCATTAATACTTTTTGGAACACACGCTCTAACAAATTGTAAGTATATAAGGTACATGGATAACGTACATACATACCTACGAGGCATGTCCAAAAATAAAATACAATAAGTAAATGTATATTTTTGCATTTATAGTAGGTAAATTCATGTAATATCGTAGGCTTCATAAAATGTATTTAACCCTGGAACGGTACACTATGTAAGTATTACTTGTAGATAATGTAAATTATCTACAAGAAGTTATTGCAAATGTGTGAATGTCATTTTTTCGTAGTGTAACAGCAACGCACCTGCTCCGAGTGTACCTTTCCAGGGTTGAGGGAATGAAGAGGAGTCCAGCTTCCTTACTGGTAGGGAAGCTTCTTTTGTCTGTGTGAAGTGAATTTTTAATTTTTTCTTCACAAAGTACCAACCAAAACGTCATTTTTAGGAGCATCTAGGGGGAGGGAGTGGTGGAACATCGTGAGCGCTGCCTAGCGGAGAAAAGATGAACCTACCAGAGCTCAAAAACCTGGATTATCTTCCTTATCAGTTGGCTTATGTGATGTAGGTATCGTGTGATGTGTTCCTAGTTCCTAAATATAATAAATTAATTTTGTTTACCTACGAGTACATAGATTTTAATTTCAGACTGAATGGCTTTCTTATTGATGCCTCAAACAGATTTAATTGCCTTTTTCATCGAGGGCAAATTTCTGGTTTCCTAGAGATTAGCCCTACAGACATTACCACCGGTCGATAAGGGAGGTGCAACCATCTTGCCAAAAAAGAAGAGAAGGTTCATCTAATCGTCGCTAGATAGTGCTCGGGCCGTTCTACCACTTTCTTTCTCTAGAAGCTCCTGTCATTTTTATGTAGTATACCAACGACACACCTGCTCCTGAGTGTACCATTCCAGGGTTATATAAAATTACGCAGTGGCATTAGTATACAACATGCAAGTTATTTTACTTTATTATTTTCAATAACGAACCTTTGGCATTGAACAAGAAAAAATGTTTAACCTTTTGCCAACTAGTAAAAAGTACCGAGGTCCCTACTTTTTCTTCCCTCTCTCCCACAAAACTTCCCCCACACTCCCTAACGCTCCCCACCTCAGTTCCCTCCTAGGAAGCATAGAAGGTGAAGTTTTCTCTATAAACCCCCCTTCCCAGACACAATTCAGTTGGAGTTCCCCGGCAAAAGATACCCCCGTCTACACCAGACGCTTCTGTTTTTCTCTGGTAAAAAATACTGGGTTGTAAGTACGCTGAGTATACTTCTTCTTGCCTATACTGATAATTTAGACAGTAAGGAGACTGGAATGAAAGTATTTTACACAGATTTTATCGGCTTCTTGACAGCAAGTTTTTGATATAGTTCCGACTTTTTTCATTAAGAAGAAAAAATACCCAATTAGAAACCAAGTTCTCACTGGTCTTCACAGGAGAAAGTCAATAGTAGGTAGGTATACCAATTCAAGTTCAAAAGACTGTACCTCGTCAAATTCTACTCTACTAGAGCTAAAATACGCAGCTGTTTAGAATTTAGTACGCCTATTTCACACTAAAGCATTGTTTTATTGGAGTCCATTTCATCCACCTGTGTTTTTTTTTCACAATAAAGTCTATACCTGAATGCTAAAATTTTAAAGAGTTTATTTCATCAATTTTGGTTAAAACAATCGATTGGGGACCACTCGAAGTAGCCCTTAAGCGGGAGTCAGCTATCAGAACAGTATAAAAAACATGCCTAGGTATATTTTACTTCTCTCCAGTTCAGAACGGTGGAAAAGTTTACAATTTAACAGTCATAAAGAGGTTAATTAACAAGTTGATTTGTGAATAGAGACACTAGAATAACCTCTTTACGTCTTCATTTGTGAATAAAATGAACTTACCCAAGACAGGAGTGTCGGCCGTTGTTGGTCCATTCAATAGGTTTATTGTACCAAGCACATAAATAAGTGTGTTTTAATCCCTTTTCATCAGGTGGAACGTCTGGAGAATCGCTAAGGAAGATCACATCGCGTTGGTTACAAAGTTGTGTCACTCGGGATATTTTGAGTCATGGTAGGTAAAGCAAGTATTCTAAAGCCGTTATGATGAATTAATAGAGCAAGACTTATTTAAATAAACATTATGCATTGAATTTATGAAGTGGAATAGAAACATCGGTAAAATGGTTAGCGTGAACGCAACACGTGTAGTTGGTTACGCATTTAGCGTCACTATTCAGTTCAAACCTAGAATGGCTTGTTGACACTGTAGGTTTGTTGATGAGAAAACTTAAACCATGGAAGATGAACACTTGATATGGTTTTCTTTTACAGAGAGGTGTGAAGAGGCTATAGAAAAAAATTATATAGAAAAAGAGTATAATAGAGTAATAAAAGTATAATATTTTATAATAGAGATATAAAAATAAATAATAGAATTCATAGGTACCCTCTTCAAGTCTTTCTCAGGATTACGTTTTTTTTGGGGAATCTCTTCAACCAAGTACCCCACCGAACAAATCACTCATTTATTTCTACACAGGAAGTATATTATTTTTTTAAGAAGGTTGGAAAGAATTTTAATCAGTTAAAATGTTTAAAAATGAGCCTCAAAAAACTTCGAAAACCTCACAATTTTGTAACTAATTTTGATTTTTGTAGCGATTCGCTCACTATTTGGGTGCAGATTTGGGTTCTGCGTTGTAGTTTATGATTATTTTGAGCAACCTTTAAAAAGTCTGCATGGTTGAAGGATTGAGAAACCAGATGTAAGTAAAACCACTTTCCTTCGTCTTAATTATTTTATTTAACAATGAAAAAAAAAACACATTAAATTAGATAGTAGTTATAGCTGAAAAATATTTATATATTGGTGGTTATGGGAGGTAGGTATCTGGACTAAACTAGTTACGTTGGAAGGAAGTTATAATATTATTCTGGCCACAATCAAGCTAACGTCTTCATAACAAAGCCTATCCATCCTCTCTCCAGTCCAAGCCAAATCATCGATATAAGTAGGTGCGGGGTCAGATAATGTAAGGTGGTTTCACAACTGTTTTGCTTTCAGAAATTTCTAGTTACATAATTTTACTCAACTTTTTTCACATTTCGTCGGTGAAACAGCAACATGCTACAAGTCAATTTTTGGCCAAAATGAGTTAGGCATCATTATCCATAGAAATTTTCGTGCCGGATCGACTGGAGAAGTCAGTTTCTCGAAAAATTTCCTCCTAGGACTTCTAGGAGTTGTTTTTTTTCTCTCGAGAAACTGACTTTTCCAGTCGATCCGGCACGAAATTCTATAGAGAATGATACCTAACTCATTTTGGCCAAAAATTGACTTGTAGCATGTTGCTGTTTCACCGACGATCAAGAGTTTTTCTTGATTTTGCCCTTGTAACACTGGACCTACCATAATTAATACAGTAAGTTTAAATAATTGAATGAGAGTAGGTACTGTTGGACAGAGCGATACATTAAGCTTCTCTATGATGTCAAACCATAATTTTTTAATGGGATTTATTCATTGAAAAAACTCTACGAGCATGAGATTCGAAAAAGATGTTACAGCACAATAATTGTCACAAATTAGTCTTAGAATCAGTCCCTGAAGGTTGGATCATTGATTCTTGGACACCCAGAACAATTTTAGTACGTGAGCACCTATCTGGGAACAGTAAGAGTACAACGAAGAATACTTATCAGGTACCTGGCTACCTGGTTGGGGTTACCGACTATTGGTACGTAGCGTAAATAGTTTGGTAGGTATACATGTACTCAACATGGTATCGATGAGTACAATCATGCACTCAACAAGCACCTAGCTCATCCCGAATGCCTCAAGTACAGTAATAGTTTTTTGATTTCTTCAAACAAATTTTGCAAGAGAGCTCATATTTAAGAGCCCAGTGACAATCGCAATAGGAGTATTTAATTTCTGTTCCGTTGTAAAATCCTCTATCACAGCAAAACCGTCGACAGTGCGAAACATCTCGACATTTTCTGTTGGGTACGTTGGTACAAAAGTCGTCCGAGTCGTCCAATACAGAAATGGCATCCTCCAAATGGCCCAACGCTCTTCTTGGTCTAAAAACATATAAATAGACAAAAATTATTTAAAAAAATTAAAAATTGAAAGTCATCTAAATAATAGTAATAATATTAGAAAACCCACTCAGGTGCTACCTACCTATTATGAAGGAAGTAGGTCACAGCGCTCAATATATGTACAGGGTGTAACACCTATGTTCCTGCCTAGGGTACTAATTTGTGACTTTTTTTGTCTCGACTTTTTTTAACCCCCTTAAAATCCGACTTTTTTCACTTTTAAGATTTTCTTCTCGTGTTTTCGACCTTGTATCATTAAAATGTAATTACTCCTTCAACCAAGAGCGGTTGTCTCCGCTAATAAAAATATTGAAAACAATTCTGACCGTATTGTTGGAAAGCTGAGCTTTTGGGTCAACTTTTGGGGTTACAATGGGAAATTAACCGGCAGTTTCTGTTAGGCTTACAAACGTTTGAAAAACTGTAGTATATTTCCGAAATTTTCGGGATTTTACGATTCGGGCTCATTTTTCAACATCTGAGTCTTCTTTTGAAAGTTTTATTGAGCACTAGGGAGATAGGAAATTTAACGCGCTTTCCAATGGTATCGTCAAATTTGAGTTTATCTAGTAAATTGAAGGAGTAATTACACATTAATCTTAAGTAAGTAAAGAAAATCTTAAAAGTGAACAAAGTCGGATTTTAAGGGGGTAAAAAAAGTCGGGAGACAAAAAAAGTCACAAATTAGTACCCTAGGCTATGGCATGAACATAGGTCTTACACCCTGTATATACAAAAGCTCTAACATAGAAATCTAATTTCTATATAATATCTATATTAGAGATCAATAATCTTTATCTAATGTCTGTCTAGAGAGATCTTAAAGAACAAAAGGAGAATGTATGGGATAGGAACCTTCAGAAAACATATTGTTGAGTAAATGGATGCATTCCAAAGGGAAAATTAGAAATTCCGGCGGCGTAGTGCAAAACTAGTTAGATTTTCGATTTGAGTAAAAAACGCTGCAAATTATTACACAAAGGTTTATTATTTTTCTGTATAGATCACTCGTCTGCAAAGAACACGGCTTTGCCACCAACCACAGATACTACCTACCTATCACGTACCTAGAGCAATCGTATTTCGGTCAGCTAAAATTTGGACGGAGATTAGGCCTCTTTTGAGATTTACACTCGTGCTTCTGATTGATCGTAAGTCTAATCCTCAAGTTCTCATAGGGAGCTAACTGTTGGTCCTACAGAGTTCGGGTGGTCTCATTCGATTCTAAAAATTCAATACTATCTTAAATTGATGGAAAAAGAAAACCTTCATATCGAAATTTTTTGAGCTAAGGCGTTTTCAAAATTCCACACCTTATTTTTTAGCCCTTAGAAGTTACTGACATCAACCAAAAGCTTCGGGGCACAACTAGACCCCAATTGGAGCCCACATACCAAATCTCATCAAAATAGGTCCACGAGAACTTAGGAAAGTGTCGCGTACGGCGGACGGACGGAAAATTTTGTATTCTATTTTCGGATTCTAAGTACCTTGAAAAGTAAACCAACCAATTTTGAGGAGGGGAGGGGGTTAACAATTTGTTTTTCTTGGTCGATTCCAAAGGTTCATTATTGATAATAATAAACAAAAAGAACCACGCATCGGTTGGAATATAAGGCCTGGGCAAAGTACACAATATCTTGTCACACACAGACATACACCTTTGTTTTTTTTCGCGTACTTGGATTCAGAATGGTCTGAAACGGAATTGTGGTTATTTTTTCCTCCGCTAAGAGTTGTTTTCCTTCACACCAGATTAATTGCATTTGGACGCCCAAGTATTACTTTGGGAAGTCCTTAAAATAATGAAACGAACGTTTCTAAATGCATAAATAAAATATGGTTGAAAAACCCTCAAATGCGTAATTCTCCAAACTTGTGCGTGTTTTGTCAAAAACGCTCAGCATTTTTCTCCCGTATTATGAGTAGGTACCTACCTGTAGTTCATCAAAAAGTCAATCGATAAGAATGATTTTGATCTACTTTGGTAAAATTGTTCTAAATGATACACGATTTTTAATGATCCAAAGTCTTTGGAACCTGTTCGTTAAAGAAGTGCAAATAATAACAGTTTTAAGGGAAGTGCGAAAAGTTATTATGAATGTAAAGTTATTAATGTAGATTTCAAGTACAACTTAGCCATTGAAGTACCCATCAATTAATTTGTAAATTCTGTCCTGCACTGCTGTGACTCGGAGACATACCTAATTATCGTATAATCACAATTAAATGTACCTAAGTATAAATTGAATGAATTGTGGTTGGGATTTATTAGAAATGACAAAGCAAACTCTCGCCGATATTCCAGCTCCTGGATGGTGGACACGTATTGCACATCTGCTCTGCGGGTCAAACGGTTGTTCTTCGTAGGAGCTCCGTAGGAAGCAAGAATCCAAACTGAGCAGGGGACTAGTCGTTACAACTGGAGAACCTATATGGAATTCCTAAATGTAATACCTCATTCCCTGGAGTACAAACACTTTCCTGTATTCACTCAATTTTGTATCCTAGAGATTACAAAATTTCAAAAATAGCTTCACTTTTTATTCCACACACATCTTACTTTTATGAGAACTACTGTGAAAATGAATAAAAAATGGTTCTGATCGCTATGTTAAGGTTTGGGCCAACTAAACTATGAACTAATTCTGGTACCTGAGTGGATTTTTTTACTAAGTAAGAATAAAGTTGACACCTGTTTGATTGCTTGAGTTTCTCAGCTGTGAGGTATTTCATCCTGACCCTATGGGCGATTACTGAGAAGGCAGGAAGTGTGTCCCAGCAACTCTTCATTGAGCACGAACCCGAGAAACCATGACATTTGCAGGATTTGGTGATGCACTGCTTGAGGATCTGTTAACACAAGAGATAAGCAAGGATGAATTCATTATCTACGCTGCATTTCATACATTATTTTTGGAATGATGTATTATACTCCTAATAGGGTGTGTGCCTGGGTAGGAAAAACTGTTTATTGTTATTTTTAATCTAACGTAGACCTCATTCTGAGAATTCTGGTACCAACCGGGACCTTCTAGCGTGTGTAAATCTTTTCCTATGAATTTTTAAAGTTTCGACCGTTTATGACGTCACAGTGGGCTGGGGGGTCCCGCCCTGGCGAGAGGGGCGCGTGACGTCATAAACGCTCGAAACTTTGAAAAATCATAGAAACAGATCTACTCACGCTAGAAGGTCGCGGTTGGTGCCAAAATTCCCAGGATGTAGTCTACTTTCGATTAAAAATTTAAAAAAAATCAAGGCGCACCCCCCATTTACTGCTACGTAGATTAGATATTTCCATTAACTATGAGAATTCCATTGGTTCGTAACCCATGTTACATACAATATGAAATTAGGGGGCAGAAACATGAGTTTGGCTGAGCTGTTTCAATACCCCACACGATTTTTAATTCATTGGCTTCACAATATTTGCCACGTACCAGCAATTAGTAGGAAACAAATTTCATTAAGAAGGGAAATTATAGATGGTTAACAATGATATTTCTAGATAAATAATTTTCTTTTCATGACTTCAAGAGTTGTTATTCACAATATTTTTGATCTACGACTTGGTAAGAGGGAGTCCTATCTGATTTCCTCCGGTTGCCATTTTCAACCCAACAAGCAAACAGGTGCAACTAACCCTTTGCTGAGTAGAACTAACCTTTCATTAGAGAGAGATTATTTAGAGGTTAAAGAACGGTTAATTGGGCTCTCTTTAGAGAGTGGTTACTAAGTGTTTTAAGAAAGGTTAGTTGTGCTCTCCTTAGAGAATAGTTAATTGAGTTTTCTGTAGAGAGTGATTTGGTAGTGATTAAAGAATGGTTAGTTGTGCTCGCTTCAGAGAGTGGTTTTGAGTAACAGTTAGTTGTCCTCTCTTTAGAGAATGATTAGTTACTGGTTATAGAACGGTTAGTTCTGCTCTTTTTAGAGAGTGGTTATTTAGTGATTTAAGAAAAGTTAGTTGTGCTCTACATGGACCTAGGGCAGGTGCCCCCCGTGGCGACTGCCCTCCCGGCAAACTGCCCTCCTGCGGGAGGGTAGTTTCAACCCGAAACACAAATGTGCGCCCCGTGAAACTGCCCTCCCGGTAAACTGCCCTCCTCGGAGGGCAGTTTTTACTGTGCGTCAGGAGAAACTGCCCTCCTGCTCACACCACGTATTAGAAGGGCCCTCTCATCGAATCGGTCCTTACAAATGGACCTCCGTGGCAAGTGCCCTCCTTGGCAGCTGCCCTCCCGGTAAACTGGCCTCCTAGCCCTTACAAGCCCGACTAGATAATATTCCTGCAGAACACGAAACATAATGTTGACATTACAACAAGCTAATGTAGACATTACAACAAGCTAATGTAGATTACATGGGCATTGCTTGCCTACATTTACGATACAATTACTTAAGGAATTAAATAACCTATGTGGGTTTTAAATATTTTTAATTAGCGCAACGTAATAAAGGATCCGGGTTTGGGATCATTTTTTAAAAATATTTTATTCTACTTTTTGTATATTACAAAATACTTTTATGTTGTGGTAATTTTAAGATGTAATTTTTTGCACTTAGTACAGTGGAACGTGAAAGAGGGTATCTGTCCAGTGACAGTCCCTCGTAACTTTTAGTGGAGCTCGTTAACATATATTATGAGAACGTAAAGTTGTTAAACTAATTTTCAGTAATAACATTAACAAAATCGAACAATGACACGAATTGATGAATGACTATAAAGTAATAACAGTAGACTCGAACAATGACACGAATTTGACGAAAGACTGGAAATATCAGTACTACACAAGAACAATGACACGAATAAATTTATGAATGACTAGGTTTCGACTGGATCGGCGGTCCGTTTTCTTTTAAGACGTCGGGGGAGTCTCGTTCTGTCCCATGAGGAGAGCAGTGTATCGAACACTGTAGATTGGTGAGATGGGGAGGATTGGATCAAAGTTTTCATCAACATTTTCATGTCTTTGCTTTGGCACATAAACTGAAAAATCGTCACGAAAACTAAGCAAGTCTTGCTCACGCGACCAATAAATAAAATAGACTCGCTGTGTTGCGTAGAGAACAATCAACTGTTTTCTTATTTTGATGCTTGGGTACATGAACTAACAACCTTACTTCACTACCTTGTTGTGTAGTGGTTGACATGAAAATGTCTCAATTTGTTGCAGACTCGTATGCAAACATTTCCTAACAAACTTGATTGTATGTGGTTTCTTCAAAACATCTTCAAAAACTTGATTGTGATTAGATTCTTTGTTAGAAATTCTGAAATATCGAATGGCGCCGTTCATACCTAACATTTCCTGTATAGATAGCAGGACATTTACTAGATGGCTCGGAAATGTAAGGCTCTTTCAAACGATATCCTCAAATTTGAATTACCTGGCAAATAATAGGAGTTAAGAAGTTTTAATGACATAAGTTGGAAAACACACAAAAATTTTAGGAATAAAAAAAACTTGGAAAACAAGGAGTTTGCAACTAGAATCGAACCCTGAAGTGTTGACCAATTTGAGTGTAGACTCCCTGAATACCATCAAATGAAAAAGTATTTCAGGAATCGCTTAAGGATGTCCAAAAATAGATTTCAGTGAAAAATTTACAAAATTTCCCAATGCTGAAAATACTGAGGTCAAAAGCGATTACTTCATTTTTTGTGAAAATTTGCCAAAATACAGGCCCGCGTGTTACCACTAGGATTGAATACCACCCACCCAACTTGGAAGGCGTTTATTCTCTGTGAGCTGGAGTGAGTCATTGCGTTTTTGTTGTTCTATTGTTCTGTACTATAAAGCCGGTGTTTTTAATTAATTTCTATCATTTTTCCGTAAATTTATCTCCTATAATTATGGTGGCGTCTCCACCTTCTCTTTACATATCGACGTTTGGTGGTATCGCTGAATAAACATCCTTGGAGCCCTGAAGAAGGTAATAAATTTACCGAAAGCTCGGCGAAGAAGGTGTATATTTCCATTTGACCACAATCCCGATCAATTGACACAGTCCGTTTTGTTGGGTCGATCTACATAGTTGCTGTTCGGAAGGAACCCTGCTTTCGTGTCATTGTAGACCTTAAGTATAACGTTCTCAACCTCAGGTACTTCAAGATTGCGGTATATCACATCATTTTTCACGAACCAAGGGGCATCGGTCATAATGCGAAGCACACGGTTTTGCTGTGTCTGGACCCGTTTGATCTGAGTTTTGCTAGCCAGACCCCAAACTGAACAACCATATTGCCATATATGTATAGGAGGAATGATAGTGAGGTATAGTAGTCTTTTATCATCTAGTGATAATGGCGACGTTCAAGAGAGCAGTGGCATGGTTGGGATCATGGGGCGGAAACCCACTCGGTTTGGGATCAGGAAAAAAAGTCGGCCAAATGGGTGTGGCACATAGCTTCCTCGCATCCATTACACAATTGTGTGTCTGATCCGATGCATAAAAAGATAATCTCAAAACTTCAATCTACAAGTACCTACCTACCACTAACATCCGATTTTATTAGTTAAATCAGTTTTTTGATTTCAGGTACCTTTGTTCACGCTGGCTACCTTCATGTCGCTTCTCACTTGAAATTATTTCATTACGGAGATCACGAGATGGATGTTAGTGTGGGGAGTATGAAATTGCTTGTTAAAATCGCTGTGAAATGTTTCAGAAATGTAGAAATCGAAAAAGTTTAACTTTGGGCTCAAAAAGAACTTGGGGCTCAAAAAGAACTTTTGGCTCCCAGAAGCCATTTTAAAAAATCGGTCTGATATAATTCTTATAGGGAATTCAACGCTCTTTCCAACAGTACCCTTATTTTTAATGTTTGAGTGTAATTCAAGGGAGTTATGGCCGTTTTAATGGTGTAAGGTCGAAAACACGAAAAAAATCTTGAAAGTCAAAAAAGGCGGATTTTAAGGGGGTTGAAAGAAAATCTATATGAGACATTTTTTGTTGCAAATTAGTTGTTGAATCGATCCTTGAAGTATTAGCATAAAAAACTTGGACACCCTGTATTTATACATACATATTTATACAATTTAATTGTCGTCGAAAGACAGACAAACTCTCCTGGGCAATGCAAGGGTAGAAAAATGGTTTGTGACCCAGAAAATCCTCTCTTGGGTGTACATATTATGATATTACATAATGATAGTCAACAGGGCCTTGAGAAATATGGAAAAGTAAATTTCCTTCTGAATGGCATATATTTAAAAAATCACTAAAAAGTAAAACAATAAAAAAATTATGAAAATACAAAAATAGTAAAATAAAAAACTTTGATATGTTCCATGTATGGCATATTGAATGTAGAATTGTCTAGATCATGCTGTGGGTTTGTGACATGGGTTCATACTCAAATGAACCAGCTAGTGTTACAACATGCGTCGATAGTGCAATACAAAACAGGAGTAAGGGTAGGTAAGTAAGGAAACAACCTTCTCATGTTGAATTTTTATCCAACTGCCATTTTTGGTGACGCAGACGTCTTCAGCTGTTATCAAAAGAAATATTCTTACTGAGATTCACACTTATTGTCACTCTCTCATCCTCCTTCACACGACAGCAGTGACGTACTACCAAATAGTTTTGGAACACATGCATTACCTCAATGATAGGTACCCACTCTCATTCCTGTTTTGTATTGCACTATCGACCCATGTTGTAATACTAACCAGATGGAAGTGGAATCTACTTGCGTATGTTTGTCTCTGCAGATGGGCACGGCGGCGACTTCAATGCGTAGGTACCTACCTACCAACCTATCTGAATAAGTTGTCGTTATTATTTTTTCCTTTTTAGTGGGATGCCATCTTCAGTTTTGAGGTCGGTCCGTTTTTTTGTTAAAAAGTTTTTTATTTTACTATTTTTGTATTTTCATAATTTTTTTATTTTTTACTTTTTAGTGATTTTTTAAATTTTTTTTTTAAATTTAATTTTTCAAATCATTTGTTTTAATTTTTAACTTATTAATTTTTTCGACTCAATTATTTTATTTTACATTACTTATCTACTACCAAGTACTTTTGTTTAAATTTTTAAATCATTCGTTTTAATTTTACTTAATTTACCTACTACCAAGTACTTTTGTTTAAAGTCGGTATTATTTCAGTTACCGACCGTTAACCTTTTTTCTACATTTTTCGCTATTTTTCTTGTTAAATCTTTCACTTGTATTTTTTAATTACTAATTGTTTTTTTTTAATGTGGAATTACTTATTACTTTTTGAGGTTTTTTTATGTAGGTAGTAGGTACCTTTATTGTTTAATTTTTACATTTCATTTTAGTACCTATACCTACAGTATTACTGTTTAAAGTAGTTATTAGTGAGTCCAAAAAACTATTGAACATATTGTTTAGTAATGCATGCATTCCAGGGGACGTCCCATTGGATAAGCATTAAGTCAATTAGAACCTGTTGGTGAGCGAAAAAACACGCATTGTTATTTCGCTTCCTCCTGCACCAAACTGTTTCACTCAACGTAAGTGACACGGGGGCGATGATATCCGTAGAGGACTATCTACACTCAAATCCGCGCAATCCCAGAAAATACCATCGAAATCGGATGGAAAATGTAGAAAGTATAGCTTTTACAGGGAATTCACGTTTGTGCATGCGCAGTGGCTATTATCAGTTCCTTGGCAATGCTTTTCATAGGGGACCATCTATATGCCAATTTCCGTGATCTCTGAGAATTTTCTTGAAATCGGATGGAAAATGTGGAAATGATGGCTGCTACAAGGAAATTATCGTTTGCACATGCGCAGCGGCTATCAGTCCGGGGGCAATGATTTTCATAGGGGACCATCTACACGCCAACTCAATCTCAACAATCTCTGAAAATTTCATCGGAATCGGACTAGAACTTCATATTTTAGCCCGCTGCAACATGTTTTGGATGATGAGAAGGCTATGTGCTTGACCCACTTGGTAGCGGGGGGAGAGGATGCGGAACAATCTTCCCGAAAACCATGTTTTTTGAACTATTTTCACAAAATTTTGATACTTTTAACAAAGCAAAATGAAATCTGATTGAAACGGGACCACTATGGATATTTGTAGAACACTTTTCAAAAAGAATCAGGCAGATTAGTGCCCGAATAAGAAAATGCTAGTGGTACGAACATACAAAAAAAAAAAAAAATAGTCGTATACCGAACTGTATACCTCCTTCCTTCGGCGCGGCTTCGCCGCGCATGAAGGCGGTCAAAAAGTATCAAATTTGATGATGGTAGCACCATTTGACTGTAATCAGATGAGGATAGACTGACCGACAAAGAGATATACAAAATGTATATTGGTACATACCAACATGACAATTTGAACAGAGTTGGACTGTATTTATATAAGTACTCAAAATATATTAATATTTTATACAGATCCCCTGCACCCCCAGATGCTATTGCTTAAAGTCTACGGCTAAAATTCAAGAAACATGAATATGCTTCAGCCTAGAACGTCAATTATCGATCAGCCATCGATCCAGGAAGTTAATTATCGATCGGTGAAATTGAACCAGCATCTGAGGACGATGTTCCGTCCCCGTCACATTAATTCATAAAGTCACGTCACATCAATTCATGATTTCGTAACTTTCTTCCCTTTCGCTCTCATTCGTCCTGCATTATTTATTAAAGTTCATAATGTTTGCATTATTGATTCTTCTTGTCATAGTATTATGAGTGTATATTATACCAGGTCGCTAGCGGACATCACTCCCTAGCAATGGAAGTTCATCGGTATCGCGCTACTTTCGGCAGTTAGGTCCCGGCTAAAGCATGTTCATGCTAAAATCTTAGATACCGTTTCTAATCATCTTTCGATGATTGATGATTTTCCGAGAAGAAAATCAGAAGAAGATCATAGATGACGTACAAAATTTATCTAAAGATGAGATAATTAGATTATCAATGTCATCTATCAAGTATCAGTAATGTTTAGATGAGATTATGCCCACTTCTGATTATTGAAAATAATAAACCAAAATTGGGTAAAACTAGACTGGAAATCTGCCTAGTAGAACGCCGCCAACTTTTTTTTTTTGCTAAGCAAACCACATTTTGGCCATAAAAAACCCACGTTTCTTCACTTTGAAACAATGTCTTCTACTTTTGACCTCAATATCGGATTTACGCCTAAAGCACATTCATAATCAAGAACGGATCGCAATTGCAGTTTAAACATTGAACATTTTCTAAACATTTTTCTAAATAGTTCCTAAAATAACTTGTACGTAGGTACGTTAACTACATTTCCAATAAAAACTTGCTGAAAACTGTCTAATCTCAGGAAAACTTGCAAATTTAATCAACTTTCTAATGGTAAGGTCGACTTTGCGATTTCTTGTTGATTTCAGCGAAATCACCGTCTCGGAGGCAAAAGTCCACCCCCTTCCAGCCATCTGCCCACTATCCAACCCTCAAGTCTCATGCCGATTTAATGGAAAAAACTCCGATTTTCGCGTAAAAACTCGATTTCTCCATGAAATTGATATTCTAATTATTTTATTCCTAATATATACTGATGATCGTGACTGAAGATCCATTATCATTGACAGCTCATTATGCTTTTGAGAGACCCATGTCCCAGAAATGAGAAGTCGCACAGGTACAGGAGATCTGTTCCGAGCAGGAGGGCAGTTTACTGGGAGGGCAGTTGCTCGAGGTAGTCTAGGAGGGCAGTTTAAAACCGGGGTTCGAAACTGACCCTCAAAAGTTGGAAGCAGGAAGTTTGGAGGGTAGTTTCTTGAGGTGGTCTAGGAGGGCAGTTTAAAACCGGGGTTCGAAACTGACCTCCTAAAACAGGAGGGCAGTTTACCGGGAGGGCAGTCGCTCGAGATGGCCTAGGAGGGCAGTTTCAAACCGGGGTTTTAAACTGACCTAAAGAGGTAGGAGGGCAGTTTGCCGGGAGGGCAGTTGCCAAGTTCCCCTCTACATTAGGAACTCACTCATTTGCTTATTGGATTGAAAATTACATCCAGAGGTTTGTAGAAAGCTTTCCAAATAAAAGCAGTGAAGAAATCAAAATTTTCATTGTTTATACCCCACTCCTTTGGATAAAATCCTAATCCAGAAAATTGTAGTTGGCAATGAACCCCACGTTTAGGTACCTAATATTATTTCTAGCTCAACACTGGTGGTCGGTGCTTGCTCATGCATGCTTCAAAACTTGAAATTGACAATATAATGAAAAGTTGGAATTTATCCCCGAGAAAAAGGTTGTCATTTCCATTTGATAGCTGATAGTCTTCATCACCATAATTGGGACCACCACTTTAAATTACACACCTTCATTCCTACAACGGCGTTGTGTCTGCGAGCTTGTAAAGTCAAATCGGACGTTGTTCTCACGGATTTCATTTGTACTCCTAGATATTTCGTGGTCTGTTGCAGACTTTGCTGAAGGATTGTTTTGGAAGCTTGGCCTCCACGCGGATATCCCTGGGTTGTCTGTTTCCGCGCTGAACCTTCCCTCGCTAGAATAGTTGCAGCCTCGTGTGCTAAACTGGAAGAGAGCAAGGCGTAGAGCGCTGCCGATTCTCTACTAACTGCAAGCATCATCGAAAAAGATAATTATTTGGTGTTAACGGCACTATTGAACTACAGGTGTATAGTTTAAGAATATCAATGTGATTTTAGAATACTTTCGTCACACTGAATCATTGTGTCCATATTCTCCCATCTTACTTCCATTGGAAGGACTTCGAAAAGTGGTAGACGTTTTTACTATTGAAAACCTCTCACATCTATTTTGACTCACTTGAAACACCCAAAAACAAGTATCTCAGTTTTATTTCTTGTCACGGATACCGAAGAATTTAGAGTTTGGTTTATTATTTTCAATAATGAACCTTTGGAATCGACCAAGGGAATTTTTTTTCAACCCCCCTCAAAATTTGTTGGTTTACGTTTCAAGGTACGTAGAATCAGAAAGGTGTTTCTAATTTATCGTACGTCCAACCCTTAAATTCTCGTAGGGAGCGAACGGTTTGTCCTACAGGGCTCCGCGTGGTCACAAAAAATCCTAAAAATTCTATACTATCTTAAATTTATGGAAAAACAATTTCATTATATCAACATTTTTTGCTTTGTACTCCTGCTGTAGTCTTATTGTAGTTATATGTGGAGATTGTTGGGATTACTAATAGTCCACCTGCCTGCCTGTGATTCCCTCAAGTCATTGTTATTTTTTATTTATTGACATTTTTTATTATTGATTAGTTTTAAATAATACTGTGATCCTGCCAGCTATCTGTGATCAGAAAGAGAGATTGTTAAGAAAATGGATGGAGTGAGGAATGTTTTTAAACTTCCCAGGCATAGAGGATCAGAGTTGGTGATGGAGGTTATGTATGACTGCAGTTCTTTGAATATAGGCTTGAAAAAGGGGTTTGCCAGTTTGCTCTGAAAGCGCTCGCCTTAGTAAAATGAATGACGAATGAGAACTGGGTCTTACTGCTTCCTTCTCCACATATAACTATAACATTTTTTGAGTTAGGGCGTTTTGAAAATTTCAATCCTTATTTTCAACCCTTAGAAGTGACCTATATCAACCAAAATCTTCGGGGAACAACGAGACCCCAAATGGAGCCTGCATACCAAATTTCATCGAAATAGGTCAATGCTAAGTGGGGAAAGTGCCGCGGACGGCGGACGGACGGCCAAATTTTTATTCGATTTTAGGATTCTACGTACCTTGAAACGTAAACCAACAAATTTTGATGGGGGGGAGTTAAAAAAGTTTTTTTCTTGGTCGATTACAAAGGTTCATTATTGAAAATAATAAACCAAAATTTGGCCGTCCGTCCGCCGTATGCGGCACTTTTCTCAGTTAGCATTGACCGATTATAATAAAATTTGGTTTACAGGCTCCATTTGGGGTCTAGTTGTGCCCTAAGATTTTGGTCGATGTAGGTCACTTCTAAGGGTTGAAAATTAAGGTTTGAAATTTTGAAAACGCCCTAACTCAAAACACTTCGATATAAAGGTATTATTTTCCATCAATTTAAGATGGTATTGCATTTTTAGAATTTTAGAGACCACGAGGAGCCCTGTAGGACGTACCGTTCACTCCCTACGAGAACTTAAGGGTTGGACTTACGATAAATCAGAAACACGAGTGTTAATCACAAAAGAAGCCGAATCTCCGTTCAAATTTTAGCTGACCGAAACGCGATCGATGTTTTTCTTCTTGTTGGTTGGAGGTAACAATGGAAGAGCCGTGTGCTTTGCGGACGAGTGACATATATATAAAAATAATAAACCATTGTGTAATAATTTGTAGCGTTTTCAATTCAGTTTATTTACTTTTAGTTACCTACGGTGTCATTCCACTTTGATTTCTACAATAAAATTATGTTCCGGCCAATTCTTTTTTTCCCAGATGATCTTAGTTGCCCAAATTGATTTTCACTTTACTTTCATAGATTACTGGAAAAACAATGCTGTGACATAGTAAAAAATTAAATTACCTAGAAAACTGTGAACTAACCCACTTACTTTATTTTGATTAAATTAACTGTACAAAAGTTTGAGACTCAGTGTCGGACCACAAATTTTTTCGTTTTCTTAGTAAAACCTGATCGAGTTAAGATTAATATTTTCTTAATCAAGACCTTGTATGAGATTAAAGGGATATATGCTCGTTGTTTTTCGAAAACTTACGTCTAAATTTACGGCTTATATTATGGAATTCTATTACGATTTTTCAAGATGATTCATATTGTAAATCCTAGCAATACAAAATTCCTCAAAATTGGTTGAAAATACATCAAGAGTTTTTTTTAATCCAAGTTATTGATTCTTAATACGAATTGACTGACTATAATTATATTTGTGGGACTATAGACACATTCATAGTAAATAGTGCGTCTATACAATTTACCATGAATATACGAGTAAGTATGTTGATATCATCCCCCGTACAAGAGATTGTCCTCAAATTCAGATTATGGGACAGATTATGTTTTGTCGACTGGATCGACGAATACGACAAAAACCACCAACCTTTGTTGAAAATTTCTTTGCCGACCTGGCACCCCCACCGGTCGTACTGAAATGTAGATTCGCACGCCAGTTTAGCTCTTCTACCAGCCAACTCGATCCAAGAACGTGAACTTCTATTGGAACATACTTCGGGCCGATCGCACGAAGTCGCCGAATTCCAATACACATCTTCAATGCGTTTTTCGAAGATACTTCTGCCCCTCCTAGAATATTTATGAGCGAGTAGTTTTGACCGTGACGAGAATTTTACCGTGTAAAGACAAAAAAGATGAATAAATGAAATCGCTGACTATTTCCAAGTTAAATATAATAATTTTCGAAGTTAAAAACAATCACTGAAGTAACTTTATAACTCATTATTTTTAACGACATACAGGGTGTCCAAAAAAGATACGGCCAAACTTCAAGAGTCGATTCTACAAGTAATTTGCTACAAAAAATGTCTCCTAGCAATTTTCTCTTAATCCCTTGCTTTTACAGGTTTTTTAAATTAAAATTTTTTTTTTTCGTATGTTGAACCTTGTCTCACTATAATGAGTATAGCTCCCTCATTTTAAGTGGAAATTCAAATCTGATTCACCGCTGAAAAGAACATTAGATTTCACATCAGATGAGCTACAATACACATTTTTAACCTTGCATCTAGTTAGACTTTTTCTAGTCCAAACATAAAACTTTGAAATTTTCGAGTTTTTTGAATAAATTCTCAAGAGATTTTCACCCATATCCAGTAGAGGAAAATCAATGGGGTTTTCAGCAAAAACATCCTCAAAATCGCAGGTTTCCAACGGTATAGCCAAAAAACATTTTACAATCAAATTTAGGGGAGAAATCTATGTTTGAACGCGGAAAAACGTGGATTTTTTTCAACTAAATCGACGGTTTGGCGGGAGGATTCGTGGTTGGATGGTGGGTGGGAGGGGTGGCGGTGGAGGAGACCCCCCGAATCCTTCCGCTAAACCGTCGATTTCGTTGAAAAAAAAATCCACGTTTTTCCGCGTTCAAACACAAATTTCTCCCTTAAATTCGATTGTAAAATGTTTTTTGAATATACCGTTGGAAATCTGAGATTTTGCGGATGTTTTGCTGAACATCCCATTGATTTTCCTCGACAGGGTATGGGTGGAAATCTCTTGAGAATTTCGCCAAAAAACTCGAAAATTTCTAAGTTGTAAGTTTGGACTAGAAAAAATCTAACTAGGTGCAAGGTTAAAAATGTGTATTGTAGCTCATCTGATGGGAAATTTGATGTTCATTCCAGCGGTGAATAAGGTTTGAATTTCCATGTAAAATGAGGGAGCTATAATCATTTGAGTGAGAGAAGTTTCAATTTACGAAAAAAATCTTTAAATTGGAAAAACTTGAAAAAACAAGGGGTTAATAGAAAATTTCTAAAAGACATTTTTTGTTGCTAAGTACTTGTAGAATCGACCCCTGAAGTTTGGACGTATCTTTCTTGGACACCCTGTATTAAATAAACCAACAGACCTTCTGACAATAAGTTACCCAGTTCGAAAAGCTCTGATAGGTACGCTGAATCCTAGTGGCGATTTCAACTTTAGAGTACATTTTGGAAAACTGTCCAAAAATCACAATAACCAAATGTTTAAATATTATTATATTATAGGTTGAACTGTACCTATTTTAAGTGAACACTATTTTATCAAAACAATTTGATTCCGTGCTGTGAACGAGAACTTTTTAATGACAACACAATTTCAAAAGTAAACAAATTAACAGGTGTCAAAAACATGATTCAAAATAAAAATTAACTGTAGACCGCTACAATCACCCCCCTCCCTAATAACAATGATAACTCTTCAATTTTGTGGGAAACCGAACAACTCTTCCTGATCTTGTTCTGTAAGGCTGCTGTGGCAGTGGCGACTGTGGGGTAATTTGTGAGTGATGTGGCATGTGTTGTGCTTGAGTGGAATCCGTAGGATGTGTAGATGACGATTCGGGGTTGATAAGGTCTTCTTGTGGTGCTGGTGTGCTGCTTGGTGTGAGATCTTCGTTTGTTAAGAATGCTGGTTTAAGACGGTCTATCGTGACTGACATTTCTTTGCCCTTGACCCAAATGATGAATGTTTTTGTTTTTCTCTCTTTTACCTCATAAGGGCCATCGTATGGTGACTTCAACGGACTACGAATGCCATCGTAACGCAGAAAAACATGCTTAGCCTGTTCCAATTCAGGGTGTACAAAAATGGCTCTTTGCCCATGCCATTTTGCTGGTTGAGGCTTCAAATTTTCCATAGTCTGCTTTAGGCAAGCAACATATTCGTGGGTTGGAGCTGAAACGGGGGAGTCTTCAAAGAACTGACCAGGTAGTCGTAGTGTGGTGCCGTAAACAAGTTCTGCTGTACTACATCCGAGATCTTCCTTCAACGACGATCTTATCCCCAGCAGAACCATCGGTAACACGTCAGCCCAACGTTCAGTGTTATGGCATCGGATTGCTGCTTTTAGCTGTCTGTGCAGGCGTTCTAGCATCCCGTTTGCCTTCGGGTTGTATGCAGACGTGAAGCTGTGCGAAATCCCCAAAGTAGTTGTAAGTTGTCTGAATAGTGAACTTTCAAACTGACGGCCTCTGTCCGAAGTTATCTTGTGAGGGACCCCAAATCGACTGATCCAATGTGCGCAAAATGCCTGAGCCACAGTGTCGGCCTTGCTGTCTGCAAGTGGTATAACCTCTGGCCATCTGGTGAACCGATCTATGCAGGTTAATACGTAGGTATATCCCTGAGATGGAACCAACGGGCCAACAAGATCCACATGGACGTGAGAGAAACGTTCACTGGTTGGCTGGAATTCGCCTAAAGCGCTGTGGGTATGCCTTTGGACTTTGTTTCGTTGACAGTCAATGCAAGACCGAACCCACTCCTTGCAATCTCTAGTCATAGAGGGCCAGATGAACCGTTGACTGAGTGACTTATAGGTTGCTCTATTACCCGGATGGGACAAGTTATGCACTGAGTCAAAAACTTGACGTCTGAAACTAGGAGGAACATAAGGGCGCACAAAACCTGTCGAAACGTCGCAATGCACGGGAGCATCTGAGTTGGAAAACTGAATTTGTTTCCACTGTAAGGAGGAATCAGATGGAAGATCTTCTTTGCACTGAGCCTTGGCTAATTCTGCATAATTTACTGGCAATGGGGCAAAAGCTTCAATTCGTGACAAACAATCTGCTACAACATTGTTTTTTCCAGAAATGTGTTGAATGTCAGTTGTGAATTGGCCGATGAAGTCAAGGTGTCTGATTTGTCTTGGTGTAGCTTTGTCTGGTTTCTGGAGGAATGCATATGTCAGTGGCTTATGGTCAGTGTACAGTGTGAAAACTCTACCTTCGAGTAAGTGTCTGAAGTATCTGATGCAGTCGTGAGCAGCCAAAAGTTCTCTGTCATATGCACTGTAATTTCGCTGAGTAGGAGATAGAGTCCGTGAAAAGAAACTAATTGGTTGCCATTCTCCATCTACTTTCTGCTGTATGCTGCCTCCAATAGCAACGTTTGAAGCATCTACCATGAGGGACCAGGGGACGTCTGAACGAGGATGAGTTAACAGTGTTGCTGCACTCAATTCTGCTTTGCATTGTTCGAATGCACACCGAGTTTCTGTAGTCCACACTATTTCAGAATTCTCTTTCCCAACGTGTCCCCTAAGATAGTTAGTGAGTAGAGAGAGATGGTCAGCTGCTTTGGGAATGAAGCGACGGTAAAAATTGAACATTCCAAGAAATCGTCTCAGGCTCTGGATATCCTTAGGCAGTTCGAATTTTTGTAGTGTTTCGACCCTACTTGGTAATGGTGTGATACCTTGCGTACATACCAAGTGTCCCAAGAACTCAATCTGTGACTTCCCAAATTCACACTTTGCTGGGTTGATGACCACTCCGAAATCTCGGAAACGTTGGAAAAGTGTTTTGAGGTCTTGTAGGTGCTCTTCCTGTGAGGAACTAGCCACCAAACAATCGTCAATGTAGGCCCTAACATTTGGTAGTCCTCTAGTCAATTCATTGACAAAGCGTTGAAAGGTTTGGGCTGCGTTACACAACCCAAAGGTCATTTGAGGGAATTCAAAAAGGCCAAAGGGAGTAATGATCGCAGTTTTCTCTATATCCTCAGGAGCCATAGGGATCTGGTGGTAAGCCTTCAGAAGGTCAATTTTAGAAAAGATAATTTTGCCATGAAGGTCTTGAGCCAGATCTTGTATATTCGGGAGTGGATAACGGTCAGGAACTGTAATTCGATTGAGAGCACGAAAATCCCCACATGGCCTCCAATCGCCAGTCTTTTTAGGTACCATGTGCAACGGGCTTGCCCATGGGCTCTTGGATGGACGACAAATACCCTGCGACACCATGTAGTCAAACTCTTTTTTGGCTATCGCGTACTTTTCAGAGTCTAGGCGACGAAACTTGGCAGATATGGGAGGTCCAGTAGTTATGATGTGATGGACAACATTGTGTTTTGGCTCAACCAAAATGAACGAAGGCCTCGTAATGTCCTTGAATTCAGCGAGAAGAGAATGATAGCAGGAGGATGAACCTATGGTCGTTATTATTGGCATTACTGTAGTACGAAGCTGACCATTGGCTGATAAGGAAGTGAGAGAATCGTGTAAACATCGACGCTTCAAATCAACCAAGAGACCATAGTGTGCCAAGAAATCTGCCCCAATGATCGGCTTGGACACTTCTGCAATGACAAATGGCCAGTGAAAAGATCGACGAAGACCTAAATCAATTGACAGAAGTGACGTACCATATGTCTTTATCTCTGTACCATTGGCTGCAAAAAGTTGGTACTTAGAGGGTCGTTTTCTGTCTGTCATGGAAGGAGGAACAACACTGACATCAGCACCTGAATCGACCAGGAATGTTTTTTTGTTACTTTTATCTCTGATGAAAAGGCGGCTACTTAATTGGCCAGCATCGCCTGCCGCATCTAACGATTGGCCTACTGGTTTTCCGATGGTTTATAATTCTGTTTGGAATAACAACAAGGCGGTTCGCAATTGATTGCTTTATCACCATATCGAAAATGATATCGACATCGCCACGTACCTGTTGCTATTTTGTTATCCCTTGTGGAAGGTTTTGTTCTAGAACTTGATCTGGATCGTGAACGTCTAGGTTGTTTGTATTGCATGGCATCTAACGTATCAAACCTACGAGTCAGCGCATCAATCTTATTCACTAGATCGTCATATGAAGGATTACAATTAGGTTGAGAATGCGATGGTTGAGATGTATTTGTCAGATTTATTGAGGAACATTCGGATCTTGGGTCTGAAACTTCCATGATCTTATCAGCTAGTGGTACTAAAGTTTCTAAACTAGCATTAGAGCTTACTGACAGAATCGCTCGTGTATTCGTTGGAAGTTGCTGAAGCCACAAAGATTTCAGGATGGTGTCGCTCACTTTGTTGTTCGCTAGATCCTTCATCTCTCTCAATAGTTGGCTGGGTCGACGATCTCCAAGGGTTGTATCTTTCAGCAAACGTTGTAGTCTCTTATCTTCAGAATCCGAGAACGAGTCAATGATTCTCGTTTTGATGGTTTCATACTTGTTTTGCGCAGGCGGTGAGATAACAAGATCACTGACTTGGGAAAGGATGCTGGAATCAATTGCTGCCACAATACAATCAAATCGGTCTTGGTCACTGACAACGTTCTTCATCCGAAATTGTGCCTCACATTGACTAAACCAAATGGCTACATTGGCCTTCCAAAACGGAGGTGCTATGAAACTTATGGCCCGAACATTTTCTCTTGGTGGTGCCTCTGCAGCGTTAGGGTTTGGTAGGACAGCGTTAGAATCCATGTTCTAAGTCGGGGTTACTAATTATAGGTTGAACTGTACCTATTTTAAGTGAACACTATTTTATCAAAACAATTTGATTCCGTGCTGTGAACGAGAACTTTTTAATGACAACACAATTTCAAAAGTAAACAAATTAACAGGTGTCAAAAACATGATTCAAAATAAAAATTAACTGTAGACCGCTACAATATGTTAAAGAAATAACACTTTTTGAGAGGATGGAAAGAATCATTAAAGTTGCGATAAACGGAATAGTGCTAAATTGCTTCCGAGTTTATCAAGGTAGCGGAAGCTTTGTTTTCAGTTTTCAAGGTAGAAAAAAAAGTTTTCCAAAATCAAAATTTCCACTCACATTTTACATTTCAGACCTTCCTGAACAATGTTGGTTCCGTGTCTGTCTGTGTGTGTGTGTGTGTGTGTGTGTCTGTCATGAAATCCTTGCCACAGCCATAACTTCTACAATTCTCATCCGATTTCGATGAAATTCTCAGGGATGGTGCGCGTTGGTCCCCTAAGAAAATCATCGCCCCTAGACTGATAGTAGCCACTGTGCATGCGCAAAAGTATATTTCCTTAATACAGCCATAACTTCTACATATTCCAACAATATTCAGAGATTGTGCCGGTTAACGTGTAGAGTCCCCTATGAGGGTAGTGCAAGGTATTTAGAGATCGATGTTTTAAGATCAACTACTATGCATCGGATCAGCTATACAATCGGGTTATGGATACGAGGAAGCGATGTGCCACACTCACTTGGCAGACGTTTTTCTGTGAGAATGTTGTGTCAATTTCCGAATTCAATTTCTTAAGTATACATTTTTTGGGTGAATTATAGTGAAATTTATCGAAGGAATAATAAGATAATTGAAAGGTATTTTAGAAGAGCGTTCGCTGTTTAGGACTGTCCCTACATAATGTGAAACAAAGTTTCAGTAGTTTCCTCATTATCTCACAAATGAAAGGTTTATTCATAAAGTTTACATAGGAAAGTCTCTCCTTGCGTGACTTACATTAGGATAGTAATAATAATAATAATTTGTAGAATAATAATAAAATAATAACTTTTCAATTTTTCAGGAGACGTAAAAAACTTCTATTTTTAAGTAATTTATAAATTTTTTACGTCTCCTGAAAAATTTCGTTTTTTCAACTTATGGGGTTTTACATTGTTACTGTCGTAATATTACCCTTATAAATGTATCAATTGTAAGGACTACCTACTTCGTAAGATCAGCACACCTAATCTAATGTTTTCAATAATGAACCTTTGGAATCGAGCAAGAAAAAAAAGTCTGCCAAGTGGGTGTGGCACATAGCTTCCTCGTATCCATAACCCGATTATATAGATGATCCGATGCATAGTAGTTAATCTCGAAACATCAATCTCTAAGTACCTTCCACTACCCTCATAGGGGACCATCTACACGCTAATCTGGACAATCCTATTTGTCATCTCAGATACCTTAGTTTTGTTAGTGATGAAATATTTATATAAAGTATTTTATTTGCAGAAGCAAATTTGCAAAGTTTAGATAAAAATTTGTGTATCATTTATTTTAAAATTAGACCTCTCCTCAAAACAAAACAACAGACTTGACAATTGAAACGTAGGATCTCGTTGTAAGTTATGTATTGCTAATCAGAATCGATACTAGTTTTCAAATATTCATGTGGAGTAAAATATGTGGATTTGAATAGTGTAGAAAGTGCTTTTGACTAATTGAAAAACCTGTAATGGTCGCCTGATGATGCCACTAGAAGGACGACGTATGACACTGCCATCAGGTTGGGTTTCATCTTGATCGACACGGGTTCAGATAGAAACTAAACAATTTCCTCGTCCAGCTCTTCATCCCGATGCTCATTGTGACTCGGGAAGACAATTAATTTATGGGTATTTACCGATCGGGAAGGGAAAATAACAAAAACCCTTTGAGGTTCGCGAGCCCCGGTCTCGCTATGCAAACACCCAACGTAGGGATTGTGTTTGTTTTGAAAACACATATAAACTGAGCGGTGGAAATGACGAGGGAGGCAGTTTCAAACGAATATATCAACCGCGTTGCGACGTGATAGTTTTACGATCGATCTGCATCAGAAATAATAAAAAGTGTAGAAATACAGAAAAATTCTGTGGAGTAAAAAATAATATCTATCTCACCATCGAAGACAGAAAAGCTTTGTCCAGCTACAGATCCAGCTACAAATCCAGCTGCAAGTTATAAGAAAAACCATTGCGTAATAATTTGGTGCGTTTTGGTTTATTATTTTCAATAATGAACCTTTGGAGTCGACCAAGAAGGAAAAACGCTGCAAATTATTACACAATGGCTTATTATTTTTCTATATGAATCACTCGTCTGCAAAGCCACCAACCATCCAACATGAAGAAAAACATCGATCGCATTTCGGTCAGTTTTAATTTGAACGGAGATTAGGCCTCTTTTGCGATTCACACTCGTGTTTCTGATTTATTGTACGTAAAACCCTTAAATTATCGTAGGGAGCGAACGGTTTGTCCTACAAAGCTCCGCGTGGTCTCAAAAAATTCTAAAAATTCTATACAATCTTAAATTGAAGGAAAAACAATACCTATACATCCAAATATTTTTTTAGTTAGGGCGTTTTCAAAATTTCAAAATTCATTTTTGAACCCTTAGAAGTGACCTACATCCACCAAAAATCTTCGGGGCACAACTAGACCCCAAATGGAGCCTACATACCAAATTTCATTAAAATCGGTCAATGCTAAGTGAGGAAAGTGCCGCGTACGGCGTACGGCCGGCCAAATTTTTATTCGATTTTTGGATTCTACGTACTTACCTTGATCCGTAAACCAACAAATTTTGAGGGGGTGTTAAAAAAAAAATTTTCTTGGTCATTATTGAAAATAATAAACCAAAAACCGCAGCAAATTATTACATAATGGTTTATATTTTACTGTAAAGATCACTCGCCTGCATAGAACATGGCATTTCCAATACTACCTAGGTACTCGCAATAACATCGCTATCCGAGAGTTGCGGTGCCTTCATCAAGAAATTTGATTGTTGGTTGCCAAGGATATATATGATAGTCATGAAACTATATTGAATGAATCGAACCGTTTTTAACTCTATTCAAAGAATTTGATCATCTGAAAACTGAGAGGAGCGCTGCTTCCGCTGAATGACGGTGTCTACCTGAGATCCGAAAGCCCAAGAAGGACTTGCTCTCTGTGTAATCAGGATTCAGATTACAGCTTCCCCGTGCTGGGGGAATTCAGGCTGTGCTATCTTGGGGAGGGTGTTCTCAGCATGGAAAGGATGGTCCTCTTGCTGAACTGAAGAAATCATTGGTCAGGAGTTGGCCAATTCAGCCTTTCGGCGTGGAAGTACCAAGGTACCCTGGTAGCAGAGTTCAATTTTGGTAACTGAATAAAAGAGTAAAATTCTCCTGAACGCTCAAATCCACAATTTGTATGTATTCTCAGAAAATAAAAATGAAAATGAAAATAAATAATTTAAAGAAAGACGGCGCAGGTTACCCCGGCAGACTGATGAAAAATCCATGCCGTATCATGTTTTTTTTTAAATTTTTGTGATTTTGTAATACTAATTTAATAATGGTTTTGTACCTATGATAATATTGTAACTATAAAATCGTAAAATTATGATCATTACCTATTTATACTAACCTAATTTATAATTATAGTAATTGGTAATTGAGCTTATTTTGAATAAAAATGTTTTCTTCTTCTTTTCCTTTTTGATCAGTTGAAATTTGAACGAATATTAGATCTACCTATTCAGTAAACAGTCTTTTGCGATTCACATTAATGACCTTCCGGTTGATGTGCTAAAAAAAAAAAAAAAAAAATAAAAAATAAATCACACGTGTTTTTGATTTACTTCAAGTTCAACCGTCGAAACGGGCAAAAGATTTGTCTTACAGAGGGTGGACTCATTAGATTTAAAACATTAAATTCTTTACATCAAGAGTTTTTGAGGTAAAGCGTTGAAGCGATTGAAGTTTTGAGATTATCTTCTACGCATAGAATCAACTATACATCGTGTTATGACAACAAGGAAACGCCCCACCAACGTGACAGACTTTTTTCTGTAGCTGCTATTTGTTTTGCTGAGTTTTGTCCAAAAATACACCTTTTGGCACCACTGGGCGACGAATCCCTGGATTGATTCCCCCGCACACCATTTTTATAGTCCAAGAATCGCGTCAAACACATCATACCCATCACAACAAACGGCACCGAACGCGATTACTGCCTCAGATAATCAGACACTTCTCGGCTGGAGAGGCTCGAGCTTCGACTTTACGACTCACAACCATTACCTTCAAACCATTTTTTTCTCCTTTCGAATGATTAAGATGACGTAAGAAAAATTATGTTTGGTCGTTGATTGACAAAGAGTACTTATTGCGGAGGATCTTCACGATCTTGAAATCATAAAGTCAAGAACGGCCCTCGTGTGCGTTTGCTTTTATGGGGCCGATTAACGTTGGCGGTGACGATCAATTTAACTCATGTCGGCGAGTTTCAGAGGCGAGAGGTACGACGTTGCAATCATTTTGCAGTTTGTCTCTGACCGGAATGCTTTGTCTTCTTTTTTTGTCACACAGGGAGAAGGAAAAGCCGTACGACAATTTTTTTTAATGGGAACTGATTAAGTAAATAGAGATTTCCGAGGTTTTTAACGTCGTTTTTATGATTTGTTTTTTGCCGTTCCATTGTTTCCGAGGAAGGCTTTGACATACGGGGTGAAATGGTGTAGAACAACTTTTCTCATAAACTGCATTTTACGACGCTGGTGGTGGTCTGATGGGAAATAAATGTTCGCGCTGGTGTGAATACGTTGGATCTCTCGCCCGCCTTTGTACTTTTAAGTTTTATTGTAGTGGGTTTGATGTGAGTCAAGTACATACCATGAATGATAACAAGTGATTATCGTATTGAATCTAGTGCATAGATTTCCTGTACTTAACCTCCGAGACCCAAGAAAACCTTCGGTGAATTACTTGTACGTGACTGTTAAGAACGCAGCTGGCAGCGGTCTATCTTTATTTGCAATATAGTATATACAATGATAAAGGATATTTGAATTGGCGACAATATATTCACTTAATAGTTAGTTGTCTACCGAAATGAGGAGATTGGTTCCAAAAGGTACTATATCCATTTTGGTCAAACGTGAGAAAAACGCGAAAAACTACAGCGCACTGAAAAACGTGCTATTAACCAATGATGTTATTTTTATAAACTTCTAAATTATAATAAATATTTTTGGAAAAAGTTTAGAATTATATCAAAGTTTAACATAATTTAGAACGAGATTTGAAATATCAGATTTATGGATATAGTACGTTTTGAAACAAAACGTGGGGTTTAGTACGTTTTGGAATCAAACGAAGTGGATAAAGTACTTTTTGAAATCGAACAAAGTTGATAAAGTACTTTTTGAAACAAAATGGATAAGAGACGGCTATTGCGCTGGATACCTATAGTATCTTTTGAAATCAAACGGAATATTTACCCTCGTTTATCAAGGGAATAGATTTTTCTTTTGCTCCAAAATGATTGCTATGTTTGTGAAGATTTGCCCCCCTAAAACCCTGGGAAAGTGTTAATTCAATTTCGATAAAAATGGTGTTTAGTACCTTTTGGAATCAAACTCCTCAATTGTAATTCGTAGATAAAGGTGGGTATAGAAGAGGAAAAGGGGAGGGTAGGAAAAGGGGTGAACAACAGGCGTTTGAACAGGTCTGAGGTGCTACAGTCCTCACTTTATACATTCCAAGAAAGATGTTACACTAGTCTTTCTGCAATTTTAATGCTGACTACAAAAATGTGGTCGATAGTTGAGAAGAGTAGTTTTAAGGAGGAGAAATTTTTATGGGTGAGAAACATGGTTTTCTCACAAAAAAACTTTGAAAAATCAAAATATCTTGAAAACCTGTTGAGTAAGGACGGTGTAGTTTATTAGCACCTAAATATTTATGTCACCCTCGGTCTTATCCACCCTGCATATTACGATCCACAAATCGATTCCTTAAAGCACAAAGGCGCTATGTCCATCCATCTTCCAAATTTTCTATTTTCTTTTAATTTCAGAAAAACACAAATTCAAAAAAACTATTATTGACCTTCTTGACGATTATACCTTGAAAATTTATTGAGAAAATAAAGAGTCTAGTGTAAATAGCCATTATTTTAGGAATTTTGCACTAGTGATTAATTTATTTTGCGTTTTTCTCAAAACTCCGTTCTTGGACTTGGCGCCTTCGTGCTTTAAGGTATCGATATCGATTCCATAAAGCACAAAGGCGCTATGTTCATCCACCTTCCACATTTTATTATTTTTTTAATGTCAGAAAAACTCAAATTCAACAACACTATTATTGAGTATTCTTGACAATAATAGCTTGAAAGTTTATTGCGGAAATTAAAGAGTTTAGTGTAACAAGTCATTATTTTAGGAATTGTGCATTGGTGATAATTTCTTTTGCGTTTTTCTCAAAACCATTTTTGGACATAGCACCTTTGTGCTTCAAGTATCGATATACTATCAAAGGCTTTGGAAGGATTGAGGCTGAGGATGAGGGAGGAGCGGTAAGGCGAACTTCTTATCTTTCACTCACTAAAACCCGTACTCCCCTCTGCAATTGAAAACTTTCCTCTTACTCACTTTTCTAATCATTCATATAGATGATAAATAGCAGGGAGAGAAGCAAAAACAAGGCACACATTTTTCTCTAACTATAAACAAATTATAGAACGACTGTAAAAAAATTATAGAATAAAATACAAAAAAATAATAAAATACCTTCTAAAAATAAAAATATTTTAAAAATTATAGAAAAACTAATGTTTATGATGAAATGGTGTCTAAAACTTGAGACGATCGAGACTAGGGAGAGGTGAAGAGTTGATACAGTAAAGCTTTTCCACCATGTAGGAAAAATTCGTGCTTTCCACTTCCTTAAACAACTCTTTCGTTTCCTTCATCAGTCAACATCAGCTCCCTTTCTCAAACAACAAAATGAAACCATCAGCGTATTTACTGAAATTTTCATCAACTTCAGGGAGCAGTCCATTTCTTATGCCATCAATATAACAGAATACGGGGCAGTTGAACTTCAACCTATTATATCAATTATATTTATAGTTATATTATTATAGTTATATCAATTATAGTTATTATATAGTTATAATAACTATATAATACGTTATAAAAAAGTAAAAATAAGTTATATAGTTATAGTTATTACTTTGTTATTATAACTTATTATATATTATAATTAACTTTCTCATTTTATTATTTGTTTCCTTGCCGAATTCTCATTCTAACTTTTCATCAATAAAAATTCCCAAATATTTTGCGTTTTTAACTTTTAAAATTTTTCCACACTGGATACACTGATTATAGTCAACACACTCAAAGTATTTTGGGCTGGCTGCGTTTTCGACACCAATGAAAAGGTTATTTTTTTGACAACTCCTTTTTTGAATATCACTCCTTGTTGTAAGAAAGAAGACGAGACAAGCGACTGTCTCCATCAGCAAGTTGATGCAAACCACAGGAACGAAGAAGATTCGCTTGGTTTGATTTTCATCTCCCCAAGCTGTGATGTATTCACAAAACGAATATTTGGCCTTCACCATCAGAAAAACGCGTCTCCTGAAGGGGGGCTGAAGCTCATACCCTCATATGTCCAACGGAGCGGCATCGCATCAGTTTGCTCCACCAACCAAGAATGCCGGGCTCGTGTGAGAAGAAGCTGCCCGAGAGAAACTGTGGAATGCGGTCCTTCTGTTCCCATGCCCTCGCCACCTCTTTATAAATTAGCTTCCTAAAACTAAAACCTTGCTACCCCTAAAATTACTTCACATTAAGTCTCCCACCGTGCGCTACGAGGTACTTAATTTTTCAGTGTGACATAATTCATTTCAGTTTTTATTCTGGGTTTAAGTTCCCATTAAAGTGTCATTCTTCTTCCTTATCTAAGTCTATATATGCATCCAACATTGATATGGAAAGCACTTTCATTCAAGTACTTCTATGGCTGACATGGGACTCTTTCCTCTTCATAATGTGTTCAAGATCTAGTCAGACAGATGAATGAAAATACAAAATCAAGTTCATTTACGAATTTTACAAAATGTAAATTACAAAAATAGTTGTATTAAACTTAAACAGGACCTAGAAGACCCCCTCCCACTTTACAAGTTCAGAGAAAATTTGCTAGTTGGTGAATGCGAGTAATAATAATACAAATAATAATAATTGGTTTTATTTGTAGAAACCAGAAGGTCATAGAAACGTCAGTGCAAAAAATATTTAAATTCAACATACATAATATAGTAAAACAATATCACTTCGTCAGATGGACTTTATTATAAATAAAATTGAATTATATTAGTACAACTAGTTATTAGTCTGGCCAAATTCATCCAATGAATACAGTTCGGCATCCAACAACATTCTTTTGGTGGTTCTCTTGAATGAGACAGTCGGTAGGATTCGAATGTCAAGAGGAAGAAAGTTGAACAGTCGAACTCCAACCTGAAGAGGATTCGAAGCCATCGAAGTTGCAAGTCGGACGTATGGCGTGACCAGAACTCCTCTAGTACGAATGGGGTACCTAAGTGAGCTCCAGTCGGCAAAGATGCTTTAAACTCATGCAGGGAGTCAACGTGCCTCAACTGCACGAGAGTCGGCTGTCGATTTCCACAGCCAGCATATTAACAGAGTTACTAAGGCGACCATTCAGATTGAAATTCAGACTCTGCGTCTTGTCTTCGTTGAGGAGGAGAGCGTTCCTTTTGCACCAAACTCTGACCACCAATGAAACCACTCCAATCTTCTCTCTCACCACTCACAAAGGCTGTAATATCATCAGCGAATAATGGAAGGCTTCATGTAAGTACAATGAAGAGTGTTGTAATTATGTTTGTATTTGGGCGCACACTTCACAGATCCTTGTGACCTTTTTGCTTCCGAGTCTACCAAGGTAGCGGAAGCTTTGTTTTCACTTTTCAAGGTTGGAAAAAAAAGTTCTTCAAAATCGAAATTTCCACTCGCGTTTTACGTTTCTGAACAATTTTGGTTCCGTTTCTGTCATGAAATCCTTGTAATCGGCATAACTATACGAAGTTATTGATTGTGCGGGTTGGCGTATAGACGGTACCCGATGAAAATCATAACCCCCGGACTGATAGTAGCCACTGCGCATGCGCGAAAGTGAATTCCTTGTAACAGCCATAACATCCACATTTGCTACTCGATTTTCATGAAAATTTCAGGGATTATACGGATTAGGTTGTAGATGGTCCCCAATAACAATCTAGGCCTTAAAATTGACAGTAGCCTCTGGGCATGCGCAAAAGTAAAATCCTTGTAACAGCCACATTTTTCATCCGAATTTGATGAAATTTTCTAGGATTGTTGAGATTAGCGTGTAGATGGTCCCCTATGAGGGTAGTGGAAGGTACTTAAAGATTTATGTTTTGAGATTAACTACTATGCATCGGATCACCTATTCAATTGGGTTATGGATACGAGGAAGCTATGTGCCACACCCCCTTGGCAGACGTTTTCACCTGTTGCGATGTAATTTATGAACAACATTCCTAGAAACATCCCACAACTATCTCAAAAATTTGGGTAAGAGACCTGTTACGGGATAAAATAGGGGGTAATTTTAGCAAATCTTGGATGAAGGGATAACTAGAATGAGAGAAAGTCCAACCTGAAAGTCCCATTTCGTTATACGTATCATTACAGGCTCACGATTACAGAGGCATAACATGATTTAAACGCTCTGCCTTTTAACTACTACTATCCAGAAACTAGAGGTCTTCAAAAAAGAACTGAAACTGTATGTGATGAGTAAATTAGAAAACTGAAAAGATGCTTCAAATAGAAATGTAAATTATTCACAAAACAATGTAATAATTAAATTTATTTTTTAGTATGACCCACAGTAAGACATGGGCGTCCTTATGCGATTAATCTGGAGTGAAGGAGGACAACATTAAACGGAGAAAAAAGTAACAATATACGAATCCGATTTAAACCATTCTGAATCCAAATCCGCACCACTTATGTCTAGGTGTGTGTGTGTGTGTGTGAGTATGTATGTATCAAAATCTTGTTTACTCTGCTCAGGGTTTAAATTCCAATAATTTCTAACCCTCTCTATCCCTATCTAACCCTCTCTAACCCTGTCTAAGCCTCTCTAACTATCTCTAAACATCTCTGACCTTCTCTAACGCTCTTTAGCTATATTTAATCCTCTCTAACGCTCACTAATCCCCTTTGACCGTATCGAACCCTCTCTGACCCTCTCCAACCCTTTCTAACCTTCTCATATTCATAACAAAATTTGATTCTTGGTTGCTAAGGAAGCACAAATGGGCGATAAGAAACTCCACACGAAGAGGGAGAAGAAGCTGAAATTTATTTCACTTCTGACAGTGAACCTTCACATTGTTTCTGATTCATCCTACTAGACAGAGCAACAGAGACAAGGACCTTTCTATAACGGCCCTTAGAGCTTTTCCAATAATACTACCTACCATCGATCGCAGAAGCCATGCAAAAAAGAATTGCTAATTATTTGATCGGATATTAGGATCAGGGAACTATCTTTTGCGATTCACACTCGTTTTCCAGATTTATTGTAAATGCAACCTTTAAGTCCTCATAGGGATCGAACGGTTTGTTCTGCAGAGCTTTGAGTGGTCTAATGCGATTCCAAAAATTCAATTCTATTTTAAATCAGTGGACGATTTTGTCACGCACACACACACATACACACACACACACACAGTGTGTCATACTACATAAAATTTGTATTTAATTTATTTGTATTTCCGGATTTGGATTCAGAATAGTCCTAAACGGATTTGTACGTGGTTATTTTTCTCCATTGAGAGTTGTCCTTCTTCACTTTAAATATGTATATCATCGTGATCTGATTTCCCAAATTTCAAATTAGCGAATAATATTTAAAAAAAATGCAGAGTTCGTTGACCTATATAATTGAAAGTGCTAAGGGAGCAAATGTTATGAGGGATTTATTGGAGGCATTTCTTAATAGACATGTTACCTGATGGCTACTATGATTCTACCATCTGTAAGAACACTTATATACCTACCTTTCTTGTGAGAATACATAACTAGAGGTACACAATAGTCATTTGAAAATTCGTAGTTTAAAAAACGTAGTCATTCACTCATGCTGCTTAAATGAAAATTTTCATCTAAAATTTCGATGAAATTTTCTGGGCTTATGAGGTGAGCGTTGGTTGCTATAAATTTTATTTCAGTATCAGGGCATTTGCCAATACTTGCCAACTTAACTTCGCTCGTTTTTGTCTGATTTAAAATGTTTCGGGATGCCTATGTTATCATTTCAATCGCCTTTATGAAGAAACAGTACCCTATCGGTGAAAATTTTAAATTCTGACCGCGTGGTCTCGTACTGTAGGTACCTACTCTCCGTACTGATACTCATCAGAATCTCAATGTCTTTGGATTAACACGCCAGTTGATACAGAATGATGTTGAAACCCACGTATATTAGTGGGTATACAAGTAAATGAAATGAAGAATATTTACACAACCAATAAAAACGCTGCAAATCATTGCCCAAAGGTTTATTATTTTCTGTATAGATCACCCTTCTGTATAGATCCCTCCCTACCAACCGTAGGTACCTACTACCTAATAGGGCATTTTTGAAAATTTCAAACCCAACCACCAACCAAATGGAAACGAAGGGTTGAAATTTTCAAAAATGTCCTAGTTTTATCGAAGGAAAACCCGTCGAATCGAAGGAAAAGTACTCGTAGGGAGCGAATGGTTTGTGCTAAAGAGCTCCGAGTGGTCTCAAAAATTCTAAAAATTCAATACTATTTATAATTGGTGAAAAAACTATACCTTTATTTCGAGAGTTTTCGAGCTAGGGCACTCTTGAAAATTTCAACCCTTAATTTTCACCCCTTAGAAGTGACTGACATCAACCAAAAGCTTCAGGGCACAACTAGACCCCAAATGGAGCCCTTATACCAAATTTGAACCAAATCGGTCCAGTGTTGCTAAGGAAAGTGCCGCGTACGGCGGACGGACGGAAAATGTTTTATTCGATTTTCGGATTCTACGTACCTTAAAACGTAAAACATCAAATTTTGAGGGGGTCAAATTTTTTTTTTCTTGCTCGATTCCAAAGGCTTATTATTGAAAATAATAAACCAACAGGAACTACACAAAAAGTCTGGGAGTGAGAAAACTATTAGGGACGTCAACAGGCTTGTTGGATCCCAAGGGATCAACACTGGTAGACGTGAAATCCGAGCCTAATGGGTTCAAAGCAGATTAAATCGAACCCTCGGCTCATCGGAACGACTTCATTAGCATGAGATGTGGTGGGAATTGAGGACCCGTCCCGATCCTCCCGATGGAGCATGAAGAAGATCATCTTATTGGTTGTGCGCCAAAGAGGAAGTCGGAAGACAGAGTTTTAGACGGTAACATTGGTGCTATGTAGCTCTACTGAGGTCAACAATAAATTCTTAGAGATAAATTCTTCTAACTGTGGGACAAACTCGGTATAAATATGAACAATGGGGGGGAGGGGGGCTTCGTCAGTAGAGGATCAGCAGGTCTTAGCTTGTGTAGAGCGAACAGGTTAATTTTTTGAGGAACTTCCCAATATTGGTTTACTATTTTCAATAAACCTTCGGAATCGAACAAGAACGTAGAAATAGTTAAACACCTCTCCCTCAAATTCGATGATTTAGGTACGTTTCACGGAATAAATTATCCAAACATCGAACTGAAAATCTTCCGTCCGCGGCATTTTGCACAGTTCCCATGAACAGATTTTTAGTATATCGGCTCCGTATGGGTTCTAGTCGTACCCCGTCTGTTGTACCTACTCCGGTTTAGGCTATCTTCAGTCACTCCTCAGGAGTGAAAACATTTTCAAAACGCCTTTCCTAGAATAATTTCGATGTACTAATATGTTGATTTTATTAGTTCGAAAATCCCCGAAAATGTGAAAGTTCAATCCATTTAAAGCTTAGTGGACCCAACCACGACTTTCCAATAAATGTATCGAAGATAATGTTCAGTTTTTAGAAACTAGAAACTAATTACACAACGCTGACGATTAACTATTCTTAAATGAGCAATTATGGGAAAGTTTATCAGAATACAACACCCACATGTTAATATCCCTTTGTGCTCGCCCGAGGAACACATCTACTGACTTAACCCACCTCCATAGGAGGGTCGGAAGAAGCAGCTCTTCACAGATGGATCATTTTGGTTTTCAATAATGAACCTTTGGAATCGACCAAGGAAAAAAAATTAACCCCCCTCAAAATTTGTTGGTTCACGTTTCAAGGTACCTACATAGAATCCAAAAATCGAATAAAAATTTGGCCGTCCGTCCGCCGTTAATATCACCGCATTTGATGAAATTCGGTATACTGGCCCCATTTGGGGTCTAGTTGTACTCCGAAGATTTTGGTTGATGTAGGTCACTTCTAAGGGTTGAAAAATGAAGGTTGAAATTTTGAAAACGCCCTAGCTCAGAAAATTTTGATATAAAGGTATTGTTTTTCCTTCAATTTAAGATTGTATTGAATTCTTAGAATTTTTTGAAACCTCGCGGAGCTCTGTAGGACAAACCGTTCGCTCCCTACGAGAACTTAAGGGTTGGACTAAGGATAAATCAGAAACACGAGTGCGAATCGCAAAAGAGGCCTAATCTCCATTCAAATCTTAGCTGAAGAAAATGCAATCGATGTTTTTCTTCATGTTGGTTGGTGGTAACAATGGCAAAGCCGTGTTCTTTGCAGACGAGTGATCTATATACACAAATAATAAACCTTTGTGTAATAATTTGTAGCATTTTCTATTTGAAAATAATAAACCGCTGAGTAGTAACTTCACAGCGATTTTTGTTTTCATTTTTCTAATTACTCATTTACCCACCCAGGTACCACCACTTCCAAAACATCTTTGTGCTAATCCCTGTTTATTTGTATCGATATTCAGGTACATTATTAAACATTGATAATGATGGAACGTTCAATTCCACTTTAATCGAAATGGTGTAAAAATTTTCCTTTTATAATATCCTACCAATTGGTTGACTTCAAAAAACTTAAAACAAAAAGATGGGGGTCTCTCAGTCACAGCGAAGATAGGTAAGATTTGTAAATGAACAGCAGGTCAGAATAATGTGGTTTAAAAAAAAAATTAAAAATGCTTGCATACGAGTCTGCAACACATTGGGACATTGTCATGTCAACCACTACACAACAAGGTAGTGAAGTAAGGTTGTTAGTTCATCTACCCAAGCATCAAAACAAGAAACCAGTTGATTGTTCTCTACGCAACAAAGTGAGTCTATTTTATTTATTGGTATCGTGAGCAAGTTTTCGTGACGATTTTTCAGTTTATGTGCCAAAGCAAAGACATGAAAATGTCAAATAAATAAATAAAAACACTCGAATTCAGCGTTTTTATATAAAATTTCTGTCCAATTTTGATGTAATTTCCGGTTTTTATTCAGGTCAACCCTTTCTCACCATCAGTAGAAGAGTCTGCGCTCGCTGACAAACGTCATTTTTAGGACGTCCCACAGTAAGACTTGGGCGTCCTTATGCGATCGATCTGGGGTGAAGGAGAACAACACTCAACTGAAAAAAAAAAATAACCACACAGTAATCCGTTTTAGACCATTCTGAATCCAAATCCGCGAAAAAACCATAGGTGTATGTCTGTGTGTGTGTGTGTGTAACAAAATCTTGTTTACTCTGCCCAGGCCTTAGTTCTCAACCGATTTTCCTGGTTCTTTTTTTGTTCGACGCGGAAAACTATCTAGTTGTGCACTACGTCACCGGAATTTCGAATTTTGCCTTTTAAGGAGGAAAAAGGGGGGGTTAATGCTCAAAAAACGTTTGTTTTTGGGCATAATCTTGTGTACTCTGCCCAGGCCTCAATTTCCAACCGATTTGTGTGTTTCTTTTTTTGTTTGACTAAAATAACTTCAGAGTTGTACATAATTTCACCAGAGTACCAAAATTTGCAAGAGGAGGGGATGAGTGGGGGGATAATATTCACAAAATATCCAATTTTTCAATATTTCGGTTCCTTTACTGCTTACTAATTGTATCCATACTTTGAAATTGAGGAAAAATTCTCATTATACCTTAGGATTTGCATGAGTTACTTTCTGTACCACCATGGAAATAAAAGTGGTGCCACCACGGTGCCAGGGCACCATAAACCTCATATTTCTTGGGTTTTTTGGTGTTTCACCTTGAATACGGATGTGACATTCGACGGACTGCATACTAAACCTAATAGATGAAAGTTCAATGTTAAGACGTATTTCCCAGACTGGCACCATTGGTGTTGGTGGGGGGGGGGGGGTGAACTCGAATTCGCATGTTTGGTGTCGTAGATCATGGATTTTAAAATGCTCTTCAGATTCGAGGCTATCATGCCGCTAGAAGTGTTATGGTTTATAATGGTGGGGGGGGGGGTGTCACTATTTCTTCCCTAAAGTAATAGATAAATTACATCGAGAGAAACAGTCTTATCGCTTAACAACTGGTTAAACTGATCCAATACTTATCCAATGGGACGTCCCCTGGAATGCATGCATTACTAAACAATATGTTTCTTAAACACCAATATTTATCCCGAACTAATTGTCGATATTGCTCAAATATGGGAGGTGGTTTCTAGTTGGGACCTAAATATTCGTTTATTGATGTCTTGGTACACGAGAAACATTCCCTCAACCGTGTTGCTGTTAGCCCATCTGGAAAACTATAAACATGACAGTAACAATCATTATTCATCTAGGAAAATTTGTCAGGGGAACTTCTGTATAATTCTGTATAATATACAGAATTATAACTTATAATTATATTATAATATACAGAAGTTATATTATATTATTATTATAACTTCTGTATATGTTCAATCATCATCTTCATACCAACAAATTCCAAGTTTTATGCTATTCAGTGTTAGGAAGCTGGACTGCCAACCCAACTTGGCAGACTTTTTTCATTTTTACAATAGAGAGAAAGGGAACATTTGATGATATATCAATCGTTCAAAAGTGAAACCCATTTTACACACGTTTTACGACTTAGTGATAATATAAGTCACCAAGTCGGAGGAAGAATTGTTAAAGATGGTCCCCAACGAATTTAATTCTCGATTGATTAAATTTATTGAGCAATAAAAAGATGAAATGGATACCTCAGATCCATGTGTTCTGTCTTAACGTTCAATTTTATTTAAACTTGGTTAGTAATTAGAAATACTGTTTGTGGAAGATCGCTGGCCTCTCTTTATTGAACAGGGACATCGTTAGTTATGTCTTCATGCTGCTGACAGTAATGAGTGTTGTATGAAATCTGTTAATAATCTATTTGATTGGATGAAACTCAAGCGCTATCTTTGGGAGGCCGGAGCGATCAAGTGGATCGTTTCAAACCTTAGTCACCATGTTTTGATCTGTGAATGTCTGAATGTTGATTGGTTGTAAACAAACAACCCGAGTGAACCGCGTTTTAATCGCCAATTAACCCAGTCTCTGTGTGTCGACAAGAGCGGTGACTTCTTTTTATCATAGAGTGACGATCGTTCGGTTTTGATTTATCTTTTGTGCACGACGAACGCTGAGAATATTTCAGTACCAGAAACAGTGTCGGATGAGGGAGATGGCTCGTCCCAACGCATGAATAACAATATCGAGGTTAGTGTCAACAAATAACTAGGTTCTACATCACATTTTTATTGATAACAACACGAAGACTACTTCTTATCAAAAGTTTACTAACATCGGTAAAACTAGCATCGATGATGTCATGATATTGGTGGTTTCATGGTATTTATACCGTCAGTAACAAATTATTTTGGACCAAAAAATACTTTGGATGTTAGTTTGAATTTTTATTTCCGAGTTTACCACTGTAGGTAGCGGAAATATTGTGCTGCTCTGAGGAACATTTTGCCTCCAGCTATCGAAGATAGGGAAACTTCCTCACCATCGACTTTAAGAAAGTTTTGTAAGTAATTCGAGGAACAGGTAGAAACACCTGCAAAGAACACAGCTTTGCCATTGCCACTTCGTACCAACCATATTATTTCGCTTCACAATCAGTTTATTTTGTTAATTTATATTGTTTGTTGTTAATAAAGAGTTGTGGGAGTCTTTATTAGGAAATTTGATTACTGGTTGCTATGGACGCAAAACTGAGTACAACTCAAATAAAGAACGACCGCATTTCGGTCAGCTAAAATTTTAACGGAGGTTAGGCCTCTTTTGCGATTAGCACTCGTGTTTCTGATTTATCGTAAGTCCAAGCTCTCGTAGGGAGCGAACGGTTTGTCCTACAGAGCTCCGCGTGATCTCTAAAAATTCTAAAAATGCAATACTATCTTAAATTGATGGAAAAACAATGTATTTATATCAAAAGTTTTTAGTTAGGGCGTTTTCAAAATTTCAACCCTCATTTTTCAACCCTTAGAAGTGACCTACATCAATCAAAATCTTTGGGGCACAACTAGACCCCAAATGGAGCCTGTTAACCAAATTTGAAAAACTGAAAACAAATCATAACTCGGCAGAGTTAAGCATGGATGGTTTGATGCATTCTGCATCGCTTCTTATGTAACTACTTTCACTCAATTTTTTTGTTATACTCAGTATATACGACCGGCCTGGTCGGTCTGTATATTCTTTTTAGGTTCTTCATCAATAATATATTGTATTCCTACACCTTCAGAGAGTGTTTTTGGAGCTTTGCCTGGTCATGCCTTTATAAATAACTGACCAATATATATCCTCTCTAGCAACGCACCAAAAACGATGAATTAAGAGTGAAAGTGACGATGTATCTTCCTCAAATGTCGACTTAAAGAAGAACTAGGATTGGAAATCCGCTCTGAGTTACGGGTCTCCAGGGAGTTTTCGACCCCGGCGCTTCGCATAAATACTCGAATAGGTAATATAGATTTAGGGAAGACCAGAGCCACATGATGTTGACGCGAAAATAGCATTTCAATCACCTAGCTGTGAAAGCTGTGATACCTCTCTGTGGTATTTTTATGATACTACCAGGACCAATACGAAAAGTCCAGAGAATGTAAGGGTATAAGCAGGGGTAAAGCAATATGCAAATGAAAGTTCTTATTTTTGAGATACAACATTATTGACCTGAGCATGAATACTAATAAAGATGGCACAGATTCCATAAAAGAACTTCAATAAATATGTCAGATTCGATTCGCCGTTGAAAAATGCATGGACTTTCCAATGTACCTTCGTACCTTCGCTTCATAGGGCTATCATAGGGCTTATGAAAAAGTGGGGTCACTGAGGTATGTTGAGGACCCCCCCCCCCCCCCCATTATCAGTACTCTGAACACCTAGAATAAGTTTTTTCTTGGTTTTTGTTTTAGTTTTATCTTTTATAATTCAGTGCCATTCTGTTTGACCAATTATTTTCCTCGATTCGTTGAATCGCAATTGATTGGAGCAATTGTTGATTGTGGGGTGTGTACGTCATGCGAACACGTCGCTGCGTAGCCGTTGAGGTCCCATCAGTCTTCATCGCCTCTCTCTGCCGAATTATCTCTACCAAATTTACGGCCATCAAATCCTAAAAGTCTACTTTTATCGGGTCATCAGTCTTCCGTAAAACCCCTATCTGGATCCTACGGAAAGTCATCTTACTCCAACATCACTACGAATCCTGTGAGTACTCTTGTATATCCCGCAACCCAAGTTTCAACTACACAAACCAACAAGGCTTATAATGGAGCCATCTTTCCTTCGTTTCCTGTTCGCAGTAGGGGCTGAGATACACGAGGAAGCAGTTTACACCAGCAATTTATCGTGTCCAGTTACCAGTACTCCGATCAAAACCTCGATGCTCAACAACACATCCACAGAGCCTCAGCGTTTGAAAGTTGTCTGGGTCCGAACATTTCTTAGAGTTCGAGTGCTTTACCTCTATTTCGGCACCCATATTGATTCGGTTGGAATCGATCTATCGACCGTCGTCACTGCTACAAGACGCGATTTATGCCCATCTCGTCGGTGGCGCAACGGTTAAAGCAGTTAATATGCCTTTACTTCACTACGACCGCTGAATCATCTCAGTTCGATTCCCGGTCAGAACATAATATTTTTTCTTCTCTTAAACCTATTCTTTACCGATATTTTCGTATCAATTTAATTTTAAACACAAGGAGCTCCTTATAGGAATTTATGACATTCACCATTCATTTTAATTTAAATTTATTTTCAAATAAAATTACCACAGTTTGGGATAAGTTGGTTTTATTAAGAAACCCTTACTCAAACGCACACCCCCCAATAGACTACTTGTGTCATTTTCACCTCGGTCAAATTCATGGGAATGACAATAATATAAGACGTAAATATCAATGTCAATAATCGAACTATAGTTCACCAAAGAAAGAAGGGGTCTAGCCCTCTGAGGGAAATCTCCTCGGACAAAACCTTGCACTGTCTGGTGAATATTGCCTCAATCGAATCAGCATGAAAAATATGTAATATAGTTACAGTTTTTTTAATAAAATACAATAAAATAATAATAATAATACGTAGTTTTTCTCTCTTCCGAGGGTACAGTTCATAAAGGTACGATCCGTGATGTCCTGGCCAAAGATTTTTGGTTTCATTTGTAGTAAAAATTACACGAATGAGGAGCAATGAGGAGGGTGGGGGGGGGGTCGAGGGGGGAGGAATTCGGGGAGGGGGAATTTGTCGAATTTGGGAATATTTGAAGTGACACCATGGTTCTGTTCCACCTCTCGTTAGATATTATAATTTTTGCTTCTGAGTCTACGAAGGTAGTGGAAGCGTTGTTTTCACTTTTCAAGATTGAACAGAAAATAGGTATTTCCAGTATCGAAATTTCCACTCGAATTTTACGTTTTAGACCTTCCTGAACAATTTCAGTTCCGTCTTTGTGTTACTATCTGTCATGAAATCCTTGTAAAGGGCAAAAATATAATCCGATTTCGATGAAATTTTCAGGAATTTTGCGGGTTGGCATGTATAAGTAGATGATGGTAGATAATGTATAGTAGGTAGATAATGTAAATAGATAATTTATAGTAGATGATGGTTCCCAATGAAAACCATCACATGTGATTGATGGAGCCCTCTGTGCATGCGCAGAAGTTAATACCTTGTAATAGCAATAACTTCAACATTTTCACCCTAATTCGATGAAATTTTCAGGGATCGTGACGAATGACGTGCAGATGTGGTCCCCCATGAAAACACTTGCCCCCAAGTTGATAGTAGTCTCTGCTCATGCGCAAACGTTAAAACCTTGTATCTATCATAAAATCAACAGTTTCCGTTCCATTTCGATGGGAATCCCAAGGGTAGTGTGGTTTAGACTCTGGATGGTTCCCTATAAAAAATGTCGTCATGTCATGTGATCATCGAACTTGGAGGGTAGTGAGAGGTACTGAGAGATTAGTCACTATTCATCGGATACGAGAAAACTATGTGCCACACCCACAAGGCAGACATTCTTTAAAAATCGTTTTCTCCTCTCTTTTTGGTTTATTATTTTCAATAATGAACCTTTGGAATTGACCAAGAAAAAAAATATTAACACCCCCTCAAGATTTGATGGTTTACGTTTCAAGGTACGTAGAATCCAAAAATCGAATAAAAATGTGGCCGTCCGTCCGCCGTACGCCGTACGCGGCACTTTTGCCACTTAGCATTGACCGATTTTGATGAAATTTGGTATGTAGGCTCCATTTGAGGTCTAGTTGTGCCCCGAAGCTTTTGGTTGAGGTAGGTCACTTCTAAGGGTTCCAAAATCAAGTTTGAAGTTTTGAAAACCCTTTAACTCAAAAAATTTCGATATAAAGGTATTGTTTTTCCTTCAATTTTGGATTCTATAGAATTTTTAGAATTTTTTTGAGACCACCCGGAGCTCTGTAGGACAAACCGTTCGCTCCCTACAAAAATTTAAGGGTTTCTTTTGAAATATATACATATAAATCAAAACACGAGTGTGAATCGCAAAAGAGGCCTAATCTCCGTTCAAATTAGAGCTGACCAAAATGCGATCGATAGTTGGTGATTTCGATTTTTTTTTTTTTGATTTTTTTTCCATATTGGATGGTTGGTGATTTTGTAGACGAGTGATCTATTTAGAAAAATAATAAACCATTGTGTAATAATTTGCAGCATGTCTTCTTTATTTTATTCCGTGGGGGGACACCCCATGGCTTCAGCCCTGCCTATGATCCATTTCGATCCACTAAACTGTAGCACTCAGTGTTTACTTCTCAACAGTTTCTTTTATCATTTCTCATCCTCACACCTTTTCATCAGCCCACCCTGAAGGCCACGAACACCTACCTGGAAAGCGAAAATCATTTGGCACCCCCTCAAAAACTTGTTGGCACCTCTAAATCATATTCTGTGCCCACCAAGCGGCGCCCGCACCTCCTAAGTGGCGCCTCGTCTGTCCCTTTGATCTCCAGCCGCGCCCTAAGATCTCACGCTCAGTGCGCCACCCTCTTGCCCTACATTCCGTTTTGCCACATTATACTTTATTTCGATGGATGAAAAAAAATGAAATATAGAACCATTTTGTTTGACCTCAAACTAGAGCTTGTGAACATGAACGTTCCTGTCACATACCCAACCCTGTATGATGAGAACTATGCCCACCCATTTTGGTCTATTTCAATACAGAATGAAGATTTTTCGAACCTAGAAAACGTTCAAGAACATAAAATGTGAATAATTAACTGAAAATACAAAAGCTTCATCTCCAAAATTGAGGTATGCGCTTGATAAATAAAACTTTTAAAAAATCTGACTTGTAAAAAATCTGCTCTGACTTGTAAACCTTCTTAACGCGAGAAAAAAAGTCTGCCAAGTGGGTGTGGCACATAGCTTCCTCGTATCCATAACCCGATTGTATAGATGGTAGATGCATAGTAGTTAATCTCAAAACATCAAAACAAGTTAATCTGTAACATCCCTGAAAATTTCATTGAAATCGGATGGAAAATGTAGAAGTTATGGCCGTTACAAGGAATTCACGTTTGCGCATGCACAGTCGCTTCTATCAGTCCGGGGATGATGATTTACATAGGGGACCGTCTACACATCAACCCGCACAATCCCTAAAAGTTTCATAGAAATCGGACAATAACTTCGTATAGTTATGCCCCTTACAAGGATTTAATGACAGACACACAGACAGACACGGAACCAAAATTGTTCAAAAAGGTCTAAAACGTAAAACGCGAGTGAAAATTTTGATTTTGGAGAACTTTTTTTTCATCCTTGAAAAGTGAAAACAAAGCTTCCGCTACCTTGGTTGACTCGGAAGCAATATATGGTTGTAATAAGCACAGCTTGAAGATTGGATGGTTTGAAATCTTGGCGGTAAGGTTCGTAGGTCATCACAAAAGTAAAAGTATCTCGCTGCTTTCATTCCGCGTTCAGACGTTCCAGCATAAATATGACGAATCGGTGCGCTTCCAACAATCAGAAAGCCCCATTTGTTTGTCTTATTTTGGAAAAATAAGGAATGCACCTTAAAATTATCACGTTCTACTCTCTTTGAATCGATTCCCTTTCCATCAGTTACAAACGTTCATGTGCATTCTTACACCCATCTTGTGAGTTTGTATTCTTACTTCAGTCGTAGGAACTGTTTGATTCACAGAACTCTGAGTGGTCTCATTCGATTCTAAATTACAGCAAAACATCGTCGAATTTGTGACCCAATTGATTGACTTCAAATTCTATTCCAAGGAACGAAAAAAGTCTGCCAAGTGGGTGTGGCACATAGCTTCCTCGTATCCATAACCCGATTGTACATAGATGATCCGATGCATAGTTGTAGTTAATTCGATGTAGTTAATCTTAAGACATCAATCTCTAAGTACCTTTCACTAACCTCATAGGGGACCATCTACACGCTAATCTTGACATTCCTAGAAGATTCCATCAAATTTAGATGAAAAATATAAGTGTTATGGCTGTTACAAAGATGTTACGTTTGCATATGCGCAGAGACTACTGTGAATTTTAAGGCCTCTATTTTCATTGAGGACCATCTACAACTTAATCTGCATAATCCCTGAAAATTTCAACGAAATCAGATGGAAAATGTAGAAGTTATGGCTGTTACAAGGAATCCACGTCTGCGCATGCGCAGCAACTACTATTAGTCTGGGGAAGATTATTTTCATAGGGGACCATCTACACGCCAATCTAAACAATCATAAAAAAATTCGTCGAAATTGGTTGAAAAATGTGGAAGTTAGGGTTGTCACAAGAACTTCACGTTTGCGCATGCGAAGCAGCTAATTTCAGTCCGGGGCTAATGATTTTCATAGGGGACCATCTAAAAGTTAATCCGCACAATTCCTGAAAATTTCATCAAAATTGGATGAGAATTGTGGAAGTTATGGCTGTGCCAAGGATTTCATGACACACACACAGACAGTAAAAGTAAAGTAAAGTAAAGTAAGCAACCATTTCAGGTTGAATTTTCGTCCGACTGCCATTCTTGGCGTCGCGGACGTCATCAGCTGTCTCCCTAAGGGGAGATCAGAATTTGTTCTGATGATTTCGCTCATGGCTTCCCAAACATCACCGCCCTGGGTTGGAACGAGAGATTGCCGATCGTCTAATAGACAGAAAACTTTCTGCGACGACCAGACTCGAACGCGCGTCCCCGCTAGACGGTCCTCATCTTATCACCGCAGTCAGGTACACTGTCCACTAGACCACCGACGCCCCCACACACAAATCAATTTTGACCAACTACGTTACAAGTAATGAATTAGCTTAAGCTAAATGCTATTTTCATGAATATCACACACAGACAGACACGGAACCAAAATGGTTCAGAAAGGTCTGAAACGTAAAAAGCGAGTAGAGATTTCGATTTTGCTGAACTTTTTTTTCAACCTTGAAAAGTGAAAACAAAGATTCCGCTACCTTGGTAGACTCGGGAGCAATATATTTTTATATTTTAGTGTAATATATTAATATAATATATGTAATATATTATATTATGAATTACATATATTATATGAATTACAAGAGGGCGTCGGTGGTCTAGTGGACAGTGTGCCCGACTGCGGTGATAGGATAAGAACCGTCTTGCGGGGACGCGCGTTCGAGTCTGGTCGCTAGCAGAAAGTTTTCTGTCTATTAGACGATCGGCAATCTCTCGTTCCAACCCAGGGCGGTGATGTTTGGGAAGCCATGAGCGAAATCATCAGAACAAATTCTGATCTCCCCTTAGGGAGACAGCTGATGACGTCCGCGACGCCAAGAATGGCAGTCGGACGAAAATTCAACCTGAAATGGTTGCTTACTTTACTTACTTTACTTATATGAATTACAATACGTGCTCACTAACTCTTTTAAGAGCAGTTCATACGAATTCATCAGTCCTCACGACCGAAGTAAAGCCCAAGAAGAATGTCGGCTTTTCATTGAGTTCTGAGTTAGACTTCTTCAAGTCCTCGGGTCTCTATGAGTCACTTCTCCTCCTTTATGGGATAAGTGAACCGACAAGGGCGCATATGCAGTAAAACGCACCGTATTGTCACTGAGCACGAATCAACAAATAATAACATCGATTTTTACCCGACGAATCATAAAATCTTACTCGACCGTCACGAGAGAATAAAATGACTAACCCAATGTTATTGCCCTCACAAACAGAATATGAGTTTAGACTGCAAATTATTATTCAACGGTTTATTATTTTCGGACATGACTTTCGATGTTGGGGAGAAACTTTCTTCAAATTGAAGATTAAATATTTCTGGCCATCATAAAACCCCTTTCCCAGATATCCAAATGAATTCCTACCTATGCATCCAAGTTTTCTGCTAAATACTGACGTCGTTCGAACGGCCATTTTGAATTTACTCTGTATTCCCAGCTTGGAATCCTACGGATTCGTTTGCTTGCCATTTTCAGACCAATCCTGATTCTGATTTTGTTTCCGAGTCTACCAAGGTAGCGGAAGCTTTGTTTTCACTTTTCAAGGTTGAAAAAAAAGCACTCCAAAATCAAAATTGCAGACCTTCCTGCACAATTTTGGTTCCGGGTCTGTCTGTCTGTGTGTCATGAAATCCTTGCCACAGTCATAACTTCCACAATTTGCATCAGATTTCAATGAAATTTTCAGGGATTGTGCGGGTTGACGTGTAGATGGTCCCCTATGAAAATCATCGCCCCCAGACTGATGGTAACCACTGCGCATGCGCAAAAGTATATTTCCTTGTTACAGCCATAACTTCTACATTTTCCAACAATATTCAGAGATTGTCCGGATTGGGGTGTAGATGCACCCCTATGAGGGTAGTGGAAGGTATTTGAGATTGATGTTTTGAGATCAACAGTTGATCTACTAGTAGTAGTTACTACTATGCATAGGATCATCTATACAATCGGGTTATGGATACGAGGAATCTATGTGCAACACCCAAATTTTTTGAAAAGAGATTTTTGAAAAGATGAAATAGATTTTTTCTTCAGAAATTTCCGTTTAGGGGGTGCGTGTTGAACCTTGTTATTCCGATATCCGTGATTGAAGTAAAAAAAATCCGTAGTTTCACCAATTACCGACCCGTTCTGTTGGAAACTATGGTGCAAGAGTGGGAAGAAGGAAGCAGTCAAGGAAGCCAATGAGCAGCTCTTCAAACTAACGGAAAATAGCTAGAAAAGAAGATCTTGAGCACGAACTTAACCAGCCAGCTATGAATGATGCTCCGTCAATAATAGTATCAACAATAACTATATCGATTAATCCATAACAATATTATTGAGAATCAAAGCGAAGCAAGTTTTCTACATTATATCTTGAAGGATTCGAATAGCCGAAAATCTAGTCCTGAATAAGCACTGAGCTAAAAGTTTTGGGTTTCTCAAAACATTAAAAATTGGTTTGATTGTTACAAAACAGTAGAGGAACCGAAAAGGGACCTCCGAAGAAGAAGGGGAGAGTCTAATGGAAGGGTCCATTGAGAGGACGAGCCATTCAGAAACCTCCTTCAAAGCTTTGCCTACATAAAAGAGACCTACAGAAGATCCCAACTTCAACAAAAGAGCCGACACCAGAAGAGAGGTGTGGGCCGCCTCCGTTTCAAGTCGAATACCATAATTTCGTCTAATAAATTCCTCCGGTATTTTTCTCTACACTTAATTATTTTGAAGGTATTTTTTTGTGGTCTGCGAATGCGAGCTTTGCGATAGCTATAATTGAGACCATCGTGCGGCTGCATCATGCTCGATACTAACGGCATCATTGAATGTTGCTTTCTCACTACCGATGGTAGGAAAGCTTTGTGTTTGGAAATCGGAGAAATTTTTTGAGTTTTACCTCTTTTTAAGCCATTTTGGTTCCGTGATTGAATTTCTGGGGTCGGTTCCATGGTGAACTAAATTTGGATGAAATTCACAAGGTTGATCCTTTAAAAATTCCGTCGATGAGTAAAACAATCGAATGTACTGTTGTCTATCGATTCAGAAAATTGTCAATAAGGAATTTTGACTAATTTTATATCCCCGTGTGAGGAAATTCTGCATATTGGTACCCGAATTTTGAAAATGAGACTCTTCGTATAGGCAGCAAGGCTGTTCTTTGGAAGATGGTAAAGGGCTGATTGACTGATTGCACCACCACTTCAACAGACTTTGATGCAGCTTGCAGTACTTGCTGAGCCGTAACTTTTCACATCACTAAAACCAAGGAAGGTAGCTGAATCGAATTTTTCCTGAGTCTCCAGGCTAGTTTCCTGTTTCGAAAGGAACTCTGAAAGCTGATGAAATGAAAGAAAAGCCGGCAGGTTTTGTCCAGCATCGGATGCAAGCTATTGGGATCTCTCACAGAACCACTGGTACGCGTTGAGCGCAGATTCCCTGTCCACTAGGATTGAGTTAATGATTTTATCTTAGTAATGACAAGCCTTTCCCAATCTATCCGCATTGCTTCGCGACGTAGCAGTGACGGGATGGCACCCTCCTCCAAAGCAGAGGGGATGGGCTACATTCAAATCCCTCTGCTGCCCATCTTCTGGTAGGTTTAGTGATCGCTTTATATCTGCGGTTTCCCTTGATACCCAAAATCCATTTTCATATCATTTCGGACCTAGGTAGAGCTATACCATTGGTAGGTGGTAACAATGGCAAAGCCGTGTCCTTTGCGGACGAGTGATTAATATAGAAAAATAATAAACATTTGTGTAATAATTTTCAGCGTTTTCTGTTCTTCTTTCATGGTAAGAGTATGTACCTGGAAATACAGTTTATTTCTTCATGTCTTGTGGAGTGACCAACAAGAATTTGAGCTTTCTTCGCGAAAACTCCTGAGCCAAAATCAACCGTTTGACCAAAATCGTAATTTATACAATTTTGAAAAAATCAGAAGGTAATCTCATTTCACTGTCAGAACAGTTTTTCTCGCAACTATAAGGTCCGAGAAGTAAACTTGAATGTTTATTCTGTTCTTCTTTCTTAAAATTCTTCAGTTGCTAAAAAAGAAAAAAGAAAGGTCGAATGTTGTTTACTTTTGTTGAACTTCTGGCTAATAACCGAGCACGTACCTACCTAGCGCAAACGGGTCCCTTGAGTTCTGAGGACACTCAAGTGCAGTTTCAAGCACCGGGACCCTCCTTGGGACCGGGATCAGTAGCTCGAGTGTGAAAAACTCGACAAAAGTTATGAATGAATCACAAAACGTAGTAAACACGGAGGATAGTCGAATGGCGCCTGATAGGTGACAGTTAAGGATCCCCTGGTCGGCGCAAGACTTTATTACACCTGCTCATTCATACATTTGCGCCACAAGGGGTACCATAAACTCTTCGACATGTTCCCACAATTCTCCGTCCCGAATACCGGAAACCGACTTTACCTCTTCCACGTTCTGTTGAGTGGCTCATGAGAATCATCCTTCGGGGCTCCTTCTAAATTAAAAAAAACATGGGTTGGGTAGAAAGATTTTTACAAGTAGTAAAGAGAGGTGTAAGAGAGTGCTGAAGTACCTACTCAAGATTCCATTCACAATCGGTAGAGTCGGCGTGAAGAAAAGTTTTCTGCTTTGTACGTAAACGACATACTTTTCTCAGCTACTCCTTGTTATAGGTGAAAGTTCCCAAGTATGGCACAGCTCCAAATATGGTGACAATAGGTTTTCTATAGAAGGTAAAAGCGCATTCTTGGGGAATCAGTTCAATTGTAAGGTCTCCTGGCCCAGTGATAGAGGTGGCAATATTAATTTCAATTCTTATCTACGTTGCTCCTGCAAATGGCAGACAACATGAAAGCACTCCGCGAATATTTCCATGGGTCTTTATAGATTTCACCATCATATCGAAGTAGACAAGATGTTTTTCAACGTATCAAAATGTTCATTGCTAACAATTAAAGCAAAGTTCTAAAACGGCACGTTCGAAGTTACTTTCATTTGTACATGATTTGCTACGTGTACTGTTAATCTACTAAGTGTACTCCAGTGAATTTTTTGGCTTAAATATCTACTTGTTTTAGACTATATTGCTTTTAATACCTCAAATCTAGCAGTCTATAGGCAGTATCTTGGGTGTACAGAGTTATTAACAGTTCATAATTAATTTAGATGTTAAGAAAGTCACATCACGACAGTCAATCTTAACTGTCGAAGAACAAGATTTGTCTGTGTTCTTGATATTATGGTATATTAGGTAAACATACTAAACACTTTACATTTTTAGGAAAGCCTTTGTGCTGCATGAGACAACCAATTTTCATTCTGTGAAATGTTAACCACATTAGTTATGAAAGAAAAATAACAGTTTGTCACGAGTGTTGTGTGCAAATTTTTGGCGAAATTATTCGTCATCTTCAGAGCTCGGACAGAATTCAAGTTTTAGGAGTTTTAATCTCCAATTTTTAGGAGTTATTCAATTCTTGTTGATTCCTCTGGGAACTCGACAAAAATGAGAGCGACATATAACGTCAATTTTCGAAGAATATTACAGTCGGTATTAGTACTATATTATCTAATATAATAAAACGCCAACCGTACGTACGTACGTACGTACGTACGTATGCACGGAGGGGTCGTGGGAGGCGGGACGAGTCGGTGGGGCGGGAGGGGGGGAATCGGAGGCGGGAGGAGCCGGAGGGAGTGGGATGCGGGGAGAGTCGGAAGAAGCGTTTTGCCTACTTTTAGTAGGCTTTTCAGCTAGTAGTATAATAAGTCAGCAACATTGATGTTGAGTAACTGAGCAAAGCCCACCCCACGTTGCCCTCAAGCACCACTCAAGAGCGCAGTCGGTCCTATGTTGGGCTGAAGTCCAAACATACATTTAATGACTTTTTGAAAAATCAACAATTATTCCACTTTTTCTCCATTTCCTTCTCATTTAAACCATTTGAAAGGATAAAAAAAAACTATTGGTCTTCCGAAGCCGCTTTTTTGTCCGACTATATGATTACTTTGTTTCCCACCTCGGATTGTCCTGGTTGCTCTGTAGACATTCTGAGCTCTCCTTACACAACAAACTAACTAATAAAAACTACTAAACTTCTAATATGCAAGCAAGTATTGAAACCTGCTGGACATAATGGTATTCAGCTCTGGGGCTGTACGAAGAAATCGAACGTCAAGATTATCCAAACCTTCCAAAATAAGGTACTAAGGAGCATTGTTAACGCTCCCTGGTACGTCCGAAATGACGCTCTCTATTGTGACCTAAAAATGGAAACTGTCAGTGAAGTGATCAAGCTACATGCGATTAAACACGAACATCGGCTTCATGGACTTATAAATCCCGAAGTCCTCAGTCTTCTAGACAACTCCAACGTCGTTTGACGGCTTGATAGGACCAAACCCTTGGACCTAGTGATAAAATGAGACACAGTGTTGTGTTACCTGTACTTTAGAGCATAGCCACTGGGCTACTAACTGTTAAATTAAATTGTGAAAGTAAATTAACTAGATGGGCTCCTTTTGTGCTCAGTTGTTATTTTATTGATATTTAATGAATAAAAATATCATTGAAAAAAAACCTTGGATAAGTGTGGCCTTAGAAAAACGGTGATACGCGCGGTGTATCATTTTGATAAAACGGTTTTTGAGAGAAGGAAAGGGTTATGAGAAATAGAAGATAGTTAATTTTTGTCTATAACAGACTTTATCGTATAGGGGAAACCAACTTATATGAATAGGAACTGTGTAATGTCATTGAATAAAACTATGAAGTAGAAAAAATATCAAAAAAATTTATTTGTGTCAACCTTATTTGTGTTGAAAAATTAAAACTAGACACAGTAGGTATTTACTCATCGAGCTAAACTATTAATTTGCAACATTACTCTCAGGAAAAGTTCAATTTTTTCTGAACATTGGTAATTTGACAAGAAAACACCGCTTTATGAGGAAAATTCCGGAAGTTACATGTATGCGCGCGGTGCACTGATTTGATAAAAATCAGCTGCAGGCACTACAGGTAGTCCCTGTGAAAAGGCCATTTTATTGTTATTATGAAGAGGATTAGAAGTTAGGAAAGTAGCGAGATCGGTACTCTCAAGTCCACACAATAGGGGGCGTAGCAACCTTTCAAAACTAAATTTTGTATCAATTTGATACCGCGCATATCGGAGGGTTAAGGAACATTTCGATCGATTCTTTATGATGCGATAGACAAGTCATTGTTGACATTTATTATCTATTTCCAGCTCAGAATAATTGAATCTATTTCCAACTGAAATGAATGTGTGCATTGAAAGTGAATAAACAAGAATGTAAAGGATCTTAATTATCGTAACTAAGTACATAAAGAGGCCAATGAAGTTTGAGTGGTGTGAAAGCAAATAACCGATCATTGTGAAACTCATTTACTAAGGTAGGTATCGGTACTTGAATGTCCGCCTTGAACTTATCTCTGATGTGAGTCAATATTTGTACAGATAGTGATTAGGTGACGCCTTCGTCTCACCTAAAAAGAATGAACACTTTACCGGCTCAGCTTTTCCTCCGAGTAATCACCGAGTGCAGCAAGGAAACATCCCGTTGCATTTACACTGCACCCATTTTAAGCGAGTGAGGCTATTACCAATACAAATTTCCGACGACTCTCTTCTGTGGGGCACCCAAGTGACGCAACTCATATTTTTTCAGCCAACTATCACGTGATTTGAAGCATTTTGTTGTAATTACATTCTTGAGAGCAATCAACTTTACTATTTAAAATGTTCAACTTTTTCAATTACCTACTTTAAAACTTAAATGATTACTGGAGGATTGCTTCTGGAGTGTTAAATACCCGTAATTGGAAAAATAGTGTTATCAGTATCAAATAAGGTATTGTAGGTACTTATTATCCAGCAAGATGGAGTGACAAGCTCGTGTTTACACATTCGAACATTTTCTTTTTGACATTTTCATGTCTTTGCTTTGGCACATAAACTGAAAAATCGTCACGAAAACTAAGCAAGTCTTGCTCACGCGACCAATAAATAAATAAAATAGACTCACTGTGTTGCGTAGAGAACAATCAACTGTTTTCTTATTTTGATGCTTGGGTACATGAACTAACAACCTTACTTCACTACCTTGTTGTGTAGTGGTTGACATGAAAATGTCCCAATGTGTTGCAGACTCGTATGCAAGCATTTAAAATTGAGTTATCATTGCTATGAAATTACTAACAAAATTCCAGTAGATATACTGGAATAAATTTTGTTTATTAAAATTGATAGTGAATGTATGATTTTGCATACAGGATGTTCGATATGAGAACTTCAAAACTTCAGGGATCGATTTTGCAACTAATTTGCTGCAACCTTTGTCCACCAAAAATCAGATATTTTTACACTTGAAGATTTGTTTTGTGTTCTTGACCTTATATAACCAAAATGGTTATAACTCCCTTAATTTACTAGACAAACTCCATCGTTAGAAAGAGCGATAAATTGCCTTCCATTCTTGTTCCATATACTGACACGTAAGTTACGTCTAACAAGCTTTTTTTAGCCTGAACTTGAATCAGCTATATTAAACTCTAATTTTAGAGCAGTTTGTGACAGAAAAATTTGTGTTTAATCGCGGAAAAACTTGCATTTTTTCAACGAAATCGGCATGAGACTTCGGGGTTGCTTGATAGGAGGGAAGAGGGCAGTAGGTAGCGCCCTTCAGTAGCCCCTCTTTGACCAGCCCCAAAATTTCATGTCGGTTCAAAATTCACATTTTGCCGATTTCAAAGACTGTAGTAAAGCTGTTAAAACGTAGATGTTTTAACCGTTTTTCATAAGTGATATACCTACTTGTAAGTCACCATCAGTTAACTAAAATTCAAGCTCAGGCTATGAAAAAGCAAGTTTGAAGTGATAAAGTGAAAATATTAGGTAAACAACAAGACAGGTAATTTAACGATCTTTCTACTGTAAATACTGTATTCTTATATTTGTGTTCAAATTGTAAATTAAGGGAGTTATGAGCTTGCTAGTGACAAGGTCAAAAACACCAAAAAATCTTTACATGTAAAAACGTCGGATTCGTAGTGGAGTAAGAAGTGTTGTAAGGCAATAGTTGGTACAAATTAGTTGCGGAATCGATCCCTGAAGTTTAGTCATCCTTGAACCGACCACCCCTGTATAGTAAAATCTTGGCGATTAATATTTTTGAAGGCTCATGAGAATTAACCGGAAGTTCCTCTAGTTTGTTGGCCTCAGGCTCAGAGCAGTAGATAGCGCCCTTCAGTAGGCCCCCTTTCGTCCAGCCCCAAAATTTCATGTCGGTTCAAAATCCACATTTTGCCGAGTTCAAAGACAAATTTCTTCGATAAAAACTGCTCTAAGATATAAAGTTGGATCGACTGTAGTAAAGCTGATAAAACAGAGATGTTTTTACCGTTTTTCATAAAGTGATATACCATGTATAGTAGTAAATCACCATTGAAAGTTGTTGAAAAAGCTGGAAGTTAACAAAAATTCAAGCTCAGGCTATGAAAAAGAAAGTTTGACGTGATAAAGTGAAAATATTAGGCAAACACCAAGATTAACGTAATTTAACGATATGTCTTAAATTCTATATCCTCATAGTTGAGTTCAAATTGTAAAATAAGGGAGTTATGAGCTTACTGGTGAAAAAGTCAAAAACACCAAAAAATTTTACGTGTTAAAACGTCGGATTCGTAGTGGAGTAAAAAGTGTTTTAAGACAATAGTTGTTACAAATTAGTTGCGGAATCGATCACTGAAGTTTAGTCATTCTTACACCGACCGCCCTGTATAGTAAAATCTTGGCGATTAACATTTTTCAGGGTTTATCTGAATTAATCGGAAGTTCTTCTAGTTTGTTGGCCTCAGGCTCGTAGCATCTTCTTCCATCTATGCCCTCAACAAATTAGTTCAAATTTATACCAATAAATCAGTGGTCACAGCTTGTGTGGTCGTGAATGAGGGGGTCACAGGAGTCGAAAAGTGAAAAGGTGGTGAGGTGGCTTCAAGCCATTACTCACTCCCAGACACCTACACGACTTCTTGTGAAGGTGAAGACGCGGCCTTGTAACAATGAAACAGAATGAAGATGTCACTTTGTAGCTGGAGGTCCACTTCCGGGAGGTGGGGGGACCACTTGGGATTATAAAAGACCCCTCCTATCCAGGGCCTATACGACCAGCATCCCATGCGGACTCCAGGTGGGCCTGTCTCCCCTCCGCCTTGCTTCATTCAAGAGTCTAGGACCCGACAAATCATTCCTATTGTACAGCACTCACCACCGCCTTTTTCGCCCGTTGCCATGTCCTCTTTTCAACACAAAAACAGATGTATCACTTTGTTCCTTTTCATATTGGGACTGCGGTGTAGTTTTGTAGAGGCCCCGCAGATCCCTTCCATAAACATCCAACACCACTGCCATCAACTCTGTGGGGCATCACAATTGGTCTTCTCGTGTTCATGGGGCAGAACGCAACATGTGGAGGGAGTGCCAGAGCAAACACCACCCATGGAAACCCAAATGATTCTCATATTATTTAAAATGTTTAAATCCTCAAAATAGAATGAACTCGTGCCAGGGATGAGAAGGAAAAACGCTAGAAGTGTGCCAAATCGTGATACACCACAGTGTTATCTTAATACACATTTTCCACTCTCCCTCTTGTGCTAAGAGGACCTTTGATCCACCTCTAATTATTCATGATTGTAAGCAGTAGTTTAGGCGTTAGGCTTCGCCAAGAGAAATCTTTCATTTAGGTTGCAATAGGGCTGAGCAGCATTACCAACCCTACTGGTTTTCCTGTAGATGTACGGTTTTTTTACCTATCTACGGGTCTACCGGAACGTGGGTGAAATCTACGGGTTTTTGCAAATAATGGCTGAAAGCCGATTTATTGTATTTAATTTATGTTCTTCAAAAATTTTCTTCTTTCTCTTCTCCCACCGACCGAATAATATACTCAGGAAACGTTGAATATACCCCGATTCTATTCACTAATATTTACCCACCTGAACTAACGACTGATATGGGTCATTTTCCTGGAAAGGTACAATCGGTATCCCAAGATTTCAGAAAACTTTAAGTTCGACTCAAGTTCTGCCAAAAATCAGGGATTATCCTCACACCATACTGATTGAATTTCGACGAAAGAACACACAGTGGGACGCTTAATTAATTAATTAAAAATTAAAGAAGAAAACCTATCGAAAGAAACCTATTGGCGTGGTTTCCGCGTAAACGAGAATACTCGGAACCCCATCTCCATGAGGAGCGAGAACTGGGAGTTATTCCAAAAATTTAACCAGGGCGGGACGCAGGGGTAGAAAAGGGTTAAATCAACGTGGAACACGGTTTTTCTGATAGCAACCTAGAAACGTCCGAAAGTAACCAAGTAATCTCAATTTATCGGTTTTTCGAGCCAAAACTTGGTGCCAGGGGATTTTTACGGTTGCTGAATACCGTTTTGAGGTCGAAAAATGTAAAGTTTTTAAATTGCAACGGAAAATTCAAATTAAATTGTTAACAACTTGAAAAAAGTCTTTCATTTCTCCAAAAACCACCATCACCGGCAGATGAAAGACACAAAAAAAGGCATAAAATTCCTGGGTGGCACTTAGGTTTTTCAGCTTTTCCCGGTGCTGGTTTTCTGGTGCTGTTCTGCTGAAGTGTAACCATATCGCTGGAACCAGCTCGGTAGAAACAAGAACTAGAGACCAAAAAGAAAAAATAATTTCGATTTCTTGCCGTTCTTACAGAGGGCAGATGAAAGACAGACGGTGACTGTGACACCACAATTTCGCAACTGACTCCACTTGCGCACGCTTCCACACAGAAGGAATACGTTTCCCGCCGCTTTCTTTGATATCCTAACGACTAACCTCACCTCTTACAGTGGTAGTAAAACCGCGGGAAACGATAAAAAGCTGCCAAAATACGAAAACACAAAAAAGGCAGGTTAAAGACAAAAACCTCCGGACAAGAACATTTTATCCTCCTGCTTGCTTTATTTGCTTCTGAAAAAATCTGCAAATCCATTTTTTTTCATGTCCAGGTATATGCAATAAAGAATCACTACAAATTCAGGCCGCTGCTTTCATAGGTGAGTCATAGTGTTCAAGCAAAGTTGACTACCTAGGGGTCCGGACATGGCAGATTACTGGACATTTAGCAGTTTAAACTTTAATTTCTATATTTTAGCGTGAATAAGTGCATATTTTATTGATTGCCCGAAGTAGAACAAAGTTGATAGTTTATGGAGAATTTTTTTTTGACACCCAAATCATAAATGTGCATTCGGAATCTTCTCTGGACAACGATTTGCCCTTTCCGGGAAAATGACCCATATAGTTTTATGTTGTAAAAAATGAAATTGTCAATGTTCGATTTTAAGGATTGAAGATTGTGAAACCATTTTGAAAAAGTCAATGTTTCGTTTAAACTGCTGTGGTTTGTTTCTATTCACTAGTCGCGTTTTTCCGAAATGCAATAAGAAAAAAAGGATTGGTACCATTATTTTCTACGATTCCCACTCAAATCTCTTCATCATTTACGATAGGTACTCCTATTTCTAGGTAGGTACTTAGTTCTAGGTGTACCTAGTTCTAGGTGCAATGGCTGTTACTTCAATAAAATATTTGGAAAAGCTCTTTTCAATTTAATTCAATGATCCCAGAAGGTGTGGCATTTTTTATAGACCACGTGTGTGTGTGTGTAGATTCCTACGGGACTACCTACGAGATTTGAGATTTAAATCTACGGGCTTCTACGGGTTTTTGGACTTCGACTTACAGGTTTTTGACACGATCAGGATGGTAACACTGGGGCTGAGGAGTTTCGTTCTCATCACCGCTAATCGGTGCCGTTTAGCTCCCATCTCTGCTTGTCGAGGTATCAGATCAGTGGATATTATATCGTGGTTTCCTACTTCGATCAACCTCCTAGTGAATTGAAATTCAAAATTCTAACAATAAATTATAAGGAACAAAAGACTCCCCTCCATGGTCGACAATGAGTTCAATACATTCATATTAATCTCTGACCCTATCGGATTACCCGCTACGTTATTGCTCTAAATTTCAATTGGCTGAATAGGTACCTACTCAGAGGATAGGAAAATGGTGTGTGGCGTCACAAGCTTTGGGAATCACATATTTCATTTATTGGGTGAAGTCATTCTTTAAATTCTCAAATTCGATAAATCACCCCATTTTTACGTAACTAGACACTTGCCACTAAATATTTCACATTTTTTCTAAGTACATCCAACATGAGCCATAACGAAGAATTTACAGGTTTGAGTATGAATTAATTTTTCTAACATCATTTTATAATTCAGTTTAAAGACCTATGATCATTCTTGTTGGCCGTGGGTTCAACTGATTATGGGTTTTGATGGCATCAATCAAATCAGTTACGATATAGTCAGAACTAGTTTTGACAATTAGGACATGCCAGACCTATTGCCTAGTCAGCACCACTCGTGATCCATGGCCTTTGTTAGACCGGTTAATTATTCTCAGAAGGCTTGATAAGAGAATAGTGTGAGTCGTGGCAGATGTTAATTTTTTGCTTCCTCTGATATGTGAAAGGATGCATCGTTTTATAACTCTAGCAAAACTAATTTTTGGGACTAAAGTAATTTTGACTACCGTATCGAAATATTAATGTGGTCTCGGCTTTTTCATTTTATCACAGACCTACAGACAGGAAATGGGCGTTATTTAGCACAATTCGAAGGGGAAAAGGTTAACTAATAGAGGTGTCAGGAACGGGCCGCTTACAACCCATTAAGAGGTTTTCAAGTGGTTTTTATTCCTTTTTTTCTCTCCCGAAGCCTCCACGAGAAGGCGAGAAATGTCGAGAAAAACCACCTTTCGAAATGAGTCCCTTAAAAACCTCACCGTTCGCGCCTCATCCCTTTCACGGGGTCCTTCCATAAAAAAAAAATTAAAAAAAGGTTTTTCCATCTGCGAAGGTGTGGGAACAGCGAAATGAAAGATGGCGGAGGAGGGTGGCTGCTCTTCGACCACCCAGGTGTGAAGCAAATTCATTAATACCAGGGAAGAAAAAGAGGTGGAGGGGGAAGATTGGGAGGACTTTCCGGTACCCCCGAGGGCACACATGAGTTATTTATATGTGGGGCACAAGTATATCATAATCCGCTCACCCACAGCAGACACGCCTACGACTCCAGGCGAAGGGTCAATCCACCTGGTTCAACGTCTTCTTTATTTCCCCTCCGTCTAGGGGATCCGAGGTCGCGGTTATTGTTGTTTATTAGGGTGAGGGTTTTTTCTCTAACTTTTTTCCTTTTTTTTCATTGTGTAGCGAGTCATTTTGTACGTATATAAATATGAAGGAGGGTGATGTGAGTATATTAATGCTAGTGACATGCGTGCAGCCATTTTTACTTACTTCAACCAAACTTAAGAGGTGAAAAGAAAAGTAAATATACCTAGCTATCGACAGAAATCTGATGATTAGTAACGCACCTTAATGGGAATCCTTCGTCTAAAGCCCCGTACACACCAGTACGAGGTAGCACATGAGGCAGCCCGAGGCGCGGCATGCGGAGGTCGATCCATTCTAGATGGATCGAGTGGGAAAATTCGGTGAACGGTATGGACGGGGTACCGAGGCAAAATTCGTGCCTCGGTACCTGTTTCACTTCTCCAACATCCTTCGTAGGGTTCGAATTGGGTTCGTTGCGCAGTGGGTACTGAATAGGTATGAATTGGGACGACATGTCAATTTTGCTCGTTATAGAGTACGAAAAACCGCTGGTGTTGTGGAAGAGGGACAACAAAAATTATCACAATTTGATTCTCATGTAGGAAGCCTGGCGGGAGATCAATGTAGTGCTGGGGGCAGATGTCGAAGTGATCAAGAAGCAAATTTTAGGGAAAATATTCATTGGCAATAGAACTTTTTTTTTGAAATATTTTATTCAGAGACCGTTTGAATATAAACATACCTCAATGAAAAATGATTAGACTGTTGTACAAATAAAAGCTTTTGACACTATTATTTTATAGTGGCGCGGTGAGTGTCACAAAATTGATAAAATAAAACTTAATAACATTTTCTTAAACGTCACAAATTGATAAAATAATGTAACAGTCTATTATTTTCTATGTAGAGCAGCGTTCAGGATTCTGAGACCAGATCCCGAATGTGTCTCGGCCTTGTCAGTCGTTGCAGAATTGGTCGATCGAATCCAGCTGTTACAAGAGGGTTCGCGTGGAGTGCGTTGACGTTCATAAAGTGAGCCATGGTTGTTTTGAGGAAGGCAGTGGGCGATTCAAACTCGAAGTCGTGGTATATGGTTTCGTTACGGACGTATGGCGGAGTATTCAACACGGACCTTTGAATCGTGCGATTTTGTTGCCCTTCAAGTCTCCGGAATTGGGATCTTGAGCAAGTTCCCCAGATGGGAAGACCATAAACCCATATTGGACGTATCAAAACCTTGTGCATGAGCATCTTATTGGATAGACTGAGGTTTGGGTTGGAAATAATAAGGCTTTGAACATTCGAGATTTGAGTCGTTGAAGTAGGTTTGTCACATGTTCCGCGAACGTAAGGCGAGAATCTAGCGTGATACCTAGGTAAAAGTGAGCTTTTTTGTTTGGAATAGGCTGCTGCATGTATCGAAGTGTTGGCTCAGCGTAACGTATCCGATATGTGTAGGTGACCGACGCTGATTTGGTCGGGTTGATTTTTAATCGCCATCTGTTGCACCATTTACCCAGTTCGTCGATATGCGTTTGAAGCCCTCTGTGTGCTGTGTTTTCGTCTCCCTCTCTTACCGCATAAACCAAATCACCAGCATACAAAGCAGAGAGATCAGGTTCAGCTGGGAGTGGTATGTCGTAGCAATAAAAAATATACAAATAAGGGCCCAAGACGCTCCCTTGCGGCACAGATGCACCAACTGCTCTAGTGGTGGATACCTGGTTCTGCACATTTACAACGAAGATTTAGAACTTTGTTGAAAGCAAAATTTTTGTGGCCTATGAGATGGAGTCAGTAATATCATCTTGCTCATTCAGATCAAATGGCAAATTTTTACTGAGCTTTTTTCACTCTTTTCTATGCGCTTTTCTGAACTGTCGAATGGAACGTACGAGGCACAATTTTTGCCGCGCCTAGCCCCGTTTGCCTCGTGCGTTGCCTCGTAGTACTGTGTACCCAGCTCAAGGCAACTCGAGAAAAAGAGGAGAGTGCCTGATGATGACGCCTTTCGAATGCGCTCGCCTCCTGCACTCAACTTGCTCGTTACAACGGGATCTCCAACAATTCTATTCTTAAAGCTATCGGATCCAGCTCCAGAGATTGAATGACAGAAATCTGATTTGCTGGAATTTGTACTAGGAATGTAGTAGGGTCAATTGCTGATCTCATTTTCATCAAAAACTTTTTGGAATTCCTCTTTCAATCACATGTTTACGGGAGCATTATGATTTTAAGATTTGTTCGTGTTTTAAAAATTCTTACTTTTTGTTTTGGTTCATAATTTTTTCAATAATGAACCTTTGGAATCGACCAAGCAATTTTTTGGTCACCCTCAAAATTCGTTGGTTTGCGTTTCAAGGTACGTAGAATCCGAAAATCGAATGAAAAATTTTCCGTCCGTCCACCGTACGCGGCACTTTTCTCAACAACCATGGACCGCATTGGTTGAAATTTGGTATATGGGCTCCATTTGGGGTCTAGTTGTGCCGCCAAGCTTTTGGTTGATGTCAGTCACTTCTAAGGGGTGAAAATTAAGGGTTGAAATGTTCAAGAGTGCCCTAGCTCGAAAACTCTCGAAATAACTGTACTCAGTTGTACTCAGTTTTGCGTCTTTAGCAATCAGTAATCGACTTTCCTAATAATTAGGGCAACCTTAAATCCCTGTTTCTTCAAACTGAGTGTAAAGCGTTTATTTTTTCCAAATAAACTTGATGGTGAAGTAGGTTTGTGGTAGGTAGGTACTATCTAGGGTAGATGGTAACAATGGCAAAGCCGTGTTCTTTGCAGACGAGTGATCTATATAGAAAAATAATAAACCTTTGTGTAATAATTTGGAGCGTTTTAGTTTTAAAAAGTCTGTTATTTCACTTTCGAGGTCGCAGAATTTTAAAATCGAATAAACTTGTTCTGTTCCCGTGGACCAATTTTGATGAAATTTGGTGTATCGGCACCATTTGGGGTCTAGCTGTGCCCCGAAGCGTTCATGTCAATCCCTTCTAAGGAGTGAAAATTATAAGTTAAAATTTTCGAAATGCCCTAGCTCAAAAACTTTCAAAGTAAAGGTATAGTTTCTTACCAATTTAAAATAGAATTCAAGATTTAGAATCAAATGAGACCATCAAGAGCTCAGTAGGACAAACCGTTCGCTCCCTGTGAGAGCTTAAGGGTTGGACTTACGATAAATCAGAAACACGACTGTGAATCGCAAAATAGGCCTAATCTCTGTTCAAATTTTAGCTGACCGAAATGCGATCGATGTTCATTTGTTTGAGTTGTACTCAGTTTTGCGTCCTCACAACCAAATTTCCTAATGAAGGCACTCGCAACTCTTTATTTATTCTAATTGACTGTGAAACGTTAACTTCTTCAATATTAACTTGATCGTGAAGAGAAAATATGGTTGGTAGAAAGTACAAATAATAATGAATAATAAATACATAAATAATAATAATAAACCGTTGTGTACTTAGCAATAGTGTCTCTTCTGACCTTCCTGTAATGATGAAATTTGGTACAAAGCCTCTTCAAGACCGCAGGATGATGTGATTGGAAGGAACTTGAAGAAGCGAGATCAGCTGAATGAGCATAAAGGTAATCCATTTCCTGGTCCTAGATCGCTGAAATTTGGTATAAAGCCTCCTGGAGGATAGGCAGAAAGACTGAGAAATCCCATCAGCTATGTCCCCACCAGAACGAATTTGGTCCTTCGTAATCGTACACGCACACCAATAATTTATTCTCGAGCGAATCCCGCTATGATACTTGTACAAATGGTTTTAAGATTCGTCAGCCTTTTATGAGTTTGGATTGGAAGAGTTGGGTAATATAACTTGGTGCTGTGAACCTACGCCCGCTACTTCTTCGAACGCCACAATTAGCACTAACGTGTTTATTTCTCCTTTTGAAAGGTTCCGAACTATATAAAAAAAAAGATTTTCATCTCGTAGGAGTGGGCCTGGTTGTTCGATGATCTCGATGTCTTGGGCAATATGAGTTCCCGATTCAACTTTCGTTCAAAGTGTTTGTTATTTCCTACGTTGAACTATTCTAATTTGCAGCACATCAGGTTATTTCAAAGATCTCTGCATATTGTGTTGCATTCAAACCGACTTGTGTTGATAGAAAACAATGCAGGAAAAAATCACCAAAATGTTTCTTAACAGATAAGTAGTGAAAAATTTTGGTTTTTTATTTGTAATAATAAATTATAGGAATTGGGGAAGGAAAATAAGTTTAACCTCCGTTAACCTAATTCACCTCCTAATTCACGTTTCAAGGTACGTAGAATCCGAAAATCGAATTTTAAAAAATTCGTCCGATCCCGTACGCGGCACTTTTTTTAGTTAACAAGGACCGATTTTGATGAAATTTGGTATATGGGCTCCATTTGGGGTCTAGTTGTCCGCCGAAGCTGTACGTTAGTGTCAATCACTTCTAAGGGGTGAAAAATAGGCGTTGTAATTTTGAAAACACCCTACCACGAAAACGTATAAATTTATTTTTTTTTCAATAATTTAACATACTATGTTAAATTCTATTAGAATTGAATTTTTAGAATCGAATGAGACCACCCAGAGCTATGTAGGACAAACCGTTTGCTCCCTATGAGATCTCAAGGGAGCATACCAAGTAAGAAACAAGTGTGTGAATCACAAGCCTGACGCCGCTGTTACTGAAATAGGCCTAATATTTGAATTGAGTTTTCGTGTTGTACTCCTCAGCAACCGAGAACCAAATTTCGTAATGAAGACACAAAAATTTAAAATATTCAGGTTAAAAAATCAAAACGATCTAAAGGAATCTTCGTCACTTGATGTGGCACAACTTTCGGATAGCGATGTTATTGCTAGTAGGTACTATTAATGGAAAAACCATGTTCTTTCCAGACGGGTGATCTATTCAGTAAAATAATTAACCCTTGCGTAATAATTTGCAGCATTTTGTATAATGCAAGGTAATAATCTTGGATCTTTACACAAGTACCACATTCGAATGATTTTGGTCTACCGGGATATGGGAACTGACAGAACTGTCGAAAGACTAACTCTGTAGTGATGGGATGTAATCGCTGACTTACTTGACGTCAGTTCATGTTTTTGGTGAAGAAGAATCATCATGATAAAACTAAAATTTTTCGTAGATAACGTTTGATTCCCTATTCAAGATTCTCGTGTTTTTTTTTTTTTTTTTTTTTTTTTTTTTTTTTTTTCATAAATATTTCGTTAAAGTGTTATTTAATCGGTGTTGGTCGAGTTGCTCTCCTTCCACCCAAGGCCCACGCTCACGTGTAAATGTGAATAATTCATCCTGTTGAGTACGATTCAAGTTTTCTTCGTCAAAACACTGTTTTATTATGCACTTATTCGTTAAAAAGTCACACCATTCCGAAACGTTATCATCAGGACTGATAAAATGAAAATTGTTGCTAGAAATCCATCAACGCTCGAGGTGTATGAAGAATTGCATCGATCGCTGCCGCAAAATGAGCAATGTTCCAAATTGTATGTAGTGTTTTTGGGCGCCAAGTCTGTGAGATTCTGTATGATCATCGAAGTTTCGCGGCATTGGTCGTACGAAATTGGGTTACAACAGCAACCTCTCACTACGTAGCGATCGGCCTTTTCAGCAACGGTGACTGCAAAAAAGTTTTGCAACAGTTACTAATATGAATTAATTACCACAGGTTGGAAGGAAGGAGGGAATAGTTAAGTATGAAGTTGTTAATTAATACCTTGTTCCACCTTCCTATACTTTCTCCTCTATGCTCATTCCACATTTTCTCTCTCATTTTACGTTTCAGATCTTTCTCAACAACTTTGGTTTTGTGTCCGTCATTTAGGTTGTGGTCGATTCTAAGTCTAGGTGTAACTACCCAAAATCGTGGTTTGAAAAATGAAATTTTCGGTTTGTGCGGGGTAGCTCTGAGACTATACTCTGTGAATTTCATGGCTTCCGGAAGGACATCTACGGAAACCCCTTTTAACAGTCATAACTTCTACTACTGTCTCCATCCGAATGGATGGTTCAGCTCTGACGTCAGTCAGTTATTAGTTTTATGCACTTTTACCTTCTTCTGTTTCACCCACTTCTAGTCATTTTCGACCCAGGGGTCCGGCATAGCCGTAGTCGTTCGGGAGCGCATTCTTTGGTAGCGAGACACGAACCGACTACTACGGGAATTCGTGTGTTCGAGTCTCGCAGCCGGAGCGTGATTTCATGCTCACCGCCTCTCTCGTCCCAACCCATGGCGGTGAGGCAATGGGAAGTCATGAGCGAAATCATCTAAAAATTCTGATCTCCTTTTTGGAAGACAGCTGATGACGTCCGCGACGCGACGCCAGGAATGAAAAACATGAAATCCCACATGAAATGGTTGTTTACTTTACTTTCACTTTTAGTCATTTTCGACCCATAGTGTCGCACCTTTTTGAAAAGGTCTTCATTTGAACCATGATAAGGAGTATTCCTGATAATTGGCACTGAAAAATAGTAAAACTGTACAAACGGCACCAAGTCTTCAGTTGTTCGGTCAATGTAACTAAGGAAGAAAGGCCTGTTTCGTACGACAAGTACTGCAACCCTCGATATAACTCATTGCTCAATACAGTACTCACCCTGAAACAGAGCTTTGCAGCACTGAAAACTGTCAACGTCCGATATACCATCCCACTTTGGTATATAACCCTCGTCTATTTTGGTCACTGTAGCTTCGTGAGTGTCTCTGGTCAGAACGTACATAAGCGAGGAGTGGAAATTGCGAGCCATGTCGTAGTTGCAATCAGGAATGAGGATGTTGGAGTTGTAAGCGTACCGTCCAGCATACGGATCCATACAACCTTCAGTATCCGTTGAGTAACAGTTGTAACATTCTGAAACGTCTTTACCTGAACCAATCACATGATAATTCATTAAATCTTCTAAATTGCAAAGTCCATTGACATTTCAAGTAATTTGAATTACAGTATTTGATTGTTAATAGTTCCTTAACAGTTTTGAGATATAAAATACTTTACGTGAATAAAACTCAACCACAACTCATGTATCTTTACATCATTTCATATTAGGTTCCTCACTACAAGAGGTAAGGATGAGAAAAAAATGGTGTAGGTCAAAAAGTTTGCTCATTCTGAACCTACCCTCAACAATTTAGCAAAATCAGGTTCGAAAGAAATCGAATATATCAATATTTGTAGAAAATTGCGTTTGCACGTGCCCTTAACCAATTGTAGATTGGTTTGATGGAGATAAAATTCTTAGAGGACCCCATACACTCTGAAAAGATTAACAAAATGGACCGCGATTCTGGGTAAGACAAAGTTTATTTTGGAAAGACGAAGAATCAACGTGTTCAAACAACTAAAAAAACGCTGCAAATTATTACACAATGGTTTATTATTTTTCTATATAGATCACTCGTCTACAAAATCACCAACCATCCAATATAAGAAAAAAGGGGGAAAAAAATTATCAAAAAAAAAAAATTAATTAATTAAAAAAAATCAAAATCACCAACCATCGATCGCATTTCGGTCAGCTCTAATTTGAACGGAGATTAGGCCTCTTTTGCGATTCACACTCGTGTTTTGATTTACATATATATATATTTCAATATAAACCCTTAAATTTTCGTAGGGAGCGAACGGTTTGTCCTACAGAGCTCCGCGTGGTCTCAAAAAATTCTAAAAATTCTATAGAATCTTAAATTGAAGGAAAAACAATACCTTTATATCGAAACTTTTTGAGTTAGGGCGTTTTCAAAATTTCAAAATTGATTTTGGGACCCTTAGAAGTGACCTACATCAACCAAAAGCTTCGGGGCACAACTAGACCCCAAATGGAGCCTACATACCAAATTTCATCAAAATCGGTCAATGCTAAGTGGCAAAAGTGCCGCGTACGGCGGACGGACGGCCAAATTTTGGTTTAATATTTTCAATAATGAACCTTTGGAATCGACCAAGAAAAAAAAAATTTTAACACCCCTCAAAATTTGATGGTTTACGTTTCAAGGTACGTAGAATCCAAAAATCGAATAAAAATTTGGCCGTCCGTCCGCCGTACGCGGCACTTTTGCCACTTAGCATTGACCGATTTTGATTTAATTTTGTATGTAGGCTCCATTTGGGGTCTAGTTGTGCCCCGAAGCTTTTGGTTGATGTAGGTCACTCCTAAGGGTTCCAAAATCAATTTTGAAATTTTGAAAACGTCCTAACTCAAAAAACTTCGATATAAAGGTATTGTTTTTCCTTCAATTTAAGATTCTATGGAATTTTTAGAATTTTTTGAGACCACGCGGAGCTCTGTAGGACAAACCGTTCGCTCCCTACGAAAATTTAGGGGTTTATATTGAAATATATATATATAAATCAAAACACGAGTGTGAGTCGCAAAAGAGGCCTAATCTCCGTTCAAATTTTAGCTGACCAAAATGCAATCGATGGTTAGTGATTTTGATTTTTTTTAATTTTTTAAAATTTTTTTTGATTAAAAAAAAACATTTTTTAATTTTTTTTTCTTTATTTTCCTTTTTTTTCATATTGGATGATTGGTGATTTTGTAGACGAGTGATCTTTATAAAAATAATAAACCGTTGTGTAATAATTTGCAGCGTTTTATTCAATTTTAGGATTCTACGTACCTTGAGACGTAAACCATCAAATTTTGAGGGGGTGTTACAATTTTTTTTTCTTGGTCGATTCCAAAGGTTCATTATTGAAAATAATAAACCAAAAGGGAAAAATTTTGATTTTGGAGGACCCAAATTTTCTATGATATGATGCACGAGTTTAATTTTCTATCTTTGTAAGTGAGAAGACAAAGTTTTAACCTCATGAAATTGATCGTAAATCTCCAGTAAAATTGTATACTCAAAATTGTTATTAGTAATTTCCTACTATGGAAATCCGTTTTGAAACATTTTAAACCGATTTCTGGAGAACAATAGAATCTAGCTCAGATCCCTAAACTGTTTGAATTTGTGAAAAAGGAGTAAAATCATGGATGAGTTCATTAGCCACAATTTTTTTAGAAGATAGTAACCACATTTTCAAAACATTGTGACAAAAAACAGGGGTTTCGAGATGTTTAGAGGAAGTTATAATCATTTATCATAGAACATCTTTTTGAAGTAGAAAATTACTGAGTTAAAACTGTATATTTATTTATCAGTCAATTGATTGGGAATGAGGTCTTCAGAAATAAAACTCCTCTTTTACCGAACTTTCGGTGAATTTATCACCTTTCTCCAGGGCTCAAAGGATGTGTTACCGAGTGATCATCACATCAGCTTCAATCAACCAATCAGTAGTCAGAATGCCACCATAACTGGTGGCAAATGAAGTTCGGAACTATTGCAGGTAAAGTGAAAACAAGGTGGGAATTCAAAACATAATTTCAGCTAAAAATATTGAGTAAAAATATCAGGAAGCACAGCCTTGGGAAAACCGTGTTACATAACCATGGCTTTGTATTATATTATGTATATGGGTTATGTAATTAACACTGTTTTCCCAAGGCTATGCTTCCTGATATTTTTAGCTGAAATTATATTTTGAATTCCCCCTTGTTTTCACTTTACCTGCAATAGTTCCGAATTTCATTTTCCACCAGTTATGGTGGCATCTCTGACTACTGGTTGGTTGATTGACGCTGACGTGATGTTCACACGGTAACACATCGTTTGAGCCCTGAGGAAGGTTTCCTGAAGACCGCATTCCCAATCAATTGACAGGTAATTGTTTGTTGGGTCGATCATCATATTTGCTGATGACATATTTCTTCAAGAATTTGCTCATCATCCTATGCTTCACTAATGCATTTTTTCAACCAAAAACGTTCTTCACAGCACCTCTTATCACAGTAGAACTTATGTATTTCAAAATACCATAGAACGATGTTATGAATGATCGTTTCTAAAGTTCGTTTTATGTTACGAAGTCCGACTATTGAATTATTTCGCCACTGAGCCACAAAGGCAGGATTGAGGACTGTGATTCACATCAACCGTACCTATAACTCGAATCGTATGAGCACTACAACTTAGATGGTACATACACAATGGTAAACCAAACACTCAGTAACCTTTTGCCCGATTCAAGAGAGTAAGAATGTAGAAAACAGTTGCTTGCGCAAAATTGTAACTTGACATCATCGATACACTTTGTGCCAGATTGATTCCAGTTGAATTCCTCATTTTACGAGGGTGAAATTATTGACTACCTCCTTTGAGTAACTACTCGTGAATTCGTTTCGGAATGAAACCAATCCTTTTGTGTATACAATGTAAATTGTTGCAATATTTGTGCTCAAAATCCTGATTCATGATCACCATTAAGATTTAGATGTTGACAAAAAGAAACATTATTTAGGCGGTACTATATTGGTGTTGCTAGAGAGATCTTGTGCTGAGAGTAACAATATTATGTGGGCAACTTACTTAAACTTCAATTTGAATACTGTAACCAAAACGCTGCAAATTATTTCACAAAGATCTATTATTTTCCTTTATAAATCATTCGTCTGCAAAGACAGCTTTGCCATCGTCACTATTTATTAATTTATTGTTTTTTACCTTTTTTTATTGGGGAGGACGCCCGGGACTCACCCGAAGCCGGCCCTAGGGATGAGGGAAGATGAGGAAGGTGGGGGAGGGACGATGAAGGGAAGTGCCTCTATAAAAGGACCACCAGTTCAAATACGAGTATGAGCCAAGCAGGTCACGTGATGGTGATACCACGGAGTAAGCCTACCGAGATGCCCAACTCACGCAACTCCGTGGCACTTATCCCGCACCATACCTCGCGCCGCGACAGGGTTGCAGCCATGCAGGTGTTGTTGGGTGCCACTCCTTTTAGCTCCGACACTGCTTGCCGTAAATCATTTGTGTCATATTTCCTTATCTTGGCCCGCCAAGTCTGCTCCATGTCCAAGCTGCCATTGACAACTTGGACATCCAGGATAATGCAAGACTGGTCGGGCTTGATGGCAACAATGTCGAGCTTCTTGCCCTGGTCACTTGGCATGTGATACAATCTCTCCCTCTCAACATCCCAGCCGCTAGATGACAAAGCACCTTATTAGTTATTTCTCAATAACTTGCCCAATTGAGTTACTTATCTTTTCTTAAACACAACTTTATCTGTCATTGTTTGGTCCTCGGAATGTCATACGTCTGTGGTAGGTACTTACCTATTTACGTACAGAACCACCTGAACCTTTTGCTTCCTCATACCAAAGGTATTTAGTAAGGCTTTGAATTTGTGCCGCCGGTAAACAAATTTGAAACCCTCTAAATCAGAATTGTCACTCGGAATCTGCTTTTTATAGCTTTGTGGACGATTTGCCCGAGTGTGTCTTCCTTGAGAGAACCTTTTTTCGGGCAATACTAATATAATATAATAGTTTGACGGATATTTCTGGAAATGGGCAGATTAATAGCCTAATAGCACCGTAAGACTGATGGCAATTCCATGAAATACAATTTCGGAATAATAATATTTCCTACTCTGCATAGATTATGATGCTCGCTGTTCAATTGCCCATGACTAACCGTTTGATAATGGAGGGATGGATGACAACAGTTGGCACACACCCCGGAGGGTTGCAATCTCGGACGATTGAGCCTGTTAAATTGCCCGGAACTGACCTAATAGGTATGTCATTCGTCGAGGAGAACATTGAATCAAGTATATCGTGGTCTCCGTGAAATTGGTCTTCGTCTTTTTCAACCTACCGTTATGCGATTCCACATTTATGAGAAAAAACACTCGTACAATAACTATTCCGTCCGGGCCTGTTTCATCTGCGAGGATGAAGCTCGGAGTCAGGATAAAAATTAAATCTGTGGATCAAAATTCTGACTGTTTCTCAAAAAGATTTTCATCCGTGTATTAACTGAGGGAAACGCGTATTCAATTTGGTGACAGGTTTTGATTCGAAGATAATCCACGGGGCAGAGAGTTAAACCACCTGGAAGGGTGGTTTAAATCGAGGTGGTTTGGGGATCTCAGTCGGTATCCGTTCGTTCCTCGTTTCGGGTTAGTATTTCCCTAAATTAAAGGTGCAAAAACTTGGAAAAAGTAGCTAAATTGGAAATTTTCAAGGATTTTAGAAATACATTAATACAGGGTGTCACCCTTTCGGGCGCACCACCGGGCAGGGTTCGATTCTACTACTAATTTGCAACAAAAAATGTATCTTCGCAATTTTGTTTTAGAGGCTTCGTTTTTGAGTTATTTCACTTTTAAGATTTTTTTCGTGTTTTCGATCTTACATCACTAAAACGGCTATATCTCCCTTGATTGATGAAGTAAATTAAAATTTGATTATGTCATTGGATAGAGCGTCAAATTTCCTATCTCCTTGATGGGGCTGTAGAAAATTTCAAATGAAACGAACGGGTGTAAAATAAGCTAAAAGTAAAAAATTGGTAAAGTTTCGAAAATGTTCACTTTTTTCAAAGTTTGATTCTCGAAACGTCGTGAACGAAAATATCCATGCTGTAAGCCTAAAAGTTGCATGTGAATCCCAGCTTTCTAACGGTGTAGTCATGTTTTTTAAAACACCTCTTATTCAGTTAGAAAATGACGTTCTTAGGGTAGAAATCGTTCATTTTCGGGTGTAAATCGGCGTTTTTCACCAGGACTGCTTTCCATTTTATTAAATCATTTGACATGAAATTTTACGTAGTTTTTGACGCTGAATCGAATCTTAACACTTTCCGATCTCCTCGACAAACAAATAGTACTTTTCAAGCCTTTTCCTTTGGGCGAAGGGCTCAATCTCGTTGTTCGTTTTATCCAAAATTGTCATTAAGGGAGGTCTGGGTTATTAATGACTCGCACTCCTTCTACTTTGTTGACTTACATAATTTTTGCCCTCTTTCTTGAAAATAACGTCCCGATCATTTGAGGAAAGCTTCATCTTTTCGATAGATAACAAGTTGGGAGTCGAGGACTCAGCTGTTGTACCCTGTTTGCTTGAAGGGCTTTAAAAGCACTATTTGTTTGTCGAGGAGATCGGAAAGTGTTACCATTCGAATCAGCGTCAAAAAGTACGTAAAATTTCATGTCAAATGATTTATTAAGTTGGGAAGCATTTCTGGTGAAAAACGCCGATTTACACCCGAAAATGAACGTTTTCTGCCCTAAAAACGTCATTTTCTAACTGAATAAGAGGTGTTTTAAAAAACATGACTACACCGTTAGAAAGCTGGGATTCACATGCAACTTTTAGGCTTACAGCATGGATATTTCCGTTCACGACGTTTCGAGAATCAAACTTTGAAAAAAGTGAAAATTTTCGAAACTTCACCAATTTTTACTTTTAGCTTATTTTACACCCGTTCGTTTCATTTGAAATTTTCTACAACCCCATCAGGGAGATAGGAAATTTGACGTTCTATCCAATGACATAATCAAATTTTAATTTACTTCATCAATTAAGGGAGTTATAGCCGTTTTAGTGATGTAAGGTCGAAAACACGAAAAAAATCTTAAAAGTGAAATAATTCAAAAACGAAGCCTCTAAAACAAAATTGCTAAGAGACATTTTTTGTTGAAAATTAGTAGTAGAATCGAACCCTGCCCGGTGGTGCGCCCGTAAGGGTGACACCCTGTATATGCGGCAATCTTTCAGTTTTTCAATTCCTTAGGCCGATGCACTAATTAGTTAATTAGTGCATCGGCCTAAGGAATTGAAAACTGAAAGATTGCCGCTGGAATCATCAAAATTGAACAGTAATGGGAAAACCCGTTTATTCAGTCATGTATGCCAGGGGAGATGGAAGGGAGTGCCACAAGGCCCTAATCTCACCCTGGTCGTTTAAATAAAATGATCAATCAATCAATCGATCAATCTCTCTCTCTCTCTCTCTCTCTCTCTCTCTCTCTCTCTCTCTCTCTCTCTCTCTCTCTTGATAAACTCTCGATAGATCACTCTCTCTCTCTCTCTCTCTCTCTTCTGTGCTTACGGAATGTATGCTGATGATCTACAGCTCTATGTGTCTTGCCAGCCTGACAATGTCAATGAGTACATTAGAAGATTGAATGAAGACCTGAGTCGGCTAGACAAATGGTGCAGTAACCATGGTATGGTAATAAATGCAACTAAAAGTAAAGCCATGCTCATCGGCAATACCAAACTGTTGGCGAAAATCAAAATGCCCTCCCTGCTAAACGTAATGATTGGAAATGCCACCCTGGATTTTGTTCATCAGTTCAAATATTTGGGAGTACTAATGACAAACACGCTCAATTGGAGTACACATGTGAAGAACATCTGTAATAAAGTGTACAGGAGCCTCTACCAACTACGCAGAATCGCAATTGATTTTCCACATCATGTGAGAGCTCAACTAGCGCAAGCATTGCTCGTCCCGTACTTCGACTATGCATCAATGGCCTACTGCGATTTAAATAGTGAGCAGACAGATACATTGCAAAGAGCACTGAATTCGGTAGTCAGGTTCGTGTTCCGCCTACGCCTTGATGTACATGTAACCCCATATTTTGACAAACTAGGCTGGCTCAAGATTCGTGAAAGGAAAAAACTGGAAACTGCCACTATGCTCTTCAAGATCCTCAAATACAAAAAACCAAAATATTTATTTTCGAAATATAAGTTCAGGAATGACATCCATGTTCTTTCGACCCGACAAGCCTCCTCTACCCTCCAAATCCCCCAGCATAACACGAATTTGTACAGCAGGTCTTTTCTGGTCCAAACTATAAAACTGTTTAATGATAAGGATTACACTTTTGATTTAAGCGTATCTGTCAGGGAGTTCAAGAATAAGCTGAAGGAAACTTTTCTAGAAAAGTACAGATGATACCGAAAGAAATTATATAAAGAAAGATACAAATAATGTAATATTAATATAAAATAGGTACTGATATTAAAAATAGTAGGAAGATTTATGTTATGTATATATAAGTAGTATAGGTACTGATGCTGAGAGTACGAGCATACTGTTATCTTCTTTAATGCTATAATTAAAATTTAGGTAAATGATTGTATGGGGAATAGAGAACTAATTTGTACAGGGGGGGTGTAAGAGAGGACCTTCATGGTCCTAACCCATGTCCTGTTTTGTAAATAAAATCCATCAATCAATCAATCAATCTCTTGCGTTGTGCGGGTTTCGTGCGGATTGAGGCTAGATGCACATGTAACACAATCTTTTGTTAAGCTAGGGTGGCTTAAAATAGTTGAAAAGAAAAAGTTGGCCCTCGCCACAATGCTATTCAAAATTCTCAAATTTCGGAAACCCGCATACCTTTATAAGCAGTTTATTCATCTCTCCGATATCCACTCTAAATCAACACGTAAAGCTTCTACTACATTACAGGTTCCAAAACACAATGCAATCTTATTCAGTAAATCCTTTCTCCTGCAATCTATCAATTTATACGATTTAAATACCGATCTATTTGATTTAAGCAAAAATGTAACATCCTTCCGCAATACCTACAATATGTTAATTGTTAATTATAAATTGAATGATAATGTGCTCTTGAGCATTTAAGTAACATGTGATTACTTTTAAGAAGTGATGGATCGAACAATTCATGTAAAAATTGTTTTTGTAAGAAGAGACATTATTATGTTTATAAATTTATTTAAACTAATTTGTAACCATTTCGATTGAATCGAGGATAATTGTACTAATTGTTTCTGGGAGAGATGGAAGACAGGACCAGATGGCCCTAATCTCCCCCTGGTTCGTTAAATTAAATCATTCATTCTCTCTGATGATGGGAACTGACTCGGCCCCTGGATCGGTGGGGACTTGGTCCAGTATTTCCAGGTGACTCCATTTAAGAGAGGGGGGGAGGGTTGAGTTTTCCCGAAAGCAGCATTCTAAACATCAACTATACAGGGTGTCTACACTTTCTAGCAGTCGGAATCATTCGGAAGAATCACTATTGGATTCAGCGTAAATAATTACATAGAAAATGATACCAAAATCGTCAAGCCATTTTGAGATCAAGGGGGACCATAAACCGGCTTGAAACACTGGATTTGCTTGTAAAACACACGTTTTTTGACATTCAAACTTCATTTACTCTTTTTTTCTTTTTTTCTTTTATTTACTCTTTTTCGATTTTGCTTCAGGTAGCTTGGTAATTTAACGCTCTTTCTAACGGTGTAGTCAGATTTGAATTTTCAGGAGAAATAAGGGAAGTTATGACCATATCAGTGCCATGAGGTCGAAAACGCGAAAAAAACTTTAAAGTGAAAAAAAATAGAATTTTGAGTGGGTTAAAAGAAAATTGCTATGAGACATTTTTTGTTGGAGATACCTTGTAGAATCGAACCCTGAAGTTATGCCCATCGAAAGTGTAGACACCCTGCATAGATCGACTCAACAAATTACACGTCAAAGAAATTCGGGAAGAAGGATTTCATAATTCAGTGGACCCCATTCTCAATCCGTTCAGCATTCTAATAGCCCCCATGAAGCCTATCCTCTGAACGAACATGGGGAGAGGAATGAGGTCAAGAAGAACCCCTAGTGCTGCTGTAGGGGTAGAGCTCATCATTGCTCAAGATACACCAAGATATGCTTGTCTCGGTAGTTGGTTACATCCTGGTTTGATTTAGAAATTCGAAAGCAATGAAGTTACATATTTATAATATAAATAACATATTATGTTATAATTTACATGAACACGAAGTAGCAATGGGTGAAAATACTCAATAATATTCACACGTATCTTCAAAGTAGAACTGCGATGTCACAAGGCGACAATGTTTGGTAGACTTGGGAACATTAAAAACTAAATTTTCTTATATTATGGTAAATTCATGGTAATAAATAAATCTTGAGATGACTATAAGTACTCTGCTTAGTTCGAGTATTCATTACCTACACAGACCTGCAACAATCTAACGATCGCAATCACGAGAGGCGCCAGAACTTTGAAACCCAAGCGTCATGTAATTTTCCAGAGGCTGCGGTAGTGGGCGTAAGAGCTGGAATGAGCGATGGCGGTAATTATGCCACCTAAATACTAATCAGGTAATCAACGCTTTTCTATGATTGATCCTTCCGTTGGCTCGTCTGAAATATTTCCATCTCATCATTCCACCGTTCGTGGCTCTAATGAGAGAGCGTTCATCATCCTTACAACTTACCAGCTCGGCTACCTACAGCCATGGTCGACGAGTCAACCATCAGCTGCCAACTGCCTCGTACTCAAACAGATTCTTCATAACATGAGGTGATTGTTTCTGTCGTCAAATTATTCTGAACTTGTTTCAATTCTCTTCATCACGAGGTTATCCATGAACGTGTATGAAAATTTGACTTTTCGAGGGACGGTAAAGTAGTACGATGAAAAACATTAGACAAGTTGCGAAGCTGAACATGTACAATCAGAAGGTACAGAAAATGGTTAACAAGATCGGAGCAGTGATGAATTGTCTAATATTCATTAAACACGAACATCACGACCAATTTGATGATTTAATTTAACGGATTCACGGTATCATTACGGTTGAGAATTCATTCACATACAGGCACATTGATAATTCAAAATACAATGTGGCACGGATCTTTTTGGTCGGATTGGCATAAACATTGATCAGCAATAATTCTGGTACCAACATTCAACTACTGTCCGAATTTGAGCGAAATCGGTTATTTAAATAGTGGGAAGTCGGTGTTTTTGGGGAATCACGTTTTCCATGTATGACCAATCGTTAACTTAGGTTAACGGTGATGGAATTTATAGCTCACCATTTAGAGCCTAATCCAGTGTTGTTTGAAAATATCACTTAAAATCCGATGATTATTTCGTTTGATACTTAGCAGAAGATATTAGACTCATGGAAACGTATTAGCAATTTATCTTGGTATTATTACCAGAATAATCTCAGAATTTGAGTAATTTTGGGTTAAAATACGAAGTGAAAAATCGTAGTTTCAAGAAATTCACATTTACACTTCCATTAGAGGGTCTGAGTTGGTCGGTGTTTGTTCCTCGTTCCGGGTCAGTATTTCGCTGAATTTCAGGGGCTCAAACTTTAAATGTTCAACCTTACTTTGAAATGTTCAAGTATTTTTGAAATTCATTAGTGCATGGGTGTAGGGAATTGAAAAACTAAAATATTACCGCTGGAATCATTAAAATCGAACAATATAATTGCCAGAGAAATATGGAAAAAATCAAACTATAAATAAAAAGTTTTGCCCATATTTCTCTGGCAATTATTGTTAGATTTTAATGATTCCAGCGGCAATCTTTCAGTTTTTCAATTCCCTTCTTTCATGCACTAATGAATTTCGAAAAGACTTGAACATTTCAAATTTAGGTACAACTTTTAAAGTTTGAGTCCCTGCAATTTAGGGAAATATTGACCCGGAACGAGGAACTTACAGCGACCGACTGAGACCCAATGTTGCCAAATTGAGGGTTTCCCCCCAAATTTTTTTTTTTTTTTTCTTGACAGGTAGATTTTGGAGGGGAAAATCTTTTGGGTTTTTTTGGGGGAATTTTTACCGACGAGTCGGGGAGTTAGCGAACTTGAAGTTTTGAAGAAATTGAGGGGGTTTTGGAGATGGGGTCGAATGCGACCACACTGTTTGTTATTTTGATTTTTTGTATAAAAACAGTACTATTTATTTAAAAAAAATAAATAGTTTATTTTTTTAAATAAAAACGTTTATTTAAAAAAAATAAATAGTTTATTTTTTTAAATAGAAACAAGTTTATTTAAAAAAAATATTTTCAGTGTTTTTTTTTAAACCTGTGTGGCCTAAAACCACATATTGCTAATAAAATAATTGTATTGTCATTCATATTTTTATTTCATCCTTGACTTTCAGGGTTTTTCTTTTTTAGGGGATTCGAGGGTTTTTCGAGGTTGGCTCAAGGGGTATTGGTGGCCGCATGTTGGCATCACTGCTGAGACCCCCCCCCCACCCCTTTTTCATAGGGGCGAGGAAATCTCTAAGATCCAGGGGTGGTAATTGGATCTCGTAAGATACGAGGTTATGTGGGATACTGACCCACTAAAAACCTCACCTCCTTATCCCACGTTTGGATCTCAGCCTGGAACTGTTCAACACATTACTTCAGTCTGTGTCCTGGGAGTCTTCTTAGTTCCCTGCTAGGGGCCGGTCGATGGTTCCCCTTCGCTGCCTCTCCCGTTCTTGAAGGATTTTTGTTCATTATTTTTTCCACATAATCTGCCACAGTGGTCCAGTTTTTCTCGCTTTACAGCTTTGTGCTGCGAGATGCAATTTCTCCTTGAGGCAGTTCCTCTCTCCTGTCCACCGCATTCATTCAAAGAATGTATACATACATTTCATACATACATCCTTACACTGAGACCCCCTTAACATCAATAAACTCGAAGGGCATCCCGTTCGGAAAAGGAGTTCAGGGACTAACTTGCTCATTTCCTGAAAATTCCATAAAAAATCTTTAAATGTTTTCGTATTGCTTTGCCTAAAATAAGCAGTTTGTTGAGGACAAAAAATAGACCGACAAACAGACTTCGAACTTAATTGTTCAAGTAAATCGGAAACGCATAATGGGAGTGACATTTTTTATTTTGGAGTTGGTACACAAAAATTTCTAACCTGCCGCACGAATACAAAACTTCTTTTTTGGCGTAAGGTAACTTCACTCGCTCTAAAATTTCCAAAATGTACAACCCAGTTGTTATCGATGTATTCGTTACTGATGGTCACAATGTTCGACAGATTTACACAACGTAGACGCATAGAAGAAAGAGCATAAACCAACCTCCAGCACTAAAAGATCGAAATGCCCCTGAAAAACCAGACGGTGTGGGCACGCGCGTATCCGCCACCACACATGTGGTTGTTTTGACTAAGCCGCAAGTATCACAACGTTGTTTGGGTGGCTGCTGGTTCGATTCATAAAAGCAACACGTGTTCCCAGGGATGCCACGTGTCGTCTCAGTCAGCCTGTCGGAAGCAAATTACGTCGAACAAGGAACGAAACTTAGAGCCCTGTGTTTTCTGATTGCCTCCCAGGTATGTTTCTTCGACGAATTGACATCTCACTTCCTGGCGTAAATTTATCGAGTGTCCCACGTATGCCACATGAGTGTTAAAGGTGGTTTGAACAATTGTTTCATAATTCATAAGCCACTCACGAATCAATGTTTTTAAAATGACGTACCTACGTAACTTGTAAGTAAACAATACCTTAAATGAAAATATATAAAGGGTGTATCAGAACTAATCAAAAATACTTCGGGAATCGATTCTACAACTAATTTGCAACAACTTTTCCATCTTAGATCTTTTTTTACTCCTCTCCAAATTCCAATTTTTTCACTTTAGGTTTTTTCGGGTTTTCCATCTTGCAGCACTAAATTGGTCATAACTACCTCATTTTCCAAGTCCAATGTATACTTGTAATTCATATGTAATTTTATCGTTGAATTTCCCTTAATTACGTCGAGTCATTTCTTTCTATCTCAAACTTAAAAACGCTGCAAATTATTACACAAAGATTTATTGTTTTACTGTATAGATCCCCGGCTTTCCCAATAATACTACCCACTAGCTATGGCAATCCGAGAGCTGTGGTGGTTGTTTTAATTACAAAATTTAGTTCGGAAAGAAAAGAACTTGTTCTAACTAACTTTAAACTCTATTCAAAGAATTTGATGAGCTGAAATTTGAACAAAGACTAGACTTATTCTATTGCGATTCACACTCATGTTTCGGATATATCGTAAGTCCTGCCTTCAAGTTCTCATGGGTTGCGAACCGTTGGTCCTATAGAGCTCTGGGTGGTCTCATTCGATTCTAAAAATTCAATACTATTTTTAATTGAAGAAAAACTCGGTCCATCGAGCCTCGCCTTGCTGCTCAGAGTCTTCGGCTAAAATTCAAGAAACATGGAACCTGTTTTTAGCCGCGCTTTTCGGTTGAGTGGGGATGGGGTGGACTGGTGGAGAATAACCCCCTTATCAAGTGACACTTACTCATCACCCTCCTGCCGGACACGTTTCGGCTAGCTAATCCATAGTTAAAGCATGTTCCATGATAAAAAATACCTTTATGTTGGAAATTTTTGACCTAGAGCGTTTGAAGTGGGGTTCACCAAAGGCCCAACCCAAAAAAGTATAAAGACTTGGGATACCGCCCTCAACCGGTCACCAATCCAGATAATCTCCTGAGCCAACTGCCTCCAACTTCGGTGATCACACGGAATTCGTTAATCAAACCAGCTAACGGTTGTTGGTTAGTTTTGAGTTTTACCAAGACTCAATTCTTGAAGCCACAATCATCAGAATCCATTCTCGGATAAATTATAATCCTATAATTTTGGCACCAACAGAATTATCATGTCAATGTTAGTATTTATCAAGGATAACTGCACAGCAAACTTGGCAAACTTTTGTAGGTAGGGTTGATTTACCTGGTGCTTGATTGCCGATCATTGATTCTGAATCAACCAATGGGAGTGCGCCTGATTTTTTAAAAATTTTTAATCGAAAGTAGACCTCATCCTGAGAGTTTGGACACCGGCCGTTCTCTTTTTAGATGAGTAGATCTATTCCCATGATTTTTCAAAATTTTGAATGTTTATGGCGTCACGCGCCCCTCCTGCCTTGGCGGGGCCCCCCAGACCACTGTGACGTCATAAACATTCGAAACTTTGAAAAATCATAGAAAAAGGTCTTCTCACGCTAGAAGGTCGCGTTTGGTGTCAAAATTCTCACAATGAGGTCTAGTTTAAATTAAAAATAACAATAAACAGTTTTTCCGACCCATGCGCACACCCCATTTACGTCGCAATGTCTCTAAACTCTTCCCTTGAACTCACTGTTTATCTAAAATGATTTGCACCAGGGAGGTCTCAGGTCATCTCTAACACAATTATTGTACCATTATGTCCGTTCAAACAGTTATGTAGGTAAACCGCCTTGAAGGCTCACGGAAAATGCGTGGTTGTAAAGCTCGAAAAGAATGGACGTAATGATAGGGTCGTTTGAAGGGAGTGGAGCGGCGATGTCCAATAATGGATGGACCGTTTGGACCCACCTGAAGCTGTTGGGTTCGAAAACAGGGGTACCAGTACGAAGCATTGTGGGTCCCCTTTGTTCGGCCCGAGGTGGCAACTTGGTACCTTTCAGTTGTCATTAAGTGCCCCGAAACCTCACGCTCTTTTGAGACCGAGGGGTGTCCAAAACAGCCTGGAGATTCTGGAGGACACCTGCCAAATGGAGCAGAAGTGTAATAATGGGTACCCACGTCCGCCTCCCTCTGAGTTTCACCGCAAAACGATGTCGTCACGTCACAGCTACAAGCCAAACAAATACGTATGTCCAGAGCCGTGGTAAGATCAAACAGGCCCTTAGAGAAAGAAGGAAAAAAAAACGCTGCAAATTATTACACAAAGGTTTATCTTTTTCTATGTAGATCTGCCTACCAACATAGATACTACCTATCTACTTCATAATCAAGTTTAATTTGAAGGAATAATGAAATTATGTAAAGAAATTTTTCGTTGGAAATACCTTGTAGAATCGACCCCTGGATTTTTGCCCAGCTTTGGTGAAACTCACTCTGAATACCGCATTTCAGGAATTTTACTCCTTGTTAACCTATTTGGACCATGGTATCACTAGTGTCACAGAAAACATCTCATGAACTCCAAGGTTGTCTTACAGTGTGAGTGGAGTAACCAAAATTAACTGAAAATTTTTAATTTAACAGACAGCAGAATCTTTTGTGGGCTGTTGGAAGTCTCAAAATAGAAATATGACAAAAATTCCCAAGGAAATCGAGGAAAAAATTCAACATCATCACATCATCATCATCATCATCATTCATCATCATTTCATTTAATTTATTTTGATTTTTGTCAAAATAATTTTTTGACATCTAACAACTTACAAAAAATGGTTCAAAATTCGACTATGTCCAATAATTTTTAAATTGCAATTCAAATCTAGTAAATCTGGTGACAAATTGAGACAGCTGTGTAATTCGTAAGATGTTTTCAGTGACACTAGTGACACCATGGTCCAAGTAGGGTTAATAAGAAAAGTGCCGAGCACGACGGTCAGACGGAAATTCTACGAGGACTCGGTTTTTGAATTCTACGTACCTTGAAAAGGAACATAAAATTTTGAGGGGGTTAACATTTATTTGAATTGATCAATCAATCAATTCTCATTTGATTTTTAGATTTTTTTAGGTTTTTAGGGTTTATTGTTGACCAAAACGCAAGGGTTTTTCGTCACACACTGGAATGTTTTTCAAGCATGTCGCGACGCTCTTCCACTCTTTAAAGCCATTCAATCTAGGTAATGACAACACGCTTAGACTGACTTAGAGAATGGTAGACCTGTTACGAGCTTTCTTTCATAATCCATGGTTTAAAAATCTGATGAACACACACAATGTGCTATTGACTGTGAAAAATGAAAACAGACGCTAAGCTCCCATTTATAGAAGGGAATTTAAAAAAAGCATATGCATTTTGACGGCAATGACAGGCAGAGCTAGGACCTAATTATACGAGAAAAAAACTATTTCAATGAGAGCGGCAGGGCGTAGAGTCGATGACAGGCCGCCGGTAATCCGGCGATCCCTTTGAAAAAGACCAAAAGAGAAGGACCGAAGAAGCATACCTGATGGACCCCTCAGCTCAAGGTAGCCACACACCGCGCAACACTACGAGTACAAACAAGCCTCCACACTCTCAGGCTTTTCTTCAAGCTCTTCACATCACCCGCTGCCTGTACCTCCATTATCCCACTCTAAACAGATTTGGGGTGCTTCTGCTCGAAAATCTGCTTGAACGCTCGCCCATGTCCTAGCTGCAGATCTTTGTGTCGGATGGTGTATCTTTTCGTTGAAAGCCTTGTTTTCGTGTGGGTACATTTTTCGCTCCAACTTTTCATGTTTGGTACCTACCTGACGAGAAGATGCACTTGAGTTGTTACCCACCTAGATGTTTCAAGTACCGTGCTGGCTCAATGAGTCTCAAGTTCAGGCCGATGGTTGAGCGAAGCCACCCTTTTCACCTGTTGGCTTCGTGTTTGTTGACACTCCATCCTGTAAAGCCGAAGTTTCTTGATACCCTCACGTATCATCGACTCTGAGGCGCCGTGAACGGATAGAATCCACAGAATGAGTCACACTAAGAGAAGAAACCTCGTGTGACATCCTTCTTCTGAAACGATAGTACAACTTCAAATCAGTCTTACTTGGGATGCCAATTCTTAGTCCACATTTTGGTTTATTGTTTACAATAATGAACCTTTAGAATCGACCAAGAAGAAATTTTTTTTAGCACCCCCTCAAAATTTGATGGTTTACGTTTCAAGGTACGTAGAATCCAAAAATCGAATAAAAATTTGGCCGTCCATCTGCCGTCCGCCGTACACGGCACTTTTGCCACTTAGCATTGACCGATTTTGATGAAATTTGGTATGTTGGCTCCATTCGGTGTCTAGTTGTGTCCCAAAGATTTTGGTTGATGTACGTCACTTTTAAGGGTTCAAAAATTAATTTTGAAATTTTGAAAACGCCCTAACTCAAAAAATGTTGATATAAAGGTATTGCTTTTCCTTCAATTTAAGATTCTATAGAATTTTTTGAGACCAAGCGGAGCTCTGTAGGACAAACCGTTCGCTCCCTACGAGAATTTAAGGGTTGGACGTACGATAAATCAGAAACACGAGTGTGAATCGCAAAAGAGGCCTAATCTGCGTTCAAATTTTAGTTGACCGACATGCGATCGATGTTTTTCTTCATGTTGGATGGTTGGTGGATTTGCAGACGAGTGATCAATATAGAAAAATAATAAATCATTGTGTAATAATTTGCAGCGTTTTTAATTCGTTAGTGTATGAGTCACTAAGTGAGAAACGTCCTGCTCAACTCGGGTGTGTACGTTCTTCTGCAGTAAAGCTTTGTATTTATGTAGTTGGTCATAAAAATATACCTACTACCTACTACTATTACTAACGGCGCTACAGCCCAGGGTGGGGCTTGGCCTCCTTTAATGAATGAATGAATGTTTTATTTGTCATTTCACACAAAGTGACAATAGTCATAGTCAACTATAAATAGGTATAAAATACAACAAAACAACAGAATAATAGGAAAAACAAAGCAATGGGATAGGGCAAATAGGGCACACGGGTAAAAAAAAGAAGGATAAATGAGAACTTCCAGAGCACGGCAGCGGAGCCCAGCCGGGAGGTACCAAGCCGGGCCCGGACTCACCCACCATGGCGGCTCCCGGACCGTGAACCCATAGCGGGCAACGGTCTTGATTTTAGAGTACCAAACGTTACTCGGGGAAAAACCACCAAGGGGGCCAGACTCCGCAGCCGACGCCCACGAACCGGAAGTATCATCAATTTAACAAGAGTGGTAACTATTTATGACTAAAAAACAACTAGAAGAGCAAATAAAAAATTTCAAGAAATTAAAATATTTAATAATCGACAACAGAAAAACCACTCAAATGAAAACAATAATTATACCTTACAGATATTATTAAACATACCCTAACCCAATATCACAGCATTGTTACTATTGTCACAAAAAGATCACATTAATTAATAAAATACATGGATATGAGCTTGACTAAACTGAGTACTTTGATAAATTTTCCTCGGCAGCAGCACGTCATAAAATAAAATAACTAGAGATCAATAAATTAAGAATTAAATTTAGCTCCTTTAATAACGAATAGGGAATAGTTAGAACAGGGAGTAGTAGAATAGGGAGCAAGTTCACGCAAGAAAAGAACAATTTTCTGCTTGAATTCATTTTTGTCAAATGCCTCTACCTGATTCAGGATCACATTATAAAATTCAATTTCCCTCCATCTGGAAGCATTTCTTGAGCAATTCAACCTGGTAAACGGAACTTTCAAAGCTAGAGCGTTCCTTGTACCATAGTTATGAGATGCAGTGCTTATCAATATTTGAGTCTATGAAAACAACGCATTCCAGAATGTAGGTAGCAGGGATTGTCAAAACTTTTACACTAATGAAGGCCTCTCTGCAGTCAGCTCTGTAACTGAGTCCCGAAACAACTCGGAGTGCTCTTCTCTGACATCCAAAAATAATTTTGGCAGACGGACAATGACCCCAGCAAACAATATCACAGGAAGCTCTACTTATAAAGATTGTATGGAGTGCTGCAAGAACTACTTTTCCTGACAATTTATCAGCTAGTCTACGGATCAGGAATGTGGAGGTATTTAGGACATCCTTTTCCAGCCATTTCCTTTAGGATACCTTTCCAGCTTGAACGGGCCAGACGAAGCACCGGAAGTGTCTTTTTCTAAATTGTCGCTCCATCGTGGCCTTCCTTTCTTCCTTGTACCATTCGGGTGAGTTAACAGGAGCCGCTTAGCCGGGTCTAATCATCCCTTCGAAGAATACGGCCGGCTATAACATATTGGTTCTTCAAAATCTAAATTTTTACTCGCCTTTCGAGTTTCAGAGTTTCATGTCTGTATGTCTTGTAGACGTTGTGATAACTCAATAATGTTACTCTCATTCCGACAAAAATTCAATGACAACTTCGAGATTTACTGCTTTGTTGGTACATATGAGGATCTCTGAGTCTGTGAGCAGTAATCAGAAAAAATAGATTATAAATGCTTGCGTACGAGTCTGCAACACATTGGGACATTTTCATGTCAACCACTACACAACAAGGTAGTGAAGTAAGGTTGTTATGTACCTAGTTCATGTACCCAAGCATCAAAATAAGAAAACAGTTGATTGTTCTCCACTCAACACGGTGTTTATTGGTCGCATGAGCAAGTTTTCGTGAAGTTTTTTCAGTTTATGTGCCAAAGCAAAGACATGAAAATGTCAAAAAACTTTTCCGGGTAATTTGAGTAGGTAATGAGTAAGTATCTAATGAACATAGTTACTGTTTTTGCGTTGCGAAAAATTCCTTGACTCCCAGCCAAAAGACATATTTATGTCAAAAGAAAAGTTTCACTGCGTGATATAAAAGGTACAGCAGTTATCTGAAGCCAATCTGATGCATTGAAAATGTTTTTAACCCCTTGCACAGACGAGTGATCTGATTGCTCTCTCTAATTTGATCTATGTCTACCTTCGCAACCTACCTATAATAATATTATGCTTTCTCTATAAATATTTGTTGACGTGTAACAATCTCTTACCGCGAATGTTGTTACAGTTCTTATAACTCAGGGGTAGATATGTCTCAGTTTCTTCCATAATTATAGCAGTTTTGGCGATAATGACATTTATTCATAAATTCAGGGCTTTCCAACGAATGGTGAACGATTTTTCTACGAACATGAATGCCGAAGATAACGTTCCGTAGCAACGATTAAAAAAAACTAACTGTAACGCTTTTCGTGACATTTTTTCTTTTATGTGCCAAAGTAAAGACATAAAATGTCAAAAGTATAGCGGGTATTTAACAAATTGAAGACCTCAATGGTAGAGCTAGGAAAATAATTCGTTCTGTGATTGGCCATATTGTGACAAAGCCTTATGTATTGTTTTTGTGACAAAGTTCTTTAACCCCTAAAATTCTGTGATGCTGATATGAAATTTCACTCTTGTCATGTGTACTTGCAACTAGTGATGAATAGGTACCTACTTAATAATCAAAATATGACTGTTATCCTCCTCGAAATGTCTTGGAGGCACACAAGTTGTAGGTGGCCAGGAATTTCAAACAAACGACATTCTAGATACATTTTATGACCTGATGATATTATATAATAATTTCCTTAATTTCTCTATCATTCGGGAGCTAACTTCGCAAATCAGCTTGTTATGATGGTTTAAATTCGGATATTGAGAGAAAAATCCCGCGATATTACCTTAATTTCTTGTTAATTTGAATGGGAATGGTTTTTTCATCATAATTTGTAGAATTGATCTTAACACCGAGTTTAATGAAGGTTCTGGTTAAATGCAATAAGAACATAATTCTATGCATTGAATCTTTAAAGCAACACCCTCATAATGACCCAATCTATCTATATCTTGGCAATGTAGCTTTAAAGGTACATCTGTAAGATTGATGATTGAACCTAATGCCATATTGTTCTTTTTAAAAAGTATTTTTCCCTTGTTTGTTAGCGTATTTGGCACTTATATAAGAAATATTGGAGCGATTGGTCGATCAAAGACTCACTCCTATTCGTGATCTTTGGCTTACCTACATTGTGATTGTAATTTGGTAGAGTGGGCACTCATTTATAAAGCTCATTAATGGACGTAAAATAATCATTACCATATGTGAGCTTATTTCAAATAAGTTATTTGACAATATTGAAAATTTAAAATTAGGATGTCTAATAATAATCGAGGAACATTTGTATCCTCGTATGTAGGTATGACACTAAAGCTGGCCGTCCACTAGGTCGACAGCGCGGCGCGGCGCGGCGCGACGCGAAATTCCTAGGCTCCGTCCACTGGAGCGGATAAAATTTTTCGACCCGCCGTTTCGCCACGCCTGAGAAGGTGCCTTCTCAGGAAAATGTGGGGCATAGATATTATGTCTTCATCGGACGACGAAGAAGAAATGTTCATTTTAGTTGCAGCTTTGGAAGCAGAAGAAGAGGACCAAATCGGTGGGAAAAGGAGAAGAGTTTAGGTCCATCCAATAAAGAGGATGGACCTGGGGGAGCACAATCACCTGTTCCAAGATTTGCTAGGAGACGAGCAAAAGTTTATAAATTATTTTAGAATGTCGAGGGGGAAGTTTTTCGAGCTTCACACATGATTAAGCCTCGTATACGAAAGCCGAACACTGACGAAAATGACCGAGGTCGACAATTTTTCGCTTCGCCCTCCGTCCACTAGGTCGACAGCGCGGCGCGGCGCGGTGCGACGCGGCGCGACGCCGCGCTCCAGAAGTCTGGAGAGCGACAGATTGCGAAAAAGTTTCGACCCGCGCCGCGCCGCGCCGCGCTGTCGACCTAGTGGACGGGCTGCCATTCATTTCCCATTAAATTTCTAGAAATTTTTTTTCGCGTCGCGCCGCGCCGCGCCGCGCTGTCGACCTAGTGGACGGGCACCTTAAGCTCGAATGACATAGGTACCTAATGATTGATGATCTACCCTTAAGGGGTCTCAGTCGGTCGCCGTTCGTTCCTCGTTCCGGGTGAGTATTTGGCCAAATCGAAGGGGCAAAAACTTGAAAAATTGTACTTTAATTGGAAATTTTAAAGGATTTTAAAAATTCATTAGTGCACGGCCCTAGGGAATTTTTTTCATTTATCTTTGGCAATTTCTGTTCGATTTTGATGATTCCGGCGGCAATCTTTCAGTTTTTCAATTCCCCAGGGCCGTGCACTAATAAATGTCTAAAATCCTTTAAAATTTCAAATTTAGGTACAACTTTTCAAGTTTTTGCCCCTTCATTTTCGCTAAATACTAAAAACGAACGGCTACCGACTGAGACCCCCTTAAGCTAAGTTTTCATTGATGTAATTTTCAAATTTATGTATTCTTGGTTTACAATCACAGTGAAATGGCTTAGGCACTGCCACTTCTGATCCTTGATTTTCATTGTTCTTGTTTAGAAAGTGGTTAGAGATGGCACTTTTTCGTTAATTTCTCATCTATGTAAGCTCAATAGACGTCAATGAATTTTTGTTTCTGTTCTTTTTCCGCAAGACTTGGAGGCCCAGAACACGGATTGAACTTGAGTGTAACATGTTGTGTTTCAGAGAAGGAAGGAGCGGATTCACCCAAGAGGGGGCAAGGGGCGGATCCAGGCGATCTGATTGGTGGAAACAAGCCTCGCCCACCGGGAACCCCCCACCCCTTGTGCCACTCGCCGCAGGACCGATCAGACCCCAGAAGTAGCCGCGCTAGTGAAGTGTATACTGTGACTTAGTGACTCGGAAGTCCCTTTTTCCCTTTCAAACACGATAAACCACGTCGAGAAAAGTCAGTATTGGAACGATAGAGGAAACAAATCGACGGGGGACACCGAGAATCGTCCCTCCGCACCCTCCAAGGGTTCGACTTTTTGGTCCTCCGAATGGCCGGATCCATTTGAAGTCGGAAGTCTCATCCATACTGAACCAAACTGACTGCAATTTATCGAAGAACATTGATTTTCTTTTCAAACAAGTGGCTTCATTAAAGTCACCTATGTCTTAGGTATGTGGTCCTCCCTCATTTTGCTCCCCATATTAATGACGGCTTTCAACTCGGCGATCAATCACTCGCAGAACAGACCTCGGTCGGGTCGGGGACGAGGAAGCAACTGGTGGTAAGTCTTTTAAGTATTATCACGATTAAATTTGATAACAATGTCTTCATTCTATTCGTTGCTTGCAAAACTTTAAGAGTCACAAACTAGTAATTTTGATGAGGAAACTAAAATTGATCATAAAACTATACTTTTTGCAAAATTGTCAATAACTACTGTGCCTAGTGGTCAAACAATTTTAAGCGACAAATATTTAAAAATTTTCTTCAAAATGGAAATGACCTGTCATAAACATTTATGCTGCTTTACTACGTCAATATGGCACATGACAAGAGCTAGTCAGATAATTTCATACAATTTTCAAATTAATGTACCTACTTTTAGTTCAAATAGGGTACTGCCAATTGGGGTCTTTAATTTGCATTGTGATTGGAAACCATTTGGTCTCCGGATTCAAACCTATTTAAAAACCACAAACATGACAAAATGATTAATCGTAAATTAATTTTTGTGCCAACCTTTTATACACTTGGACACGTATGCAACTGTGATGTATTGTCAGTAAGTAATGACTATTCATTTCGAGGTCCAAAGCTTTGTAAAAGTATAATTCCATCATGGGAGGAGTTATAGTAAGACAGTTGTATTATACCTAGGTTTGATAGGTACTCATCAGAATTTCAGATCAAAATTTCGTTTTTTAGGATATATTTTTATTGGAAATCATAAAATTAAGAAATTCTGTAGGTGAAAACTTACGAACATTGACAATAAATTCCAGAAAGTGGTCCTCTAACAATTCACTCATTGGTTCATACCTACTATGTGACTGTTTTGTTCTACTCTTTTAAGGCATACAAGTGATAAATCCAAATGACAGGGTAGTTTGTCAGAGTTGGACTTGGCGTCTTCCCAAACGTCAGCGGATTTGTAATTTTATAGCAATCCCGGCTGGATTTATTCATCCCGATTAGCATTCAATACGAACATAAACTAAACCCTACTTGTAGAAGGGGTCACATCGCAATGCAGCCTCCGTCCACCTTCTTGCACTCTCTTTATGCAGTCTCCCAAGAAAAAGACTCAATTATACCATAGAAACCCTTCGGGTGGGTTTTTTTTCTCTTCTTCTTCTCTATACCTCTACCTTCTGGGGCCCCTTCCGAAGGACCATCCAACTCCTTGAGGGAGATAAGCTGTCAGAGCGATTAGTCCTGCTTATCAATTCCAGGATGGGAACTTCGAATGGTGGACCTCACGCAAACAAAAGGACCTCATCCCGGGCAGGCAATTAAAAAGTACAATCCGTCATTGTTCTTTCCTTCTAGGTGATCTTGGTGGATTGAAAAAAAAAGTTTAAAAAATGATCGCGAAGTTACGTCCGGAATTCATCCTCATTTCCTAGGTTTTTGTTCTCCAGAGTTTTTAGCTCAATGTATTATGTTCATGCCTTATCTCATGATAGAGGTATAACATTGTATCCTATATGAACCAAACAAACATCAATTTTGGTTAATAAAGTGAAAACAGCAACTTCAATTTTAAGCGAAACTTGATTCATGAATTTATTATGTGCAGTTGTAATATTTCAACATCTTCACATGTTAGGGAGATCTTGATGATTCATAACTAATTTCATTATTCCAGGTCTTGGAATTACGAAACCACAAGACTTAATGATATTCTTATTCATGTATAAATTTCCATGAGGATCTTTAAGTAATACCATATTTATTATCTAGGTGGTACATCTTCAATACCAGTGTCAGTTTTGAATTACATTGTTTCATACAAAGTGAATTACTACTGCGTTCTTCTGCTGGGAGCTCTGAAATAGAATTTCTTAATTTCAAATGCCTAAACAATATTATTAAAATCTATTATTATCCCATTTCATACTATTGCCATGAGTAGGCCTTCCTGATTAAGGAGTGGATTAGATTTCGACCTCAGAATCGGATTCAACTCCTCGAGCAACTCCTTCAAATCTCATATATGAATCCAGGTAGTTTAGAAATAATTAACAATAAAAGAAAAGAGTGACTCATCAGGCGTGGTTCCCTTCCTACTTATTTTCACGAGATGGAGAGAAAAATTATTAAAATCAATGATGAAATATAATCAACCATATCAATTCACTTGACTCAGACTGTAGCACCGATATAGTTAAACACAAGTCTTTATGCAGTTTTGATCTCGACTTTGCATAGTACCTAACAATACGACTCTCCTAAGGTTAATGTGGTGGTTAGTAATAAATTATTCAAACAAGCTAATTTTACATTTTTATTCTTCGCACAGCTCTATTTCCTACAACGAACTCCTGTTTGATGTATTCGAACTCCACCCTTTTATTTAAGCTCAATCAATTTGACGTTCATTTTTGAAGGCCATCCAGTTCTTTATAGGTGAATATAATCTGCCCTAGTGAAATAACCGATCTAAACTTCACTAGGTGCTTAATACCTCAAAAACGTACACAAATGTGTGTTACTGAATTGAGGATTATCAAGCAACCATATACCTACTACTACGTCATTTAGAAAAACATTTTCATAACTTTGGTCGAAATAGAAAGTACCATTTGGTCATTCTCATTTCGACACGATGACACCATACTCTGAAGATTTGGATCAATGGACAATCAACCATTCGACCCTCAGTAAAACTCGATATACATGTCGCATTTGAATAAAAAGTAAACCATGTAAATTGAAAATTGATTTTGAATGTCATTAGAGATGCAAGGTATTCAAACATTTTTAAAAATCGTCATCCCTTGATTGAATTGAGATCTCATCTCCTTCTGGATTTTGGGTGTTTCGAAGTTGGTCAAGAAGTAATGACTTCTAACTATTAAAGGAGGGTTTTTCTTTAAAGGGTTTACACCACACACTCCTAGTACCCAGGAGCGTATTGCATAGTCCAAAAACGTAGAATACAAGTCAGCCGATCAAAACTTTAACTCCTAGTCAACAATAAGGTTAAAAATTGAGTCTTGAGTTTATATTTTAATATCCAATGAGAGCGTATACCGCGAAAAAGGAGAGGTTCTCTTTATCTGATGGTCCGTGAAAGGGCATAATTGTCCACAGGCTGAATCTAAGGAAAATTAAATGGATAGATAACTTGAATTTATACTCTGCAAAGCAAAGGGAATGAAAACATTCATAGTATAGTTGAAAATTGAACGAAACGTTACACGTAGAGCATTAATTAATAATCACGATTCATGTTTATATGTCGCTTAGGGGAATAGCGAAAGCTGGTGAACCCAATAATCTTCTGCCGCTGGTGCCGGGAGCGATTTCGTACATGGGAGACCCCGCCACGCAATCCACGCTTAGGAGGAAGCAGAAGAGATTGGTAAGAGAGAACCCGGGAGTCCTAGTGGCGGTGGCCAAAGGAGCCAACCAGGCTGTGCAGGAGTGCCAGCATCAGTTCAGGAACAGGAGATGGAACTGTTCCACGCGCAACTTCTTCAGAGGGAAGAACCTGTTCGGCAAAATCGTTGATCGAGGTAAGCACTTAACGAATTGACAGCCTAGCTTTATACATGCGCTTCGTGAGTCACGCAGAAATACGGTGTATTTGCTAGGTAGCAACTGCAATTGTACAACAGGACAACCAACGCATAATCCAGTTAACTATACACATCCAATCTTGAAAACGTCTGCTATTTGTCAATCAACACCAACAAAGCGAATGCGAACTCAACACAAACACAATTTGACACCAATCAAATACAATCCTGTGGCCTGTAAGTTATTGCAATGTTTTAACACAACGATAAAAATTATTATTAATTTATAATAAAATAATCTATACTGCTCAACTGTCTGCCGATGGAAGAGTGTAGGCCATTTAGAATCATTGTACCAATTTTGATGAGAGCTCAAAACCCTTTTGGTGGGGGAGTTTTGACGTTTTGAATTAATTTTTATCAGTACGTGGTCCAGCAAGTCGTTCCATAACTTTCCTACGGGTTAACCGACCATCACGGAATTCAATAAGTTTATCCATATTTTCAACGGAGGGAAGTTTAAGAACAACATGCACGATGTTTTAGAGCTTCGGGCATCTTTTAAATAGCTGTTTTTTGGAGGAGTAATTAGCCCACATAAAGCTACCCTGTGTTGACAGCTCTTTACACTACTTACTAAAGTGTAACGTCATGCATTCAACTGGAGGGGTGCTTTTCCCCACACGTCACTCAAGGGATCGATGATTATGTTTGTTTAGCGGCAAATAGTAACGTGTGTTGCCCTTGTCCTGCTGCCCTGAGGGTGACAACGGCACTCTTAGACCCCCCTGGGCTTAATGAGAGAGGATTAGCCCTTTTTACTTTTGTCGAAGAGTGGTTCTATTCGATGCAGAAACCCGCACCTGGGATGACTAAAGGAAGGGCGTCGCTGGTCCAAGGGAGAAACACAGTTTTGCATAACATTGAAGCGACAAAAGACCTAGAAATGTCCGACCCCACATCACCCCTCTTTTTTTTCAATATAGCCACCTATGGCGGTGGTCTTGCTCAATTTTCACCGGTTTCGACAGAGCGTTCGATTCGGTTTCCACGCCGGTAATCCGAGATGGTATCGGACTCTGGTCTATTAGCCCGGAAGGGATCGTATAGTCTCGTGTTGTGCTGTCCCGCCATATTCATGTCCGAATTAGTGGACGAGAACAACATCATCATTGTCAAAGCCCTTGTCGTACCTTCTGTCAAAAGTCCAGCGCATTGTCCTGCGAGAAGTTCCCCCAGCTAAGCGACACATGGTCAGCAACGCGAACCCTTTCAAATTTCGTTCCGTCATTCATCTCACAATCGGACCATCAGACCCTTTTTGAACTTGATTAGATCGAATTATGCGACTCAATCAGATAATTTGATTCCACGAGATTTGTATGGCTAATCGTACATCACTGGTCTCTCAAAAGATCCCCTTTTGGCTTCCTACATAGATTATTTTGTCCTGGTCGTGATTTCATGACAGTAGTGATCTCATACGCACAATTTCTCACGTTGTTTTCAATCAAAGCGAAGCCCAAACAGTAAATTTCGTGGTTTTAACGAAGCTGCCCCCAAGTGTCAAGTCAAGAACGAGCTCGATTTATTGGCCTTTGAGGCAAAATTGACACAATAAGCAGTACCTCAGTAGAAATGAGAAAATCGATGTAAGGAAAGGGCTCATGAATATGCAGAAACACGGCTGTGAAACCTCATAAAACGTAGGAAGCAAAATCGCAATGCCTATAGATATTGTAATTTTTTAGTACTCGTCAGCGAAGAGTCTTTCGTCTTGATGAGTGACTCAAGTTGAGTTCTTACGGATTTTAATGAACAGAACTGTGCAAACATGACACATAATGGGTACCTTGAGTTGTACAAACAAATGAAGGGTCTTCGCTCCCCTAAGCACGCAAAGCACCTTCTCTAAGGCACTAGAGCTGCATATGAAGTGCCTAAGAGCCTTTGCAATTCACATCACAAATCCAGTGTTCCGCAGACACCATAAAATAGTACAATGCTGGTATAATTTATAGTTTATGGCACAATTTTGAATATTTGCTGATTACAATAAACAAGTAATATTGTTGTGGAGGCACGTACCTACTTGTCAAATCACACTGAAAACGCTTTTTTAACGCTCTTTCCTCCGTTTATACGTCGAAACAAAGAAATAAGCAAGTCGTTTTGCGGTTTACAGGCCTCGGGTCATTTGCGGTGAGGAGTTTCGAAAAAGTTATTCCATTCTCGGGAGAAATGATTCTACTAATGGAAACCAACTTGGTGGTCCTCGCTTCAACTCGTGAATGTGTCAAAGTTGGAGTTGTGCGTGTGACATACTGCTTGAGTCAATGAGCTGAATCAACCACAGGCATTTCGGGAATTCCACTTATTGCCTTCTCTTATTATTGTTATTCCCAGTTTGTGGGATCCCCGAAAATAAAGGTCCATACTCACCTGCTCAACTTTTACCTTACGGTGCACAACCATGATTCCTAATTAAACTTGAATAAAAAGCCTCAAAATGGATGATAAGCTGAATTCTTACCATCACTCATTTCTTGTTTGTTTCCCTTTGGTCGCACGTAATCATCGCGCTATCTATCGTTTTGTGTCAAATTAAATGAGAACATTAATCCTACATTTGTCCAGTTAGTCTTTGATGACACAGTCCACAGACTGGATACGTCCATTTCTTTGTTTTCCATTCCTGCCTGACCTTTTCCTACATCTTCAGGAGCTGATTTGAGCGGAATTTATGATGGAAATGTTGTTTGAATGCAAAGAAACGTGTTTTTTCAACGAAAATTGAGTGTTATTATTGAACTTTCAAAATATTGCATAATAAAGGCTTAAACGGGTCAAAACGTAAAATTTTGGAAAATTATCAAGTTTCTCTTAAAACTTATTTTTACGGAACAGGTTTGATATCGAATGAGTAGCAAAAAATTCCAGACAAAACCAGACGTTTGTAATCATATGAAAGCTTCATAATAGGCAATATAAAATGGGTACTAATATTACAAGATTGGTAATAACTATTTTTCTTCTCTTGTTCAACCGAACCACTCTTTGTCACCAAAGCTGCCCAGGAAGATCAGTTTGTCCAGGTATTTGGAAGAGCCACCACGCTTCACCACTAACGTAGCAAGTTACCTCCTACTTCTGAGAACTCAGAGTTTCAATATTGTTCAAAAATGGACGTTACGAAAATTTAGAATTATGTTAATCTAAAAAGGAAGTACTCATTCGACATCGATACTGCAGATTTTCTTTCGATACTAGTATAATATCGGATGATTCGATACCAGTAGTAAAGAAACAAAAGTATCGATACCTACCCATATCGGTAGCATCTGAACGTCCCTAGTCGCAGGGTCAGCCCCTGAAGTTTGGGACACGCCTGTAATTATATAAAATGTTCTGTACCTCCAAACCTGAATAAGATTGGCATCTCCAAGGGTATAAGCATCCGCTAGGTCCAGCTGAAAACACTGATGCGGCCTCTGTTGCGCCATCTCTCGAATCGCCTCGATATTCGGCAGATATTTTTCCATGTCAGCCAGCATAATATATCGACTGAATCATTAACTGTTCTTGCTCATTTGAGCCTGAGATGAGTCTTGCTCGGAAAGCGATGTCTTGGCTGAATCTAAAGGTCTCCAGATAACCACAAAAACACACTCCACATGCTCAGCTCCAAGATTGCACCTGGAAATTTTGGAAATGAAAACGCTGATAGACAAGCAAAGGAAGCAGTTTCAACTATTCCAGCAGTTTTCAATGAATACCCAATATTCTTCAGGAAAAGAACACCTCTTGGCATACTCGTTGCTGAATTCAACGCAAAATCTGTGATTTTTTGAATCGTGTCCCGAAATCCAATAAAAACGCAGGCCAGGATATTGGTGATTTCAGACTGGATTCATTTGAGACGTTTGTATCCCTATGAACCAATAGAGACCCTGGTTAGGAAATAAGAAATGGACAAAATATATTCCAGAGCCATTTTTTTCTTTTTTCCTCAGCAGCCAGTACACCCTGGGCTGAGGGACTTTATTCAACATTTGGAACGTTTGGGTCACCATGACTCCTCGGACTGGGAATATTCAGTGAACGCACTACCTGCTTAGCGATCAAACTTATTTGGTCCTCCACCACTGTGCACAGACATGCTCTGTACTCAAGAATGAGATGTCCTTCCTGATTTGGCTGTTGAACGACAAGTGATGATAACTCAGTTGGGCCGCGCGCACTTTTTCAAACATTTTTTTATCGAGTCCTCAACGCGGAAACGTGACTTGCGACATACACAGAATCTGAACCGCTTTGACAAACCTGTGTTCCTTTAATCAATGCGGCACGTCCCTCTTTCCAATCCTTGAGACCGTATACGGGAAAAACTTCTGTTTTATTTATTTTTTCTCATTTTATCCGTGTTTTTTTCCCCTCTCTAATCTCGTTTCAGATCTTTTTCAACGTCACTTTTACACTCTTCTTCTCCCATCTCTGTGCAATAGGGGTTTCCAGTTAAACCAACGATGGAGCACTTGGTGTTTTTGTCGCCAAGGCCTCTTACACGTGTTAAGGCACCTTGTGAGGATGGTCAAGCTTATAAGAAGCGAGAGGTAAAGAAAAACTGCGCGCACGAAGCCGTACTCTTCGGGACCTCACGCAAAAGATTGGTTTCTTGTGGTGTAACGCCATTTTCAGAAACCCATAAAAGTTAATGAAATGCGTTGTCGCTCGGGTGGGCGTGTCCTTGTACCAGTGAAGAGAATTCATTTCGTGGTTTCCGACTATGGACACTTGCATTATATGACAAGAAATGAAAGTGAAAGTCCCCACCAAGATGTTCTTTTACTAACACATTAATTTGAGCACCCAAATCTTAATGGGCGGCGAAAAGACCAGTGTAAGTCACAGGTTGCATGTTTCCAAAATTGGAGGTTCTCCTTTTAGTTCTGTTCTTTCTCCAGAGGCTCCAGCCCTTGGTAAACTGTCCCAAACAAATTTCTTACAGGTGGAAGAATATTTTATGTTCTCTCGCCTATTTCCTTCTCTCATCAATATAGAGCGATTATCTTTGTCTTCATTCGTAATACCTATTGGCGACATTTTGGCCTCAAGTTGAGACCAATAAAGTCACTCGCGACGAGATTGTGGAAATCCATTTTAATAAAAAACCTAGTTTGGAAGAACGTTGTCTATTTCCACGAAAATAATGAGTTACAAGTTGAATCGAGTTCGACCCTCACCAATGTTTGAGCCTTCTTTCATTTTGTCTGCCTTGGCATTGGTTGATCCTCCATATCCCCTTCACCTCTCTGAGCCAATAGGATTCTCCTTTCACTTATATCTGCTTCAATCTGATTGGGTATGACTTTCACTTTCTCGACCAATGGGATTCAAGCTCCCTTTCATCTGTGACAAGCTAAGCCATGCTCTCAGTGATGTACCTTCAGTTATTGTTTGAGGAAATAGACAACGTTCTTCCAAACTCCATTTTTTACTCAAGTTGAGGATAAGGAAAAACGTTGTATGTTGCTCAGAGAGGCATGTTCAAGTATGCACTGCAATGCTCAGTAGTTCTTCAGAACTGAAGAAACTTTCCAAAAGACGTTCTTAGAATGTTTTTCCCGCCACTCAGTCAAATGACAGTAGTTATTTATCGGTAGTCACAATTATTTATGCGAGGGATTAGTGACAAAATTGTTTCTCCACGGATCATAATGAGGTTTTTAATTTCCGTTGAGTGACAAATCTCAAAGTTAGTCTCCAATCTCTTAGTAATTCCAAAGAAGTAGTTTCAATAGGATTTCGTAACGAACTTCGAAGCCCTTGTTCTTTTTAAACGTAGGACCTCAATATTTTCTACAATTAATATCTTGACTTATTCTTGTAATAATTAGCTTGGCTTATATCTCTTTTGCTTATGTTAAACCATGTTTAGAGAGCCTTTTTCTTTGGTTTCATCTTCTTATCCCTTTAACTTCTCTCAGCCAACGAGAGAAAACGGAGTTTTTTCTCTTCATTGGCGAGATCTTCCTACAACTACGTTTTCATCTGGTTAGGCAAAGCGAAGTAAACAACCATTTCAGGTTGAATTTTTGTCCGACTACCATTTTTGGCGTTGTGGACTTCATCAGCCGTCTTTTAAAGAGAAAATCAGAATTTGTTGGTTATGAGGTTTTTGATTTCACCAATTTCAGCATCTGGTAAAGTATTCCTCTTACCCCCCTCCATTTTTCTCAACGAATGGCATTCAAGTTTCTACGTTTTAAGAATGGCATTTGGTTGAAAACATGAACGATATCTAGCAACATTTATGAAATTTTGTCCTTTAATATGCGAAGACAAAAAATTTGAACATGGAGATAAAATTTACTAGTATCTCTTGTCTGAGTGAGATATCTGTAACAGATTCGTGGCGGAGTTCATTTGAGGAGCAAAAATGTTCACCCAAATTATATTTTTGAAACAATTTCCTGCAACCTTTTTAACCTTATTAAGTGGTTGGAATGAATGAAATCGGGTGGGAAATAACTGAGAAAAATCACGAAAGATGTGATTATTAATGTTCTGTTCACTCCTGCAATTCTATGAGCTCCCTTTCACTTCGTCTACCAATGGTACCTACCTATTCAAGTTCCCTTTCACATAGAACTAGGCAAACTACGCTTTTTCTGATGTATCTTGAATGTTGATTGTTGATGAAGAAAATTATTTACCAATTTTCGTGGAGATATACATTTTCATGACTTCAGTTTTGTTGTACCTACTCAGCAAAATCTGAGTTTTGGCTCATAAGATAGAGGTTTGTTTGGAGGTGGATGGTGATAACCTGGCTGCAGTAGGTTTCGTTTGTAAAAATTCACGAGAAGATAACTGATGCATTTTTGGAATCCGTGACGTCGAAACGAGAGCAGAGTGGCCCCATTATATTAATAGTTCGCTGCAAGGAGAACGGTTCGGAGAGGCGACGAGTTATAATTTTTAATGGTTCGAACGGGTTAAAATGGGTTTGTTGGGGATGGCGAGATATCGTAATTTGTGTGGTAATTTGGGGGATGGCCGGTAGAGGGGACCACCGGGTGAGGTCATTTAGTCGGGCGCAGCTTCTTATTTCGAAGGCCGACTTGTGTGGAAGGGCAGAGCGGCCAGCGGTGGTTCCTGGCACTAATGTCTCAATATTCCTCTCTTCACGCCCCGTCCTTTCATCTGAGGCCGGTACAACAAACACGAAGGCGCTGAGGCCTGAGGCCTTTCGTGGGGTACAACTGGCGCAGCGGCGGCTTGTCAGGGCGGGCAAGTGAGGCACCTTGTAAATCTCAGCCAGCTGAACGTAAAAAATATAAAAGTAGGTAAACTGAACTAATTATTAACATATAAACATAAATTGAATTTAGTAAGGAAAAAGTCCATTCATGCAGCATGAGTTAATGAGCGAATTTTCAAAGAAATCTTCAAAGCTTTGATCAGGAAAGTCGAGTTGTTATCTATATGAGAGAGTAATCAGCCTTGTAGATGTGGCACATAGCACGATTAGTTGAAATTATACAAAAAACCCCAAGGTTAAACATTTTAAAAACTAAAAAAATACTCTCCTATTTACCCCAAACTTATAGAGTTCCCACTCGTAAATTGCTTTCTCCCTTATTTTTTATATACCATACCAACATACTGTATGCTCAGGATATGTATTATTAATTTTAGTAGTCCATAGTCATGTACCTCGTCATAACAAACTCATAGAGTACCCACAGGTTTATTTTTTTTCGATTTTGAAAACAGTGCTTCCAGAAAGTTTAGGGACGCTGGAATGAGTGTCCCTAAGCTTTCTGGAAGCACTGTATACCATACCAACATAGTGGATATGTTCTGAAGATGATGAGTTAATATTCATGTTCTCGATTCACGAACTCATTACCACTGGACCTTGTATGCTGAAGAGCAATTTTAATGTAGTGAAAGTCAATGGACTTATGAAAGAGTAATGCGTAATAATTGTGAAGTAAATATCTAGATAGTTACCTGATGTAAAGTACCTCAAACATAACTAGTTGATGTATTCAAAAATAAATGCTCTAAAAATAATCTTATTAATGTCTGGTAAATCAGGATCAGCGTAAAATGTCTAATTGTTCAACTGCAGACATAGAAAACTTTTGGAATTGAGCAAGAAAATTAAATTTCAACCCCTTTCAAAATTTGATGGTTTACGTTTCAAGGTACGTAGAATCCAAAAATCGAATACAAATTTTTCGTCCTTATCCGTATGCGGCTCTTTCCTTAGTAGCCATGGACCGATTTTGATGAAATTTGGTATATGAGCTTCATTTGGGATCTAATTGTACCTATGAGGTTTTGGTTGATATTCACTTCTAAGGGGCGAAAAAAGGGGTCGTTGTTTGCACCAATTTAACATAGAATTGAATTTTTGGATCGCATGTAACCACTCAGAACTCTGTAGGACCATCCCTTCGCTTACTCTTAAGGGTTGAACTCAAAATTAGTCAGAAATCTTACTATTGTGAATTGCAAAAGATGTTCACCGACGGAAATAGGTCAATACTCCGTTCAAATTTTTAGCTGTTCAATTGTTTGTTCATCGAATTGAGTTTCATGATGTTCAGTTGTGCTTCCCTAGCAATCAACAACTAAACAATAATGTTTTGCTGGTAAGTTTTTTCTGTTCCAAAATAAACTTTATAGTGACGCTAGCTTGAAAATATGGTTTTCAAGTATTGCCACTGGCAAAGCTGTGCTCTTTCGTGGAGTAGTTAGGATTTGGAACTACTGATTGAATTCGAGATTGCAACTGGAGTTTATTTGTTTATATTGATTTTGACAACCCGAGGTGGTTATGACCTACAGGTAGATTCAAAGATACCCGTGATGAAACGTTGGTAATTAATTTTTTCAAAATTCAAGTTAGCCCTCACGTGTTCGACGTCCCTCCGTATTTTCTAATTTGATTTTTCATTGCCGAAAAAAAGTTGTGTAATTTGTATAAAACTAATGAAGGCCGGGGAGAGGCGGGGTAATTGATTAGAAGGGGGCGATGTGAGGTGAGAAGAGGCGGTTGGGCGCGTGATGAAGACGTCAGGAGGATGATAGGCCGGTTCGTGTAATGATAGCGGGGCATCGGATAATGATAGGCGACCCCGGCAGCCTCTTTCGCTACTCCGGACCACACAGGCCGGCCCCGAACTCCCGACTCCCCCCCCCCCCCCCACAACGGATTTTGAGTACGGAGAGGAGACCCGGTTTTGGGCACTGTTAACTGACCTGGGGTTATTGGGTAAATTGGCTCAGAGGAATGAGCGAATTTTTCAAGTACTACATTACTATCCAAGTTTTTGCAACTTACGATCTTTGATAAATTTGTATTTTTGACCTCTTTATTCTTATACTTATACCAGATCTCAATATTAAATTTGTTATTTCCACTAAAATCCTCAAAAAAATACTTCTTTGTCCTATTTTTGTCAAAAATTTGACCTCGGCTATTATTATATTAGGCCAAAGAACACATCCATTAGCTATGATAAATGTTTTGGCACCTGACTTTCTTCGTTACAAAACATTTTGGCATCTGATTTTGCTTCCGAGTCTACCAAGATAGCTGAAGCTTTGTTTTCACTTTTCAAGGATGAAAAAAAAAGTTCTCCGAAATCAAAATTTTCACTCGCGTTTTGCGTTTAGGACCTTTCTGAACAATTTTGGTTCCGTGTCTGTCTGTATGTGTGTCTGTCATGAAATCCATTACGAACATTACTCATTACGAACATTTTGGCACCTACTTTCCTCGTCACGAATATTATTGTCACCCGAATTTCCTCGTTACAAACATTTTTGCACCTGAATTTCTTTGTTACAAACATTTTGGCACCTGACTCTATCGTTGAAAACATTTAGGACTTATCTCCTTACAAATACGAGTCGTATTTGGCGCCTGACTTTCCTCGTTACGAACATTTTGGCACCTTACTTTCCTAGCTATGAACATTTTAGCACCTGACAATCTCGTCGAAAACATTTGGCACCTGACTTATCTTCTTACAAAATATTTTGGCAGCTGACTTTCCTCGTTACGAACATTTCAGCTCCTGGCTATCCTCGTTACGAACATTTTGGCACCTTACTTTCCTCGTTACGAACATTTTGGCACCTTACTTTCCTCGTTACGAACATTTTGGCATCTGAATTTCCTCGCTGTGAACATTTTGGTACCGGAATCATCTTGTTACGAACATCTTAGCATCTGACTGTCTCGTTGAAAATTAGCACCTCTTATCGAACATTTTGGCACCTGACTTATATTGTCTGAATTTCTCATAACGAAAAGTTATGGAACGAAGTCACTTTACGTAACAAGTTCAAAACACTCAATTCACGTCCTATTTTACGAAATAATTACCTGGTAATAATACTTAGTGTTAACACGAATTACCTTAATAGGGAATCTTTCCTATTTACGAAGATTTTTACTCGATGAACTTCACTGAAAAAGGACAATTTCACGATGAAGTTGGCTTTTTATGACCTGCAACCTTTTCAAAGGTTTGCCATCGCTTTGCAAAAATCCTTACAGATGAACATAATAGTAAATAATGATGTATTATTTAGCTCATTGGAAATCTGAACCTCTTTGGTGTAGAAACGCTTTTTAATCAAAATGTACAACGAATATTTTATTATTAATGTTTGGGGTGAATTATTTGCAAATGTATTCCAACAGGATCTACATCCTCTTGAAAGATGTCCTTTCAAGCTGTAGAAGTTTTGCTTATTAGGGGGATTTCTTGTATGAGCATGCGCTTAGACTACCATCAGTTCGGGTGTCAATAAATTGTTGAGGGATCTTTTAAATCCAAATCTACTCGATCCCACAAAATTTCAATTCAAAAACAGATTTGAACGACTTGAGAAATTATTTGTAAGAGGATTTCACGTTTCCGCATGCGCTTAGGCTACAACCTGTCTGAGGGTCCGTGAAATTCATCGAGAACCATCTAGATTCAGTACAAGGCCTGAAAATGTCATCAAATTTTGGAACGTAATTTTGTATCGTTTTCCCCCTTTATTATGATTTGCAGAACCTATGACAGACTTGAAACCATAGTTATTCAGGAAGTCGTAATACTAGGTTGACAATTTTGATTTTGATGTATTTTTGTTCATCTTAAATAAGTTAAAATGATGTATGGAAATAGGAAAATTTTGAATTGTCTCTTCTTTTTGGCATGAATTATTACCATGTAGCGTCATGGGCTGTACGAGTACCTACTCGTATGTACCCAAGTACATCTATTCCTAGCAGTGTTAGTGCAATTGTGGTTCAAACTAAATCAATCACCACGCCAGGCCGAACCAGTTTTTGCCATCATCAGTTACATATTCTGAGACCGATAGATACCAAAGGCACAGTGTGCTCTCAGAGTCGATCCTCGGTCTCACAAGAGGTCGAAGCTCGAAAGCACCTTTCGAGGATGAAATTTAGTGCCGGCATGTGAGAGTAGATTAATGACGGGGCATAAACCCTGCATCAAGAGGGAGAATATCGCGAAGCTAACTTTAGTGGGGGTCCCCACCTGGCAGATGTTATGGCTTCATCGGTGTTCCTCCATCCTCCCTTCTTCAATGCCCTTTCTCTTCTCGGCGTTAATCGCGGATGGAGAGAAATGAAAGAACGAGAAGAAAACTATAATACCTCCAGTTCAACGTTCTTGAGTGTTTTCTGTGTAGGGAAACAGTAAATCATGCATTCGAACTGCAAGAAATTCTCCTCAAACTTACTTCTCCCTTATGATTTCACGATGGACTGCGGGAATTGTAGCATCAACATCTTAAGGAGATCTCTTCGTTTTGACTTCCAATCTTACACCTGAAGACTGATGCCTTAAGACTCATAAATTTTACATTTTGGCTCGATATTCCCTGTTAGGATGAACGTATCAAGCTGTATGATACGACTCTGAATCATTGCAATGGAATTACTTGCAGAAATACTGACTTATAGAAAATCTGGAAAATGAATTCAAATTAAATTTCTTGTATTATATTTCTTGATGTATGTAACCAGTCCCTGTGGCTGCGCTCTAGGAAGCGACCATCTTTAATATCCTCAACATTCTTCCTTGTGAGGTCATAGGGTAGTCCAGAAAAGTAAGCAATAAATAGGGTTGAATAAACATTTCGAGCGTTGCATGGCAAAAGTGACCAAGTTCATTTTCCCTAATATTGAGGTTTTAGAGCTTCAGATAACACATAAGCCTCCCCTACAAGCTAGAATTTTTAACTTCTCGATTATCGAACTATAAAGAACCCTTAAAGTATCCCCACTCACCCCTTTTCAACCCTATTTACATTCTTCTGGCAGAAATCACCAAAACAAAAAAAAAAAACATCAAATTTTTAAATAGTTGCTAAGGACGCAAAACTGAGTACAACTCGAAGAGTTTAAAAATTAAATTAGGCCTCTTGCGATTCACACTCGTGTTTCGCATTTGTCGTAAGTCCGACCCTAGAGCCAGGTGGTCTCTAAAAATTCAATACTATTTAAAATTGGCGAAAAAACGTCACCTTTATTTCGAGCTAGGGCACTTTAAAAAATTTCAACCCTTAATTTTCATCCACGATTGACATTTTCAACTGATTGACATCAATCAAAAGCTTCGCGGCACAGCTAGACCTCAAATGGAGCCCATATACCAAATTTCATCAAAATCGGTCCAAGGGAACTAAGGAAAATTTTTTATTCGATTTTCGGATTCTACGTACCTTGAAACGTAAACCAACAAATTTTGAGGGGGTGTTAAACATTTTTTTTCTTGGTCGATTCCAAAGGTTCATTATTGAAAATAATAAACCAAAACAATGAAATCGAGTGTCTAATAGTCACTCCTGCCGGCCAAAATATCGTAAATCCGTTAGTTGAATTGAAGGCCGAAGCGGCAAATTTGTGATGGCAGACTGTGATGGTAAGTTACCAACCGTAGGACCAACCGTTCACTCCTTGTAAGCACTTACATGCATGCAGGCCGAATAATTTAAGCAGATACACGAGTGTGCATGCTTATTTAAATTCTTATTTGTTTGCCTGTGCGATTGCAACCAACAAGAAGTTGTCAGGAGCCCCAACGACGTCATCTCACAATTCGCATTTCATAAATATTTCATACAATTTCACAATAATTCGTAAAATAAGGAAAACGGCTTCAGTTTTGTTAGAACATTGTTCAGATGAGATTAATTTGTTTAGACTATTTTGTGTTCAAATCTTGAACTGTAGTAAAATCAAAATACAAACGTTCTTGTTTTTATTGATTTTACCTTGGAAGTAATTGAAGGGTATTTGAGGGGAGTAAATTTTATGGAATTTACTCTCCTCAAATACCCTTCAATTACTTACTACAATTACTACAAGAAAGGTGATTAAAAATCGGGCCCGAAACCAATTTTACATCTGAAATTCAATCTGAAGCCAAGAAAATTTCTCAGTGGCAATTAATTAATTACAGACAATCCATATTATTTCGTTTTCAATTTTATTTCCTTCGAATCAATCAATTTTTTTCAATAAAGAATATTCGTGATAGCTGCAAATCGAGTTTGATGTTTGGTGCTGTTCTGGAATACGAGGGTTAGGGCAAGGTACCTGACTTCCTTCACCTATTTTACGATTATAATTTTGTACATTTATGAGGTGAAATCAAGAGGAATAAAACTCATAAACCGGACCAAAACCATGAATTCCGGGCGATTTTTACCTAATTTTGAATAAATTCCATGGAATTGAACGGTTTGGGATCATGAACGGTCTCTCAACTCTCAACTTCTGGGTATGTTCCAACTTGGTACTATGAAAAGCCACTTCTGCAAGCTGCCTTGACGTTTTATAACCGTCGTGTTAGCGAAATTCAGTGACCACCCTCCGTGGCAACTTCTCTTCTCGACTGTCCCTCAGAATGCGACCTCATTATCCACGGAGGGTGACAGGGACAGAATCTTCCAGTAGCCCTACTATTGTGAACTATTCGTTACCTGAGTAGAGCGAATGAGACAGTAAAGTGTTCGAAATTATGTCAGCTTCTTTCTCTAAGGACACTTTTACGGCCTCTCAGGGCAGATCCCTTGTCCGTCACTTTCATTGTTGTTTGGACGTTGTGACGAAGTGATGATTCAAGCTTCTGCATTGAATACCCACACCTACTCAACAGCGTAAATGAGATGAAAAACGCTGCAAATTATTACACAAAGGTTCATTATTTTTCTGTGTAGATCTCTCGCCTGCAAAGAACACAGCTTGGCCATTGTCACTACCTACCAACCATATTTTCGCTTGACAATACAGCTTAGTATGAAGAAATAAACACTTAATACTCAATTCGAAGAAATATAGAGAGTTGCGGGTGCCTTCATTAGAAAATTTGATTACTGTTCGCTAAGGACGCAAAACTGAGTACAACTCGAAGAAGCCAAAACCTGTCGCATTTTGGTCAGCTAAAATTTGAACGGAGATTTGGCCTCTTCTGCGATTCACACTCGTGTTTCTGATTTATCGCAAGGCCAAACCCTAAGTTCTCGTAGGGAGCGAAAGGCTGGTCCTACAGAGCTCTGGGTGGTCTCATTCGATTCTAAAAATTCAATACTATTTTAAATTGATGAAAAAAACAATACTTTCATATCGAAAGTTTTCGAGCTAGGGCGTTTTGAAAACATCAGCCCTTATTTTTCAACTCTTAGAAGTGACTGACATCAACCAAAAGCTTCGGGGCACAACTAGACCTCAAACGGAGCCCATATACCAAATTTCATCAAAATCGGTCCATAGTTTCTAAGAAAATTGCCGCGTACGGCGGACGGACGGCAAAATTTATATTCAATTTTCGGATTCTACGTACCTTCAAACGTACACCAACAAACACTGAGGGGGGGGGGGGGATGAACATTTTTTTCTTGGTCGATTCGAAAGGTTCATTATTGAAAACAATAAACTTAAAGGACCCTTCCTATGAAGAATCCGAACTGCTAAATGAAAAGACCTCTTACTTGATCAAAGTTATGTGTAGGTACCTTTAATATCAGTAAGTACCTAAATGCCCAAATAGTTAGATTTGTACAAAGGAGGCACATCTTGTGTTCATGCAAGTGTGGATGCATCTTGTGTTCGAAACTCACTACCTATCAGATTTACAAATTATAATTTACTATTAATTATCACTGTTAGTTCTTTTCACTTGATCGGGATTAGGGTCAACTGAAAAACAACACCTTCTTCGCCGAGCTTTCGGTAGATATATTACCTTCTTCAGGGCTCGAAGGTTGTCTATTTAGTGACACCACCAAAAGTCCATAAATAAGGAGAAGGTGGAGACGCCACCATAATTATAGAAGATAAATTTACGGTAAATGAAGAAATTAATTAAAAACACCGGCTTTAAAAAAAAAAAAAAAAAAAGCCTGTGTTTTTAATTAATTTCTTCATTTACCGTAAATTTATCTTCTATAATTATGGTGGCGTCTCCACCTTCTCCTTATTTATGGACTTTTGGTGGTGTCACTAAATAGACAACCTTCGAGCCCTGAAGAAGGTAATATATTTACCGAAAGCTCGGCGAAGAAGGTGTTGTTTTTCAGTTGACCCTAATCCCGATCAATTGACATAGTACGTTTTGTTGGGTCGATCTACATAGTTGCTGTTCTTTTCACTTGTTTGTGGCTTTTCCCTTTTTTCCATAATTTTTTTTTTCTGGATACGTTCCCTAATCCTCTCCCCTGGCTTCGGCCCTGCTGATGGTCCCTTCAGGTCCTGAAGCTCAAGTATCTCTAAATAGGGGTTTTAGGTCGAATATTTGGTATCCTCTCGTGAATTGTATTTGTTAACTTTCTCCTCGCAAGTCCGGTCAAGTACGACCTCAAAACTCAGAGCCGTACGCAAACAAGTCTACGACTAGTTAAAAAGGGAAATGGGATTTCTTTCCCAGCCTCAAGCATCTCCCTTTGGAGCGAACAACGGAACCTCGACAACAGCTTCCTTTTAAAGAGCCTCAACAATAATGTAACCCAAGTCGCCTATACTTAAGCGGAACTGCATCTGAAATGCTGTCAATGGGAGAACGGGTTGAGGTTTGGCGGAAGGCACCCCACAGCGGCCAGACAATGGTCCGAGTGGCCTAAATGCCTCAGACGTAAATGGTCTCTTCAAGGCAGAGGTCTCTTTCAATGAGCTCCAAGGGAAGAAGTTAGCACGCCCAGTTTCTTAACACGTAGCGATTAGGGATTGTTAGCCATAATCTTCCTTCTCAGCAAGCTTCCTATTCTTGCATTACACTATAATTATATTGCCCCTGCTAGTTGTTGGGCTTCCAAAACCGGTGCCGGGAGAGACAGCTTTCTACGCGCTTGAAATTGCATCCTCCGCCACCCGCTTTTTCTCCCTTCTCAAGGCTAAATATTGACTAATAAATCTTCCAATTTTTACTTCCTCATTCCTCATTTCTACTTTCAATGAGGAAACACCCTCCCTTAGCTACTTGGATCTTTTATCTTGGAATCTATTTTCAAATAGGGACGAAACATTTGCAGTAATAATCGATTTTACCACAGATTTTGAAATCGTGAAACGAAAATCATCCAGTTGGCAATATAATTTTGGAAAAAATACAATTTTGGAGCCCCATCATCCCATCATAACATGCTTTTGCTGAACCAGAAAAAGAGCACTTATACAGGGTCCGGCAGAATGGTCGGACGTTTTTGAAAGAATCATAACCTCGGTGATTTTTACTCAAAAACAATTTTATTGACAATTTATTGGATCCAGAATTTCAAAGCATTTGAAAAATCACGTTAGTCAGGGGGCGTCCTTTCGCGAATAGAGATGGCATATCGAATGAAATATATCGATATACTGATCAAATGATATATCGTCAATGAGATATCGATACATTCGATATATCGGAGGAAATATATCGATATTTCGATGTATCAGAAGATCTACTAGGAAAAACGTGCTGAAGTAGGTAGGTGAATTTAATCGTTTTAAAACAATACAAACATCATTAAGGAAAAACTTGTCGAAGTAAGTAGATAGGTGATTTGAAACGTTACTAACACGTTTTTGGAAGAAATATATCGATATACTCGAAATATCGGAATACAAATCTACTTGGGAAATACGGTTGAAGTTAGTATTTAACCAACTTTAAAAAGTTATACTGGGTATGAATCATCGAAATTCATAGTTTGAAAACTGAAAAAGTTCAAAAATGTCATGGTTTCAGAACACAAGGTTTTCGGAGTTGGAAATTTTGGGGAAAAAACTATCCTCAGGGGTGCTAAAAACTTATAAAATATCGTGGATACCCTCGCCATTGCAATATTACATTTATAAATTGACTGGGGTATACTATAGGCATGGTCCATTAAAATTGAAAAAAATGGTTGTGAAAACCTGCTTCACTTCGTATAGTAAGTAGTTTTAATTTAGACGCGGCTCCATTATTTTTGGCTCAAGTCAAAAAATTGAGCTCTGAGCGCCACTGTAGGTGTAAACCATTCATGTACAAAATTTGGAATACAATTACATGATTTTTAACACAGGTACAGTCCTCATCCACTCATGTTAATATTAATTTTTAGGACGTCCCACAGTAAGACTTGGGCGTCCTTATACGATCGATCTGGGGTCAAGTTGGACAACACTCAACAGAAAAAAAAAATAACCACACAGTAATCCGTTTTAGACCATTCTGAATCCAAATCCGCGAAAAAAACCTGTGTATGTCTGTGTGTGTGTATGTGTGTGTGTATGTGTGTGTGTAACAAAATCTTGTGTACTCTGCACAGGCCTTAGTTCTCAACCGATTTTCCTGGTTCTTTTTTTGTTCGTCGCGGAAAACTATCTAGTTGTGCACTACGTCGCCGGAATTTCGAATTTTGCCTTTTAAGGGGGGGAAAGGGGGGGTTAATGCTCAAAAAACGTGCGTTTTTGGGCATAATCTTGTGTACTCTGCCCAGGCCTCAGTTCTCAACCAATTTTCGTGGTTCTTTTTTTCTTCGACGCGGAAAACTATCTAGTTGTGCACTACGGCGCCGGAATTTCGGATTTTGCTTTTCAAGAGGGGGAAAGGGGGGGTTAATGCTTAAAAAACGTGCGTTTGCGTGCATAATCTTGTAAAATCTGCCCAGGCCTCAATTTCCAACCGATTTGCGTGTTTCTTTTTTTGTTTGACTCAAATAACTTCCGAGTTGTACATGATTTTACCAGAGTACCAAAATTCGCAAGGGGAGGGGGTGAGTGGGGGATAATATTCACAAAATATCCGATTTTTCAATATTTCGGTTCCTTTACTGCTTACTAATTGTACCCAAGTTTTGAAATTGAGGAAAAATTCTCATTATACCTCCGGATTGTCATGAATTATTCTCTGTACCACCATGGAACTAATAGTGGTGCCACCATGGTGCCAGGACATGGTGCCATGATGCCATAAACCGCTTATTTCGTGTTTTTTTTTTTTTTTGTTGTGTTTCACCTTGAATACGGATGTGAACTTCGACGGACTTCCTACCAAAACTAACAGATGAAAGTTCAATGTTACGACGTATTTCCGCTTTGGTGCCAGACTGGGATGTGGTGGGGGGGGGGGGGTGAACTCGAATTCGCATGTTGGGTATCGTAAATCATGGATTTTAAAATGCTCTTCAGATTCGAGGCTCCCATGCCGCTAGAAATGTTAAGGTGGATAATGGTGGGGGGGGAGGGTCAGTATTTCTGGCCTAAAGTAATAAATAAATGACGTCGAGTGAAACAGTTTTATCACTTACCAACTGGTTAAACTGATCTAATGCTTATCCAATGGGACGTCCCCTGGAATGCATGCATTACTAAACAATATGTTTACTTGTTGAAAACAAGTCCCGATATTATCGGTAAATATTGACCGATAATATGTTTGTCCATATCGATATATCAACCGTAATATATCGATATTTTTCATATATCGATATATTGTTGCCATTCCTATTCGCGAAGACTACTAGTGTCTTTCTTGGAAGTTTTGACAATTCTTTCCAACGTTAGGTACTTTCTCAACTGCGACGACTTGCGGAATTGCTTCCTTCAATTCCTCCAATGTTCGAGCCTTGTGCTGGTAAATGTCGTTTATGGGTGAAGCATACTTTGGATAAATGATTTGGATTACCGCACAAGTCGCATAATTTTCCTGTTGCTGGGCATGTTTCACTCTTTTCATGTTGTCTCCTACCACGTTTATAACAGTGCTTACCTCTTACAAGTACAAATTTTCTCTTCGTATTGTCATTCCGGTCTTTTTTTTGGTTTTTGCTTTCGTTTTTACTTACTTTGTTGACAAGCGATGACTAACAGGCATTTCGGACAAGCTCTTTTGTTCATTGCGTCCTTGTTCTAGCTTCTTGGCCAACGCTTCAACTTGTGCTAATTTGTGGTTGTAACCCGGGAAAGCTTTGAGGAGTTCATATTGCCAGTCTGCATTATTCATTCAAACGATAACCTGGTCTCGCACCCTTTCCGAAAGTGAAGTGCCATATTCACATTTCCCAGCCAATGCTCTTAAAGCATTGATATATCTTCCAATGTTTTCCTCCTCATTTCTCTTTCTTAGCGTGAATGCAATCCGGTTGTTTGTAACTGCATTTTCTAGAACGTAGTAGTTATGAATGGCATGTAGCAACTCTTACGTTTTTTCACCAACCCTATCTGGGTAGAAGTTGTCAAACAACATACGAAACGTCTGAGATCCCAGTTTGGTCAGCAGAAGCTCTCTTCTATCTTCTTCATCCTGTACCCGTGCTACCTTCAACTCTAGTTCGAAGTACGGAAGATAGTACTCCCATCCTTCAGTATCTGGATCTAAAGTTCGAATATTATCTTTGGGGTGCCTTCTTGAATCTTCCTGGGTTGACTCATCACCCCCACCTCCTAAAGACTTGTCTTCTATTCGTTCGAGGCATCCTTTGTCGCCAGTGTAGCAACTTCAATATAGTCCTTATCTTATATTAAGGTGACCGATTGAACTCAAGAATGCGAATGAATATATTTTGGAGATTTCCATCACTAACAACAGTACACCATGTGATTAGCAATCAATAATAGTGTACTGTACAACGGTAAATACGTGCTTTGAGGTGTCTCCATAGAAAAAAGTCGCATATCGCCAAATCTGGGGGCCGAGGAGGCCAATGAACGTCACCAAACCTGGATAAGGCGGCCAGGGAAGAGAAGATGAATAATATTCATTGTTGGTCTGGTGCTCCTGGTGGTCTTTTCCTCATCAATGCACCTCGTGCTTAAACCCAACGAAGAATGGTGTTTCGAGAGGGAACAATCCGATTTCGGTGGATATTGAAATAACGACGAAACTCATGATGAGCGGCCGTGACAGAATCGTTATTATCATAGAAATGCTACGACCTCCCGAATAAAACAGTCCCAGCACAAGGCTCAAACATTGGAGGAATTAAAGGAAGCAATTCGAGTGGAAGTCATCGCAGTTGAGAAAGCAACGTAGGAAAGAGTGGTCGGAAACTTCCAAGAAAGACTCCAGCAGTCTTCGCGAAAGAAAGACGCCCCCTGACCGATGTGATTTTCCACGCATGCTTTGAAATTCTGAACCCAAATATGTCAATCAAATTGTTTTTGAGTAACAATTACCGAGTTTATGATTCTTTCAAAAACGTCCGACCATTCTGCCGGACCCTGTAAAATCCTCTGGTAAAGGTTTAAGTTGTTGCCTATCACTGTATTTCCCAAAAAGTGATCACCAGGGTGAAGTTACGTTTCGAAGTAGGTAGGAGAAAACTAACTTTTTGCTTCCGAGTCTACCAAGGTAGCAGAAACATTGATTAGGTTCTTTCGGTAGTTAGTTTTTTAAGTAGCTAACGTGACTGATGCCTTCAATCAATGTGTGAAAAGCCCTCCTACCTACAGTCCATAGTTATGCTTTCGAAGTGGCAAAAATGAAGTACTAATGTCCTTTGAGACCATGCACAGCCCATTAAAACAACCCCAAAAGGCCCCCCTGGGACCTCAGAAAAAAAGGTGAAGAATGACCCCCCGGGCGGAAAATTATAATTTTATACGGTGGCCTGTCATCAGCTCTGACCGTCTTACCTGCCTTCGGACCCCACACCTGGAGTACGAAAAGAGGTCATCATTTTGTCGATAAAGGCCTTTTGAGACCTCTCGTCCAGCACTCATGTTCCTCTTCCCATCACTTTCGCCCCTACAACTCCATTCATCGTCTCCAGCCGAGCACGGAGTCCTCTCAGGAAAGGTCCAGTACAGGCTCTGGGAAAAACCGTACAGTTTGTTAGCGAACAACATGAACCAAACTGGACAAAATCAGCGCGGACAAGATGGAAATTCAACACTTGAGTTTACATGAGGCCCATTGTGACGACCGTACAACAATATTCCGAGCTCTGATTGAGTTCTAAACTTCCTGCTGAGGTTTTGTTCTAATGAGTGAATAAGACCGAATGGGTGCAGTCTTATCTACTGGACTGTAGATAGATATAGATTTCTATACCTACGATATATCGAGCTCTTGTTGTGCCGCGAAGCTTTTGGTTATCGTCAGTCACTCCTAAGGAGTGAAAAAAAAAGGTTTTGTAATTTTAAAATCACTCTTGCTCACCTAAGATGGAATTGCATTTTTAGATTTTATGAGGCCAGCCAGGACAAACCGTTCGCTCCCTATGTAAGGACTGAAGGGTAAACTTGAAATAAGCCATGAATATGAGTGTAAATCGCAATAGACTGATCAAATTCATTGAATAGAGTTAGCCGGTTAGAACATATTTGTTCGTTTCTTTCAAAAGTTTCATGTCACTCAGTTGGGTTTCCTCAGCAACCAAGAATAAAATTTTCTAATGAAGGCACCCACAGCTCTCGGATAGCGATGTTATTGCTAGCAGGGAGTATTCATTGAAAAGACCAGTTCCATGCAGAACTATACAGCAAAATAATAAACAATTGTGTAGTAATTTGCAACGTTTTTGGATACATTTTCATTTATTAGATAGACATATATTTACAACCATAAGTTACCCAGTGCAGTAATTCCGATCATATTTTCGTGTTGAAATAAGTTATTCTCTTTGAACACTAACAAAACCTGCGTGGTACCTACCAGAAACAAGTTGAAAACTGAAGTACAATTCGAACGAATAAAATCACTCGCGACGAGATTGTGGAAAACCATTTTAATAAAAACGGAGTTGAGAAAAACATAATATAAAATTGTAAAGTAAACAACCATTTCAGGTTGGATATTCGCCCGACTGCCATTCCTGGCGTCGCAGACGTCATCAGCTGTCTTCCAAAGGGAAGATCAGAATTTGTACCGATGATTTCGCTTATGGCTTCCCATTGCCTTATCTGTGATGGGACGAGGGGGGCGATGAGAGCCCCGGACGCCGAAAAACGCACGCTGCCAGCGACGGGCCTTGAATTCACGACCCCCGCAAAAGTCGGTCCAAAAATAAACAGTTCACACTCAGATCGAAGAAACAGGGAGTTGAGGTTGCCCTAATTATTAGGAAATTCGATTACTGATTGCTAAGAACGCAAAACTGAGTACAAGAAGAAACGAACAACCATCGCATTTTGGTCAGCTAAAATTTGAAAGGAGATTAGGCCTCTTTTGCGATTCACACTCGTGTTTCTGATTTATCGTAAGCCTGACCCTTGAGTCTTCATGGGGAGCGAACGGTTTGTCCTACAGAGCTCTGGTTGGTCTCATTCGATTCTAAAGATTCAATACCTACCGTCAAACGGTACCTACTATTTAAAATAGGTGAAAAAAGTTACCTTTATTACGATAGTTTTCGAGCTAGGGCACTTCTGAAAGTGTCAATCCTTAATTTTCACTCCTCAGAAGTGACTGATATCAACCGAAAGCTTTGGTGCACAAATACACCCCAAATGGAGCCCACATATCGAATTTCATCAAAACCGGTTCATGTTAATTGAGGAAAGTGCCGCGTACGGAAAAATATTTATTCGATTTTTGGATTATATGTTACCTACCTTGAAATGATAACCATAAAATTTTGAGGGGGGTTAATAAATTTTTTTCCTTGTCGATTCCAATGGTTCATTTTGAGAATAATGAACCAAAATTGAACAATATCTCAAATTGACGAAGAAAAGTCGTAAAATATTCATCAATTAGGTAATTAATTATCCTCATTAAGCGATCGGTTGGTCCCACAGAGCTCAGTGGAGTCAAACAATTCTTTAACATAGTCGCAATTTTAATCATTAAAATTAATAACTTAATTATAAAGTTAACAAAAACAATACCTTCATATCGAAAGTTTACAAGCGAGGGCGTTTTTAAACAGTTTTTCCCCACTTTTTACCCCTTAGAAGTAAATGACGATAACCAAAACTTTCGGGGCACAACTAGACCCGAATGAAGCAGGTATCAAAAATTTCATCAAATTTTGATCGGGAACTAGGCAAAGTACGGCGGGCTGACGGAAAAATGTTTATTATATTTATGGATTCCATATACCTTGAAAAGTAAACCACAAATTTTGAGAGGGGGTTATAATTTTTTTCCTAGCTTGATTCCGAAGCTTCATAGTTGGAAATAATACCATAAAAAGTGTGGTAACTGGCAGAAACCAGATCTTCAGTCGTAACTTCCCGAAAAGTTACAAGGTTCTCTCTTCTAGAGCAGTAAATCGAGCTCGTCCTGAAATAGGCGTCCATCCGTCTGCTTCTGCGAAACATCGAATTTTTCGTATCTTTACTTTTTTCTTCGGTGTCGAGACCCGTTGGAAGTGAATCCCTTTCGGTAGCTAATTTTAGGTTAGGAGGGGACCCCCGGAAACCAACCCTTTTCCCTAGTCGATGGAAAGCACTCAGTCGCAGGCCTGGCGAGAGGATTCGACTCGGAAGGGATGGACGGAGAAGAGAGGTCTCTCTGGAGGACTTGTGAGCCATCCATCAGAGGTCTACTGGAGAGGGTTCGAATAGGTAAACACGCTAATTGGTTTCAAATGGGCTCTTCCTCTCCTCGATCCGCCGGAATTAGTTCTGAAAAATACGAACGACGGACTGCGAATACCGTCGACTCTTAGTAAAACAACAAACGTACGGCGTTTATTATTATATAATAGACGCGTATATAATAAACGTTTATTATTAGATTTTGCATACTTTATTTTTCTTACGTAAACATGTAAACAATAATCGTGGACATAATCAGTATTCCTAAAATTACCTACTCGTTTTTTTAACATTTTTCACACATTTTAACATTTTAACATTTAAGGGAACCCAGCAGTAAAAAATTGAAAAAATGTTCGTTGTTTTTGTCAGGAAAAAATTCTTTATTGAAATTCGCACAAAATGGTGTATTATTTTTGAATTTTGTTCAATTAGAACAGGAAGAAAAATGCTCTTGAAGTTAGGAAAAGCAACGAAACACGAGAGAAAAAAACGGGAGAAAAATCGAAGTGACAATAACAAAACCACAAAAAAATATAATAAACCTGATTAAATTAACCTTTTTTCCTTATTCTTCTTCACTTTCTATCATTTTACTTTGTTTGAGATGCGTTTTGTGAAGTTCGAATTCAGCGAATTCAGAAGAAGAATCATAAAAGAGGTCTAATCTCCGTTGAGTTTTTAACTAACAAAAACGCTGAAGAAAGTAATAAATTAACCGAAAGCTCGGCAAAGGAGGATTTGATAATTCAGTAGACCCCATTCCCAGTCCGTGTGTACTTCGTTGGGTCCATCTACGTAGTTCCTATAATAGTTTCACGACACAAAACTATTCGCAGAAAAAAAATCAGTTCTAACCGGCAAACTTTATTAAAAGAATATTTTATCAGCCACAATTTGAACGGATATTAGGCTTATTTCTGTCAGTGAACAATATTGCGATTCACACTCGTGTTTCTGATTTATCGTAAGTCCAACCCTTAAATTCTCGCAGGGAACGAACGGTTTGTCCTACAGGGCTCCGCGTGGTCTCAAAAGATCCTAAAAATTTTATAGAATCTTAAATTGATGGAAAAACATTATCTTTACATCAATAGTTTTCGATTTAGGGCGTTTTCAAAATTCCAACCCTCATTTTTCAACTGCGCGGTTCCCGTTTCGGCGAATGGCCTCAAAATGACAGCCCGTTTCGGCAACGGCTATCAGAGGCAACTGCGCCCGTTTCGGCAAATGGGAAAAGTGCAAGTATGAAAGGGTCATTGCTGTCACTCACCTAGATAAACTGCGCGTATGTAGTACGCTGCGTCGAAACTGGAGAATTCATTCAGAATCCTCGAAATCCTCTTCACAGATCGGTTTGTAGCGGTTGGCGACATCAGAGAGAAACTTGATCACATCTCTTTCCTCCAGGAACATTTCCCAGCATTCCAAAAGAAGTGCTGTATGCTGTTTCATTTCGCTCCTGATAGTGTTTTGGCATCCCCTCTGTATACTTTCGATTTTCAGGGCAGTTTGTTGGTGGCATTCCATTTGTTGGTCTGACAAGGTTGTCCGGCGGAGCTGCAGCCCAGATGTGGGGAGGGAATAAACAGTATTTTTAATTATAAACATTTTCCTGTATCAGTTTTTTTGACGAGGTGTTTTCTTATTTTTTTATCTTTTTGAATTCTCCGATACCATGCCTGGTGAAGGTGAAATGTACAGCCAACGATTTCAAAAAGCCAAAGATTTCAGCCAAAAATGATGCGGCAGGAGTTTGCACCTTGACTTGTTGACATTCGCCCAAACGAGCCCTGAACAGCTCGTAGGCCTTTGCCGAAACGGGTCCCCGTTTCGCACCACTACCGCGGGCCATTCGCCCAAACGGGTTACGCTCTTTCAACTTTAGAAGTGACTTACATCAACCAAAAGCTTCGGGGCACAACTAGACCCCAAATGGCGCCAATATACCAAATTTCATCAAAATCGGTCCATGAAAACTAAGGAAAGTTCCGCAGACAAATGTTTTATTCAACTTTTGGATTTTGCATACTTTGACGCCACAGATTTCCACAAAAGCCACAAATTTCGTGGGAGGCTTTACATTTTTTTAATAGTTTACATTATCATAGTTTAGTTAGATGATAGATAACCTTCCCAAGAACTTTGCCATAATTTCTCAGAAAATTTAGGGTTTCGAACGTTGATGGAGTAACTATCAGATGCTATAAAATCGACCATTATTTATTATTAATAGTAGGAATATGCAAGGTAGTCCTATTTGTCCCATTTGCGGTATGAATGAATTAATAGCAAATTTTCAAAAAAATTTCATGAAAAATATAAAACAAAATGAAACTCCGCCAAAAACCTTAAAAACCGCGTTTCTGGACTTTTTTTCGAATTTGCTGAAACTTTGGCCGTTTTTTAATGATTGATGGAGAACTCTTCAGGAACTTTTACGTTTATTCTGCATAATTCCACATTAATATGTTCAAAAAGTTAAACCATGGATACTATACAAAGTTTTTCTTTTAGAAACTTCGCAAAATATCTTTTTGGACTTTTATTTTTGAAAATTGGACCCTTTGGATTTGTCTATAAATGCCGGTCGACGAATTTTTCATTCATTTGTAACTACGAACAGTTTTGATATTTTAGGTATAATTAACTTGTCAAGATATGCAGATTTATAGGAAGTAGGTACAATGTCATGCAGTTCCTCCGTTTTCCGTGAGATTTCCCGGTTAGTCCGTGAGATTTCCCCCGTTAGTCCGTGAGATCCGGAGTTTATGACGTTATAATGAATTTGGGGAAGGAGATAAAACCGAAGTAAATACACCGACTCGGAGCCGCCTTCGTCGCTGTTATCTCGCCACCACCGGCGGAGCGAGCGTTCCCGAGGATTCGACACGCCTCCCAAATGAACTGGTTTTCACCTTCCGATGCTGCTCCTCGACTCCCCTTTTGGTTCTTTTTTACGGTACCTCGGGGGTCTTTGGGCAATGATCCACCTCCTTCCCTTCAACTTCACCTCATCATCAGTTACTCCCTCCCAACTTAATCAGTTTTTCCCCTCGACTCGTCATCAGTTTCCCCTCCACTAGTCATCGGTTTCTCCCTCACCTCATCAGTTTCTCCCTCGCCTCGTCATCAGTTTTTCCCCTTTGACTCGTCATCAGTTTTCCCCTTTGACTCGTCATCAGTTTTCCCCTTTGACTCGCCATCAGTTTCTCCGTTGTCTAATCATTAGTTTTACCTCTCGATATGACATCAGTTTCAACATCGCCTCATCATCAGTTTTCTCTCGACTCATCATCAGTTACTCCCTCCCAACTTAATCAGGTTTTCCCCTCGACTCGTCATCAGTTTTCCCGTCCACTAGTCATCGGTTTCTCCCTCGTCTCGTCATCGGTTTCTCCCTCGCCTCGTCAACAGTTATTCCCCTTTGACTCGTCATCAGTTTTCCCCCTCGACTCGTCATCAATTTCTTCTTCGCCTTATCATCAGTTTTCTCCTTTGACTCGTCATCAGTTTCCCCTTTGACTTGTCATCAGTTTCTCCGTTGTCTAATCATTAGTTTTACCTCTCGACATGATATCAGTTTCAACATCACCTCATCATCAGTTTTCTCTCAACTCGTCATCAGTTAATCCTTCCCATCATAATCAGTTTCTCACTCGCCTCGTCATCAGTTTCCCCCTCGACTCACCATCACTTAAACTATCGCATTGTCATCACTTTCAACATCGACTCATCATCCAACGCCTTTTTTTCCACAACCATTTTTTTCAACGCCTCATCATCATTTTACGACTTGCCTCGTCATCAGTTTTGTACACCGCTACCTAGGTAACCAGTTTTCCCTCCTCCACTCGTCATCAGTTCCCCCCCCCCCCCAGAGTCGTCATCAATTTCTTCTTCGCCTTATCATCAGTTTTCCTCTCGCCTCGTCATCAGTCTTCCTCCTGGACTTGACATCAAATTTTCGGTCACTTCCGCATCAATTCTCCCCTCGATTCTTCATCAGTTTTTCCTCTTTATTCGCCATCGTTTCTTTTTCACCTTATCATCAGTTTTCTCCCTTGAATCGTCATCAGTTCTCATAATTAGTTTTACAACTCAACTCGACATCAGCTTCAACATCGCCTCATCATCAGTTTTCCTCTCGCCTTGTCATCAGTCTTCCCCCTGGACCTGTCATCGATTTCTCCATCTCCTCGGCATCAATTTTCCCCTCGATTCCAGTTTCTTTTTAACCTTATCATCAGTCCCCTCCCTCCCCTGACTCGAAAGTTAGTTACCGTACCGCTCATCATCAATTTTTCCCCTCGACTCGACACTGGCGCCTCGTCATCAATTTCCCCCTTGACTCGTCATAAGTTTTTTCTTCGCCTTACCATCCGTTTTCCTCCAAGAGTCATCAGTTTCTCCATTGTCTCGTCATCACTTTCGAAAATAAGGAATCTCTGTATTCCTTCCTGAACCAATCAGTAGTTCTCACCCCACAATATCGTGATGCAGTTTTCAACATAAAAAACTAGAAACATGATCGTGAAATTCTAATTTTGTTTTGAGTGATCTAAAAGCAGTTTTTTCTCATTTAAAACCACCAATTCTGATCGGACATTTTTATTTTAATCGAAGAGGCTTTACTGCCCACCCGACTTGGCAGACGTTTGGGTAGCAAGAGCGAAAAAACTGTCGGAGCTGGGTTCTGCAGGTAAAAGACCCGACAGTCCGACACCTTTGCGAGATTGCGAGTCTCCGAGGACGAGTTTTCGAGGGGCTCAAGAAAGGTGGGAACAACCAGAAAAAAAACACCTCATCATCTTTGAATGGGATTTGAATGCCTACATTATTTTGCGGACAAATTTAGTCTCACCGGGGAATCCGCTTTGAACTAATATACCTAATACTGTTGAATAACTAAAAAAAAATATTGCTGAGTGGATGTGGGAGAATTTTATATTTTTGGCATCCGATTTGGGTTTGGGATCCTCAAAAACTTCGAATACAAATTTCCAGCCTCGAATTCTGTTGGTTCTGGGCTATAAATTGGTGGATTGAGAGGTGGTGATGTAGCGAACTAGCAACTCATCAGGGGTGGAACCTTGCACAAGTTCATAACACAGAGTAACACGAGGACATATAAAATTAGAATCTGATTCGAAACAGGATCTCATGTCGATATCCCCTGTGGATGTACCATTGTTGATAGACAACAAATCCTGTTGATAGTTAACTGAATTGGCAAACTTCAATACATCATGTCGATGTTTTTCGATTTTCATTATTCACAACCAATTTTTTCAATTATAATCATTTTGTTGTGTTCTGCGTGTTGTCGAGTGAGGGCGATGGTCCTCTCGATGCGCTGATTAGTTCCTAGCCTGAATCCTACTCAACGGAGAGATTGATCCCTAAAAGCCTAGGGCTTCAGCACTCCATCTGCGGCGCCTCGCAGCCGACCGTAAGGACGAGTGTGTACAGAATCTATCCGACAACCTCGGCGTCTGATAACAGACTCACTGGCGGGAGGCGGAACATTTACCTAGTGAGGCCTACTGTTCTGAAGAGGTCCCTAAGGGGAGCTAGAGGTTCGGCGCCTTTATGGGGCAAACCGTTCCCTCAGAAGAACTGGGGCTGATAAGTCGGATAGACGATGTACGAATGCATGTAGGAACACCCCTCGGTGTGGCTTATATACTCAAGTTAGTATGGTGAGGGGAGAGTGGAAAAAAGGTGACGTCAAGTGACGTGTTTTTTCCCTTCCTCACCTCACCCATGTTGGTGATGACTCATGCCTGCTTGGGGTTTTCCTATGCGTCACTTTATTGGAGAACTACTGACTAGAAATGTATGGCATTACAAATTTCATTTCACATCATAATATAATTTTGATTGCTTGGCAGTTTAGTTTGACTAACATAGTTTGGTAGTTTTAGTTACTAGAGCCTAAGTTTCATTTACTCTTCCAGAGGTAGCGCTTCTGTCGTAAGGGGCACAAATCCTCATATGAAGTCTGATTGGTTAGAAATGCGGTTACGTCGCAACGTGGCTGCCCCCATATACACATTGCCTCTACATTTAAAATGTCTATCTTCCTAGAATTCTATAAATTTGTTGGATGATTTTTCGAGTAGTACACTATGGTTTTTTTCCATATCAGTGAACCCGAAAAAAAAGTGAGGCAAATTCCCCATTGGTTGCTATTTTCTCAGACGGACTATGGTTTGGAAAAAAGCCTTGAGTAAGGACACTTCAAGAGGAATTATGGTAATTAAATAATTCCTTCGGTTTTGCCTAATACTCCACTCCTTGAATCTCTATTTGGGTATTTCTCCGATTTGGCACACCAAATACAATAAACATCCGGGAGTTCTCGCCAGGATACTCTTCTGTTCTTCCTCATTGTGAGGGAAGGACCTGTAATAACACCGCAGAAAGTTCTTTGTGAGGCCATCGGATCGTAAGTTGAACCCTTTCCGTGTCGTAACTTTCTTTCAAAGATCAAAATCCCCTCGAGTAAAGCAGCGTATTGGATTAATATTATTTCTACTCCAAACTCCTCGTATTGACGGCACCTTGTCATCCCCTGTTGAACACATCGACTCAGAAGAATGAAGTCCTTTCAGGCGCCCGATGACAAGATCCTCCCAACTGTTTACACGACTGACCCTCCGACTCCGAGATAGAAATCTCCGTTCATAGTCTCCTCACTTCTCTCTCGAGCTTCAAAGATGCAAATCATGCTAGAACGGAACCTTACGAAAAAATTGCAAATACAGAATGACAACAGTTTCCCAAACATCAGAGTGGAACGACGCGTAACACCTCATAATCATATAATTCACCTCCACGCGACAAATTCTATTGGGTTGATTTTTTAAATTTTTTTTTCTATTTGGATTTTTTTTTTTTTTTTTGGACACAACGGTTAATTTTTGCTGTATAAACCACACATATGCAAAAACACGACTTTTCCATTGGTCAGTAAAGAAATCCTACTTTAGAGTTCGTGGAGATGAGTTGAGTGTGAATACAACATTTCTGAGTACAAACATTAGTGATAGTAATAACAATAAACAACATTAACGACAGTAAAACGTACCCTGATCGTGAGTGTACAGCATGACAATATGTTTAAATGAAAATCGAAAAAAATAGCAATTTAGGTTAGCGTACTCTATGAGTCCGTGGAGGCAACCTGAATATTAAATTTTGAATTTATTATTGCAAAGTGTATTTGACGTGCAGGTGGCTTTAAACCCCTGATATATGCACGTCAATTCGACGTGTAGGTGGCTTTACACTCAGGAACTATGCAATGAGGCCTGCCATTCCAAAATCCGATAGATACACCATTGGATGCGAGTCAAAACTCGTTAGATCCCTGAGAAAAATGGCCACAAAGTTCGGGTGCCACGCCAAAATCCGATAGATCAACGTTTCGGTGATTTGCCGCTTGGCAGCAAATTGCAAGCATAACCAATATTGCAGCTCCTCCTTCAGCTTTCAGTGGTTTGAACAATGTTGATGTAGGGGAGTGGGGGGCACATTTGACATAGGGGCACATTTGACAATGGCTGTTTGTCACACAAGATTTGAATTTTACCGCGATTTCGTGTTTTTGTATTGTGAAGAAGAACCATTCCAGGTGAAAACCGTGCAGGTTACAAATCATCTAATTTTACCGAAATCGCGGTAAAATTCAAATCTTGTGTGACAAACAGCCATTGTCAAATGTGCCCCTATGTCAAATGTGCCCCCCACTCCCCTACATGGAATCGTTGTCCTACAGTATTTTTTGTAACTTGAAAGTCCACAGTACTTCTCCTTATTTTCAAAAAGTTTTAATGGTTTACATGGTGCTTACTAGGTAGCTACTAGTGTGAATTATTTAACAGAAACAATTTATTTGGAAATAATAGTGATAAGTGGGGGAAAAAATTATTCAGTTATTATTTTGCAAAAATTGCGGAGTCGCCACGTCAAAACCCGATAGATCCAACATGAAAATATGATTATCTCAGGATGTTATTAACCAAGCAGTATATGAAAGTAGTATATAATGCCTGATATTACTACCAAGTGACGTTTATTGGTTTTGCAATAAAAAAGTGGAGAGCTGCAATTTGAAATTTTTAGGTTTTTTTGCTCGCCTATAAAATTCAGAAAAGTGGATCTATAGGATTTTGGAACGGTAGGCCTAATCAACGTGTAGGTGGCTGTAAATGCCTCATCTATGCACCCCATTCGACTTGCCTTCACGTGCCTGTTCTATGCACTCCGATTAGATATGCAGGTAGCTTTTAGCACTCAGCTTACATACATTGATCCACAGTTTAAAGCTACCAAGAACTATAATTGAGACTCGTGATGCTGAACCTCTCTGATATTTGGGCACTTTCCAACAATTCTAGTTACCTTCAAACTATAGAACAATCTAAATAGGTTAAAAAATGAAAGTTTCTGGGTTTCTCTGTATCTTTTTTTATTCGTTTCCTCAAGAAAAAGTAATGGATTTTTGATTTTATGAAATCTGATTGTTGGTTTACCAGATCTGTGGTAGCTGATTAATCAAGAAATAGAGATTTCATAAAATCCTATGATCGTTACCTATGTAAAACCTTATCATAGGATCTTATAGCCTATAATTAGGCTTCCAGATGCCTTATATCAGATTTACACGTTTAATTGACGTGTAGGTGACTTTGAGCGATAGGTTCCACAGGATGGATTTCTAGGGTTACCTCTGCAAATAAAACTATAGTGGAGTATATGGATCAAGGGCAAATATGGTATGATAAACATTGTTCACTCAACTTTGGAATCTACGTCTGTTTTGCTTTAAAACATTTAGCTGGCAGTCGTTTTTGAATTTTCCAGCCTTGAAAATAATAGGTCAGAACCAATGCGCTCTGGAAGTAGTCGTTGCTTGTGAAATGAACCTGAGTTTATGTGGTACATGGTATAAGGAGCACTCCGACATTCTACTCAACGATATGCTCATTTCTCCACAAGAAGAACTTGAATAGCGGTTTTTCCATATCGAGTCTAATTTCGGGCTCATAAATCCCCATGGCGGTATCGGCCGGTTCGAGAGCTGCTTTCGAGCCTTGAGCCAAATACGTCTGGAAGATTGTTAGCGCTCGCTTGTATTCCCTCGACGCACTTGAAAAGCCCTTCGCCTAAGTGGTTGCTGAGAGGTCGCACGACCTACTACAACACTGTTTCCAGTTTTCATTCGGTAAATCTCGAGTGTAGGCGTTGGTCGGCTACAAAGATTCTAAAAACGAAACCTAGACTTCAGTGTCGATTATTCTGAAATCAATGGATACTTGAAAGGGTTGTCATTATGACCTGGAACTGCTATGGATCATTGAAACGGTGGAGTTGGAAAGACAACCTTTTAAATAATTCATGGCTCAAGGTCTGAGAGTACAATTTGGCGTATGGTATGATTACGGGCCGATTCGACGTGAGGTGGCTTTACACTCAGGCACTATGCTTGTCAAGGAGGTTTCTTCATTACCCTTCCATGTCAAGAAGAAAAAAAATAAAATAAATAAAAACGTACAAAAAGGTAAATAAATACTATTAAAAAATAATAAAAATAGAAAATTTAACATATATTAATAAGGTAGGTATTGGAAAAATAAATCAGATGAGTTAAAAAGTTGTAAGAGAAGGTATAAACTGTCGTTCGTATGTTGCAGAGCACCACATATACAGTGGTGGTTTTATTAGTAGAGCTAGGGTAGTTATGGCTAGTGGTGGTTCAAGTAGGAGAGCTAGGGTAGTTATGGCTACTGGTGGTTCAAGTAGGAGAGCTTGGGTGGCTATGGCTAGTGGTGGTAGGAGAGCTAGGGTGGCTATGGCCAGTGGTGGTAGGAGAGCTAGGGTGGCTATGGCTAATGGTGGTAGGAGAGCTATGGTGGCTATGGCTAGTGGTGGTAGGAGAGCTAGGGTGGCTATGGCCAGTGGTGGTAGGAGAGCTAGGGTGGCTATGGCTAATGGTGGTAGGAGAGCTATGGTGGCTATGACCAGTGGTGGTAGGAGAGCTAGGGTGGCTATGGCCAGTGGTGGTAGGAGAGCTAGGGTGGCTATGGCTAATGGTGGTAGGAGAGCTAGGGTGGCTATGACCATTGGAGTTTTAGTGGGGAGCTATCATAGCTATGGCCAGTGGTGGTAGGAGAGCAATGGTGGCTATGGCTAGTGGTGGTAGGAGAGCTATGGTGGCTATGACCAGTGGTGGTAGGAGAGCTAGGGTGGCTATGAACATTGGAGTTTTAGTGGGGAGCTATCATAGCTATGGCCAGCGGGTGTCCTAGTGGTAGGACTAAGATAGCTATGTCCAGTGATGGTTCTACTATAAGAGTAGAGTAGCAATGGACAGTAATTGTTCCATAGCCAGTGGTGGTTTCAGTGGTAGAGCTAGGGTAGCTGTGACTAGTGGTGGTTCTAGTTGAAGAGCTAGGGTAGCTGTGCCTAATGGTGGCCTCATTCGGAGAAATCAGCATCATTTTGTAGGAATGGAATTTATGGGAATTTCAAATCCAAGTCACCTTTTGTCTTACCTAACCATCTACCATATTATGAATTGAGCAGGAGACAACTGAGGTCCCTTGTATCCCCACTAGAAGTACATAAATAATCAAGAAACTACCTGGTAATCAACCGATATTATTAGCCAGTTACTTGCTTTAGTGAATCTCTTTCATGATGATTTAAAATATCCTAAGTAAGTATTAATTGAATGTTTCAAAAGCTGACATCATTTTCTATTCTGTAATCTAGCTCAGTGAGAGCTTCTCGAGGAATTGCGTTATGGGGGTGTCCTATGAGCAAAAATGGAGCTCAACGGAAGAAATAACTCAAATTTAGCCGAATAATTATTAAAAGAATTTTGAAGAACTTCGCTTAGAATACAGTCTGCCAGTAGCTTACTCCATTCTGCTACTTTAAAACGTCTCGTAGGTACGACTGTAGAACAAAAGGGTGCAGCCTTAAAAACAACTTCGTAGTTTGGAAGCATTGGCTATGCGTGAAGGATCAATGAACTTTATAAATCGTCGATCCTACCCTTCGACAAGAACTCCTCAAAAGACTGATTTGAATTTCGGGTAAGGGGAGGAGACGTCCTGATTTCGGATTCCGAATTCCTCAACCAGGGACGTACTCCGAGTTCCGAAGTGGAAAAGGAAAGAAAGAAACAATGGACCTGGAAGCTCGTGGTTGAAGAAGAAGAGGGCAAGGGGGGTGCCAGGGCGAGTCCCCAAAAGCCGATTTTCGACTCTCTTCTCGACAGATGAGCCATCAGATGAACCTCCAAAGATGAGTTATGGACCTTCGGAACAAATCTGAGAACAAATCGACGGGATGAGAGAAGTATCTTAAGCCGTTACGAATGGGCGTGAGTAACCGTGGTGGCACACGATGATGACACCCTTCTGATTGATATTCCACGGTTCGCCAAGTCAGCTGCGGCAATTGGGTTCATTGTTCTTCACCGCCTGACCTTCTTTCCATCCCGATCGCTGCCACCTGAACTTCCTTCCCTCGCGCCACCTTGAATCTTCTAACTCTCTTATTTTGTATTTTTATTTTTTAAATAAAGCATTTCATTTGGAATTTTATATTGCCAAATCAATCGTACGGTATTATTACATTATACTGTTTTAAAATAATATACATAATTATAAATGCTACAACTTCCCTCGGTAGGCGAGCCTGTGCTGAGGAGAGGTGCTCATTTTTAACTGAAATTTACCACGCACTCAACTACCTAAAATGTATCAAAAACAACTGAGAAAAAAAACTTTTTCAAAAACAAGCTTTTATTTTTTGCTAATAAATTAACTAAAAAGTTAAAAATGAATTACCTCTAATAAGATATAAAACACTTTATGAAGATGTAATGACTCATACTCGCAAATATGTTAGTTCTCCAATAAAGGACACAAGGGAAACCCTGAGTGACTCATCATGCCGGGTGGGTAGAGTGAGGTACGGGGGACAAACACGTCACTTGACGTCACCTTCCTCCACTCTCCCTTTACCTTGTTAAAGTAGTATAAAAGGAGGATTCAGGACTTCACTCAGGGACATTCATGCATTCGTCTTCTAACAATCGACTTGATTATTTCTCGCTCTACCTCGCCTTCTCTTAGAAGCCCACAGTTCCTCGGAGGTCTCGGTAGGAGATAAGCTCATCGCGCAGGCCTCTGCTCCCATTTCACCTAGAAGTTGTCTGCCCCCAACTAGGCCTAGGTAAATGTGCTGCCTCCCTCCGGTCGGCGAGCAATCGCGCCAAGGTACGTAGCTGAGCTGAAGTCCTTAAGCACTCCTGCATACGGTAGGCAGTAACCCGCGCTGGGCAGAAAGTACTGTTCCTTCCTTCACCTTCGTTGAGTAGAGACCAATATAAACCGACAAGCCGACGTGAAGACAATCGCCTTCACACGCCGACATAACAGAAGATAACACTTTATCACAGTCCCAATTTTATAAATAAAAGCGGGTTACATTGTGATAGGAAGAGGAGAAAGAAGATGCTAAATGCAACACGCTTTTATTTATAAAATTGGAACTACGATAAAGTGTGAAACAGTATTGTTGTAGGGGATCTGGAGAATCTGATTAATTAATGAGAATAATTCAATCGTTGCTGTATTCTACCTCTAGAGAACTACACGTTTCGTTAGAATACCTATTCCTTGGTGGAGATCAACCTAGGACTAGAGATGATGAATGAAAGATACAAATTGAATTAGGTAAGTGAAATAGATATACTCATATTATCCTATAATCAATGAGGCTTGTATCTATAATGTGAGGAGGGGGGGGGGGAGAAGTATCAATAGATTTTGCCTATTAGATCTTCGGATTTGAACCACGAGGGTAAGGGAAGTGATGAGTATGAAAGTAGGTACTTATAGATCGATGTCTGGAATGAGACTGGGGAGCAATCCCTGAGTTGTGATTTGGGGGATTAAAAGGAACTGTTCCATCAAATCACCAACTAGGTGTCAGTGCAACTGTTGCTCTGTCACAAGTGTTATCTTTATAAATATGTATAAAGTATGTATTTTATTTCGTATTAGAGGTAATTTATCTTTAACTTTTTATTTCATTTTATTAACAAAAAATGTTTTTGAGAAAGTTGTTGACGTGATAACGTCTTATAAATTGGTTTACCGGGGACACTTCAAGAAACTGCGTTACGCTCCGCTCACGGAGGGGGTGCAGCTCCGCGCTCCCTAAAGCGCCCCCCCCCCCTCGCGCACCCCCCCCCCCGCGTCCAACCCTTCCCGGCGCTCACAGAAGCGGGAGCGCCCCGCCCCCCTTCCCTGGCACTCACTCCCCCCCCCCCCCCAACCATGGGAAATACCTACTACCTACGGGAAATACCAACTCTGTGCAACTTGACAAAGAATTTTATTTTATCCTTCTTCCTACTATACGAATGAATATTAACATTAAAATTATTTTACCACTCAAAGTCGTTGTCACGTAAAACTTTCGCCCGTATACCGACTTTACAGGCAACAACACAGGGTTTTTTTTTTCTTTAATTTTTAATCTACGTCTAAAAAATCCATTATAAAATGAATGGAAGATGGTCTCAGAGAGTGAATAATATTGCATTGTCATCCGATCAAATGGTGGATCAAATTTAACTTGCAAGATTTGAGTAATGACAAACAGACAATGGAACAGGTGAAACTTAATAAAATCTCTTAAAAAAGTTATTTCTTTTAGAACATGAGACAGTAAAATAAAAACCATTGCTACGCCACTTTAGGAGGGAAAACTAGAAAAAACGGAAAAACTAGAACACAAAAGCGATAACAATACCATAATCTTTAAAAGGCCGAAGACAGTTGGCAAATTTGATCTTAAAGAAGAAATTTATAATTTTAGCGAATCAAAAAAACAACAAACAAAAAACAAAAACAAGTGGGTGTGGCACGTAGCTTCTTCTTTATGTAACCTGATTGTATGGAAGATCCGGTATATAGTAGTTAATCTCAAAATATCCTTGCCCCATATCTGACTTCACAGAGGTTACTAGGTGTTTCAGATGTCAGGGATATGGACACAAAGCAACCAAATATCTGAACGAAGATGCCGGTGTAGAGTGCTGGTTTCCACAACACCAGAAACTGCCCAGTAGCCAATTTACCGCCAAACATAAGCCCAGAGCCTAAAAAATGCGCAAAATTGCAAACGGATCAATTTAGATTACACCCATTCCATAGGCAGTCAGAAATGCCTTGTTTATAAACAAGCCTTGAATCGGTATATCCGAAGAGTCAACCCACTATTGGATATACAGAATGTCTCGGAGGAGGCAGCCTGACCACCAGTTACGAATAAACGCCTCAGGACTCAGCCCGAAGTAATTTGTTGAACGGTTCCGGGCTGAGCTCAAACATGGGAGAAAAGGAGGTGTTTTTTTTTTTTTTAGTGGGTTTGATTCCCACACAACCGGAAGATGCAGATCCTTCCAGGTATCTTATGAGATCCAACTCCACCTATGGATCTTGAAGATTTTCTCACTTGCCTGCCGGGGGAAAAAAAATCTCAAAATATCAATTTCTAAGTACCTTGCATTACCCTCTTAGGGGGCTCTACATTGTTGGAAAATGTAGAAGTTATGGCTGTTACAAGGATTTTCATAAGGGACCATCTACACGCCTACTCGCACAATCCCTTACAATTTTATAAAAGGTGGTTTCCGAAGAGAGTTTTAAGAAAGACTTGTGTCAAAAGACTGTATGTCACACGACTGGTAGTCAAACGACATGTTTGTCAATGCGACGTTTTGTCAAACGACTTTCGTCAAACTTTTAAAATCCAACTATCGGATTTAAGCACACTGCTTGTTTTAAGCTAAAACAGCTTGTTTCAGAAGAGTTTAAGAAGACTTAGTCAAACGACTTTCGTCAAATGACGATTCGTCAACTCTGTTTAACTCAACTTTGTCCTAAGCTAGCACTCAGCCTGAAAAGGCTAGTTTGCGCACGCTTAGCTAAAGAGATCCGAAAGATCGAAACGAATAACCAAACAAAACGATCACCACTGAAAGAGGGAATTTGAAACGTTTAGACTGAACCCAAACATTCTTGATGCAGAAGGGCAGTCAGTTTTGTTTGCAGTGTAGATAGGACTTTGGTCAATCGTTTTCGTCATACGGTGAATCATCAGTCTAAACGTTTCAAATTCCCACTTTCAGTGGTGATCGTTTTGTTTGGTTCTTCGTTTCGATCTTTCGGATCTCGTCAGCTAAGCGTGCACAAACTAGCCTTCTCAGGCTGAGGCTGAGCTTAGGACAAAGTTGAGTTAAACAGAGTTGACGAATCGTCGTTTGACTACGCCTGAAAATTTTATCAAAATTGGATGAGAAATGTTGAAGTTATGGTTGTGGCAAGGAATTCATGATAGACAGACAGACAGACACGGAACCAAAATTGTTCAAGAAGGTCTGATACGTAAAATGCGAGTGGAAATATTGATTTTGGAGAAAATTTTTTTCAAACTTGAAAAGTGAAAACAAAGCTTCCGCTACCTTGGTAGACTCGGAAGCAAAATTAAACTATTGCACATACACCATTTTTAGCATGGAACTTTTTGAAATTGTATAACACACACTCTTGAAAATAAAAAATAAAACACGAATTTCTCACAATTTTTGTTTAATAATATTCTTGCTTCAATAATTAATTGCTCGTGTTCTTTATGTTGCAGGATGCCGGGAAACAGCGTTCATCTACGCCATCACATCCGCCGCAGTGACGTACGCGGTGGCCCGTTCCTGCGCCGAGGGCTCGATAGAGTCCTGCACGTGCGACTACAGCCACGTGTCGCGGGGGTCGCCCAAAGGGGCCGCGGGCGTCCACGGGGTCCGCGACTGGGAATGGGGCGGCTGCTCGGACAACATCGGCTTCGGCTTCAAATTCTCCAGAGAGTTCGTGGACACGGGAGAGCGGGGGAGGAGCCTCCGGGAGAAGATGAACCTCCACAACAACGAAGCCGGCAGAGTGGTGAGTCCTCTTGTTCTATCATTGAAACCGTCTGTTATTAGGGTGACGTCACCAGAAACGTACGCCGCACAGTGGAGCGGGAGTGGAAAAAAATCAATTTTTGCAAAGTGACTAAAAAAGAAATGTAATGTGGTTTTCTCAAAGTCTATTGCCAGTAGAATTAGGGTGTGAAATACCTTCGATGTTTAAAAATCGTTTTCACTACTAAATGGAGGCTGAAACCTGGTATTTCGAGATTTTAAGCACTTTGAGAGTGTAATTTGAAAATTTCATGGCACGTTTTATGTGTTTCAAAAAATTGAAATAAAATTATATAATGTTGGATATATATGTGTAGTATCTCTAAAAATACTAATTAGTATTTTTTCAAAATATTTTAGCTTGAAAACTAGCTCCAGATTTGGGGTTTCACAGCGAATTAGTGCTTTAGAGGGGTGGAAAACCCGAGCTTCACCTTCCTTTGGTTTGACTTATTTTGCTTCCGAGGCTACCAAGGTAGAAGAAAGCTTTGTTTTCACTTTTCAAGGTTGAAAGAAAAAGTTCTCCAGAATCGAAATTTCTACTCACGTTTTAAGTTTCAGACCTTTCTGAACAATTTTGGTTCCGTGTCTGTCTGTATGTCTGTCTGTCTGTCAGTCATGAAATCCTTGCCACACTCATAACTTCTACAATTCTCATCCGATTTCGATGAAATTTTCAGGTATTATGCAAATTAAGTTGTACACGGTCCCCTATGAAAATCATCACCCCCGGACTGATAGTAGTTGCTGCGCATGCGCGAACGTGAATGCCTTGTAACAGCCATAACTTCTACATTTTTCATCCGATTTCAATTACATTTTCAGGGATTATGCGGGTTAGGTTGTGGATGGTCCCCAATGAAAATCAAGACCTTAAAATTGACAGTAGCCTCTGCGCATGCTCATACGTAAAATTCTTGTAAAAGCCATAACTTCTACATGTTCCATCCTATTTCGACAAAATTTCTCAGGATTGTTCAGATTAGTGTGTAGATGGTCCCCTATGAGGGTAAAGGAAGGTACTTAGAGATTGATCGGGTTATGGATACGAGAAAGCTATGCGCTACACCCACTAGGCAGACTTTTTTACTTTTGGAATTCAACAAGTGTGTAGGCATTATAAAACTAAAAAGAATGCCACAAAAAACATGAAAATTGAAAAAAACTGTTGATGAAAACTGACCAGCTATGAGAAGGCTGGGGGATGAGGAGGCACTGGTGGTGGTATGTTGCTCCTTCAGACAGGAGGTGGGGGTGGGAAGGGGCAACTGAGCGCCGGTACGTAAGAGATTAGACTAACCCTCAACGAGGAAGGAACGGCGACCAACTGAGACCCCATTACACACCACTTCCAGGTTAACTGGATTTTCTGAGCTTTGTAATTTATTCAGCGTTTTCAAACGATTTCGTCTGATGCAACAAGGGACCTTGTTCCTAACGTCTGGCATTTTCTGGATCCTCCAAATTTGTTAATCCTACCTTTAACCTCTCAATTATGGGGAGACCTCCGACCTCCAATAACAGGCAGGCCGAAAGGACAAGTAACAAACACAAAGAAAACTCCCATCGGAATTCATTGTAAGTACATGAAAAACGACGTCGACGGCAAAAGAGCAAATTTCAAACATTAAAAAAGTCTACCAAGTGGATGATAACTTCCTATAGTTTTGCCCGTTACAAGGACTTCGTGACAGACACACAAACACACTGACAGACAAACACGGAACCACAATTGTTCAGGAAGACTTGAAACGTAAAACGCCAGTGGAAATTTTGATTTTGGAGACCTTTTTCTTCCAACTTTGAAAAGTGAAAATAATGCTCCCTCTACCTTGGGTGACTCGGAAGCAAAACATGATTTGGGAATTAGATCGGTGTTAATTTTTTCATATTTTCGCCCTCTACTGAACAACTAATAATCATAACAGTCTGCTGATCCATCTGGCATGCTGTTTCATGAAGAAAAAATAAGCTGATACTAAATGAGCAAGAAATGCTCGTACCACAAGTGGTTCCAATTCAAATAGATGCAAAGGATGATTTCTGAATTGTTGTGGAAGCTGGCTACAAATTATTGGTAAAATCTTGGCAAAGTGAGGGGAAAATGCCAACGGTTGTCTAAATGGGTCATTTTGTATGTCTGTTGTAGCATGTTGCGGCCGAGATGAGGCAGGAGTGCAAGTGCCACGGCATGTCTGGGTCCTGCACGGTGAAGACCTGCTGGATGCGACTCCCTCCGTTCAGGGTAGTCGGAGACAACCTCAAAGACAGGTTCGACGGCGCCTCCAGAGTCATATTCCCCAACACAGGCTCTCTAAGAGCTGGTGGCAAGAAGTCAAGGTGAGAACCTATAAATATAAACCTATATAACCTATAATAAACCTATAAATCCCTAGATACGTCTTTTGGATGGATGGAGGAACCATTTTGTTGATTGAGAGTTGAAGTACCTAAATTTTTCAATTGTCGAAAGAAAAAATTTAAAAATTCAAAAAATTTAAAAATAGACTCCAACTTTTAATCATTTCTCTAGATTTGTCGCATGGTTAAACTACGATATTGTAACTTTTCAATTGTGCTGTATACTCCGTACTCTCATATTTATAAATAATATTAATGAATTAACTTAATTTATCAATTTACTGTACTATTTGAAGGACATAATAGTATTTCTTTCGAATAGAAATATTCTTCGGGTAGTTTCCCTGAAATTCAACGAATATCACAAAACAGTGAAACACCTTCTCGGTTGGAAGGTATTGGGTTTTGACCACTTCCAGTCAATTTCATTTGAAACAAATTGAACTTTCCCTTTTTTGAAGAAAAACTCTATGGGATGGTTTGAGTCATGTTCTTGAGTCAAGTTTTGACCTAATCGTCCCTACCGATCTCAAACCATCTCTAGATATTAAAATACATGGAACTATACATTCAAACCCCATCAATCCTTCAGTGAATGTGGCAGAAAGTCAGAGAAGAGAAGGACGAATTATAGTGTCAAGACTAGAATTTGAATAACCGACAATCTTCGAAGCAAAACCTATGCGCTGCCGATCCATTTGCTTTGTCCATCACACTGCCACACGACTGAAATGCCAGGAAAGATACAGTTGTGAGGCACATCCGTGTCGAGTCCTGATTACTCCTGCCCATCATTTCATTTTGATGAAGCAATTCCAATATTGTTCATTTTTCTGATTCGCAGGTACAACTTCCAATTGAAACCCTACAACCCCGAACACAAACCTCCAGGCGCGAAAGACCTGGTGTACCTGGAGCCCTCGCCTGGCTTCTGCGAAAGGAATTCGAAGCTGGGGATCCAAGGAACGCACGGCCGCCAGTGCAACGATACGTCCATCGGAGTGGACGGTTGCGACCTCATGTGCTGCGGCAGAGGCTACAAAACACAAGAAGTCGTCGTAGTTGAAAGGTAAGCCTCGAACTGTTCTTAAATTTCGATACCCATTACCCATATAAGTGGCATCAAGAAGATGAAAAATTTGGATTTTGGATTCAATCGTAAAAATTTAAGGAAACAAACCCGTACGCTGAGTACAGAATCTATCAACATCTATTCAGAAGTTTGAACCATCACCGAAGACGTTTCTTCAGTTCAAAAATGATCTAGGCCATCACTTTCAGGGGTAGTTAACCTTGACTCATTCCACTCCTGTTCTTGGGTGATTTGTTTATTGATGGGTTGACAGTCAATTTCAAGCAAACTATTTATAATTTCCTCTGCCATGCAGAAATTGAGTAGGACTTGATTGCTTTTGACTGCTTGTGATATCCAACAGAAGGCAGAATAAGCCCTGGCGTCTAGCAGTTCTCGGTGAGAATGACCTTTCCCAGGTTCTACCTGCTTCTCCCTACTTGAGCCCACACGTGGGTGTGATGGACTCACTTTCAGTTGGAACTAATTGCTATTTATAGGGTTTAAGTGTAGGTTTGAGAGTTTGCCACAAAATCCCTTCTTGAGGGCTTGACATTGGTGCAATCCCAACTAGGTAGCTTATTGTATTCATACGATTGAGAGCTTTCCAAAAAGGTCCTTTTTTCATGAGGACGTGATTAAAACTAACACCAAAAGTGTGCAACCAATGACTACCAGTAATAAGGTACAAAAAGAAACCTTTTTTTAACCAAACCTTGTTAACCTTTTTAACAAAAAAAAAAAAAAAAAAATGGACCGACCTCAAAACTGATGATGACAAACTAAAAAGGGGAAAATAATAATTACATCGTATTCAGATAGATTGGTTGTACGCATTGAAGTCGCCGCCGTGCGTACTTCCCAATCAACCTACCTGAATAATGTTGTACGAGTAATAATTATTTTCTCCTTTTTAGTGGTTTGCCATCATCAGTTTTGAGGTCAGTCCATTTTTTTAATAAAAGTTTTTTATTTTATTATTATTTTTTTCTTCATTCTAAATTTTTCTCCTTCATTAGTGGTCCTTAATTTATTTTTAAAATTTGATTAGTTTCCGTAATGTAGAACTGTCCCGTACTGTGTATTAGTTTTCCATACTGTGGTCCAGTTTCCCTGCTGTGGATCGGTTTTGGAGAAACATACCTTCTTGAATATTCATGAACAAGTTTGCTGAGGCTCATGTAGGATGTGCTTAAATAACCCACCATAATTTCCCCTCCCCCCGCCACGTCATTTTCAGGTTATCGGAACCCCTTTCATCTCATTTTGAAGCTTACAATCTGACCTTTAATTCGAATATACGGTCAGTGACTCAATCGAAAGTTGTGAGGAAGCCAAGTGAATAAAGACTTTGGTGTCGGTACTTATCTGTACTTTGTGTTCACTCAAAAAGGAAGAACTTACAAATGCGTGTGGTAGCAAACACCGGAATGAACTTTTATTAATAACCAAAACTTTGATACACTGTGCAACAATAAACTTGAAGTGTAGTGGGTAATGTTGTGGTACCCACTACACGATTCCCCTCGTCTTCATTTTATGAACCTGTTACTCCTCCTTGTATGAATGATGGCTTCAAACGGTCGGTGCTTACTGTTCTTGTTCCCTGTGGTGTTTGGAGTACAAACACTGTTTCTCCAGCTTCCAGCACCTGGTATGGACCCTCATAGGGCGGTTTCAGAGCAGCTCCTAACCCTGGTACTCTAACTAAGACATGATCTGCTGTCTTCTAGTCCTTGGACCCATAGATGTGGGCCTGGCACCTCGTGTCTGGCATTCGGAATTTCCCCATCTTTACTTTCAACCACCGGGCGAATTCGGATGCACCTGAAGGATCTGCCGGAGGGCCTTCATAAAAATATCCAGGCAGCCTTAAGGTTTCTCCATACACCAGCTCGGCAGAGGAAACACTTAAGTCCTCATGAACAGTACTCCGTAACCCTAGCATAGGTGTTAGGCTCTCAACCCAGTTCCTTCTGTTTAGGCACTTTAACCTCTCCTTTAGGGTTCGGTGCCACCTCTCGAGCAATCCATCAGCCTGTGGATGGTACGTCGTCGTTCTCATTCTTTTCGAACCAAAACTTTCAAAAGGATTAGCCATGAATTGACTCTCAAATTGGGTTCCTTGATCAGTTGTGGTTGACAATGGTACTCCATATCGTGGAAAATAATTTAAACACTTTTCTGATTCTTCCTGTAATCAGAAACGTATTTCAATTATTTTTACTCATTTTCATCACTTTCAACAAAGCAAATTGAAATCCGTTTGAAACAGGACCACCTCGGATACCGGTAGAACACATTTTAAAAAGAATCAGGCAAAGAGACAAAAAAGGACTACCAAAATTTATGACACTCCTTCTTTACGTTTCGGCGATTCTGAAGTCGGTCAGAAAGCAGTTATTTAGAATGAAATCTCAATTAGAAATTTTTCAAATTACAGAACAAATAGTTGAGCTCATGTTGACTATTAGGCAATTTTTGCTCATTGGGCAAGCAATAAGGTAGTTTGCAAATTGATTGCTTGACTGAATTAATTTTGAGAGTATCGACTTTTGTCTAAAATAATATTTAATTATGAAATCCTACAATGTTCATGTATTTTGGTTGCAGATGTGCGTGCGCTTTCCACTGGTGCTGCGAAGTGAAGTGCAAATTGTGTCGAACGAAGAAAACTATCCATACGTGTTTCTAGAAGAAGAAAAATCGATCATTTTTTATTAGATAAAAAAGAGAAAATGAAAAAAGGAACAGACTGAAAATTTTACTATTTATTATTTCTAATTTATTTCGACTGACTGTAAATATTTTGTACAGGGCATCAAAGTCATCAGTATTAATTTTTTCGTACTATTCCCACTCCCCCCGTACTCCCCATCGAAAATATGTACACTTTGATTTGTATAGTGTAAATAACTTTTTATTTAGATTTTTACTTGAGTATTTATTTTGTATATTACCTATTTTAATGCGTGTATACCACTAAATCCCGGTGTATAAAAATTGTTCATATCGTCATACAAAATTTTATTACCTATTGTATTTCTCGATACCAGTATTTGGACTGACTAGTTGGATGTTGTGAAACAGGTAATGATTTGTACAAATTGTGGAGTTTGAGTATAAAGGAATCAAATTTTATTACCAGAATTAAAAAGGAGGAACAAATTAATTCTAATCGGCTAAAGTTGTTTATTTGAGTATTTCCCTTCATCCCTCAATTCTATCATGAGACTAAGTCGTGATTGAATACTACAAACAAAATAGAATCCTAGAACGTAGAAAACCTTTATTTTCCACCTAAACAACAATATTTGATCTTCAACACAATTTAGACGTGACTGTATGTCCGATCCTACGAGGTCTCGCGATTTCGACGCCTCTACGGACAGAATAGAATAGCATACAATTTCAAAATTCGAGAATTCGTTCCTAATAGTTTGTAAACAAAACGATAAGTTTAGAATATGAATAATTTGGGAGAGTAACTCAAAAAAATGAAAAAACCCAATCATGTTACTTTTTGGAGTCTCTCCTCCAAATTCGTTGGAATTGATTAACCTTCAGGTGCAAAAACATTGACAAGTAATAGTGAGGACATAAACCGGTTCTACCTTTAAAAATCACCCATTTTTGGTTCCTAAGAGGAATGTGATAAGTGCCTACTGTAAAGCCTTGAACCTGTTGTAGGAAATGTAGGACTATCGATGAAATTTAGGGATGCAGGCTGATCATCAATCAAGGAATGAGCTTCACCCACGCATCAAAGAAAGTAGGTTCGATTCCAACCTGAAAAAAAAGAAATGAAAGAGTTTCGACACCAACCTCGCGTTTTTGGGATAACGAGTTTTTATTCTACGATTTTTCATAGACGCGAGCAACGGTGACGTCATACTGGGCAAGGGCCAGATGACGTCATCAATGATCTCACTAGTGCACGCAACTTTGAAAAATCATCAGATACTATTATAATCATAGAATAACTAATGATCGTTGGAAAGTGCGGTTGACGTCAACATTTTTTATAGAATCAAATCTGCTTTCATTTGAAAATATAAAAGCTGTCTTCCCGCAATACATATCAGAAACCAAATTATAAAGACCTTTCCAAAATACAATATTTTTCGTGAAATTCAAGATTGACGGTCTTCGTGATTAACTACTTCCTGTTAGTTACTGATAGAAAACGTTACTTTGAAGACTGAAATTTAAATTTAATTTAATTTAAGAACAAAATTTCGTCGTTTGAAGTATTGAGTCGACTTTATTTTTCGGTCTTCAGCCTCCCGGTAAGTAAAATACGACTGTAAAAATTTGACAGTTATTTAATGTTATTTAAATGAATGTTATTTAATAACATGGAAAAGCTTAAAATCCACTGGGTAGAGAGGATAGAAAACATCGAACTTGGAGCACACACAAAGGAAACGTGTGCCATGTGAGTGTGGCACATGGCCCCCCCTCGATTTAATAGACAGTAGCTATGAATAGTAGAAACAAACAAAACATCAACCTCTAAGTAACTTGGACTTCCATCATAGGGGACCATCTACACGCCAACTCCCCCCACAGTCCCTGAAAATGAAATCGAACATGGTCAATAACTTCAAACGGTTTTGCCAGTTGCAAGGATTTGCGGAGACTGGCGGAAATGACAGAGACACAGACATACAGATATGAACCCAAAAGTTATCAGGAAAGTCTAAATCGTAAAATCGAGTGAAAATTTTGATTTTGGAGTACATTTTTTTTAACCTTGACAAGTTAAAACAGTTCTTCTGCTACCTAATTTTGTACCTAGTTCCGACGTAATAAGAAAAGATGCAAGAATTTTATCGAATATAAAGCGACATTTTAAAAACTACGATTACTGTTATCTTCAATAATAAACACTAGAAACATTTGCGTTTTCAGATTGAAAAATTTCATTACACAAGGAAGAAATGTATCACATATTTTTGGAGAATCACACTAACCTCTGAAGCTCACCATAGACTGAAGGGATGAGCAAGTAGAGTTGAGTAGAATAATATGATAGAGTTTCTATTCAACCTTCAGAAACTATAAACTTTTGCTTGAATACCCACTCCTTGATAAAAACCAACCCAAGGGAAAGAGAAGATAAATAGATACAACTAGTAAAGGTAAACATGGATGGATATATACTATTATCCTATCAGTAATGAGGCTTCTATCTTTGTGTTCGGGAGTAGAAGAACTAATAGAAAGATATTACCTATCAGATCTTCGGTTTTTAACCATGAGGGTCAGCGAAATGATCTTATATGGAATCAGGTACTGACAGAGAGTTGTCTGAAATAAGACAGGGGAGCTATCCTTGATAGGGATGGGTATCGATACTCGATATTTCAAAATATCGATACTTTCGTACCGATACTCGATATTTTAGTATCGATACTGCACTATCCGATATTTTTGGGTATCGATACTTCGGATCCGATATTTCTAAATATCGAATATCGATACGTTTCTCGCGGAAAATTCAACATAATGGCTAAAAAATTAAGAAGATAGAGAGGCTTTTGGGTCAGTACTCTTTGGTTGCACAAATAACGTTTATATCATGGGAAAAATCACTCTGCTTGGACTCGTAATAGTGAAAAATGAATAAAAGTTGTTGAAAAAATTATTTTTCTTGAGAAAATTGTATGATATTGATAGTTTGTGACAATAAAGTATCGATACTCGATATTTTAAAATATCGATACTCATGCCCTACGATACTTGGGATATCGATACTCGGATACGATACAGTGTCGATACAAAATATCGATACTTTTATAACGATACCCATCCCTAATCCTTGAGTCCCTACTTGATGGAACGAACGTATTTGTTCATTAAATCACGAGGCCGGTGTCTTTGCAACTGTTGCTCCATCTCAATTTGATGGGAGATCTCTCCTTGCTGGGTCAAGTCTCACCAGAGAAACCAGCGCAGTGAGTGTGCTGATTAGTCACCAGAAGAGGTGGTCGCTTATAATAGATAGATTGATAGATTTATTTGCGGCCATACATTGGTATATCACAATTGTCAGATGAAGCTACCATAGGAACATTGATGAGAAAAAATTGAATAAAAGACTAATAGATGAAGGGACACAGCATCCTGCGGCGGAGGGCCGGGGAGAACCCCAGCCCCGCCCGGGCCCACCCACCATGGTGGCATCCCAAATCCCAAAAAGGCATCAGTCCCCTGGTCCTGGTTTTCACCAAAAGACGGGAACCCAGCACACAATCGGAGTCAGGACAACAGCAGGAGGCCACCCCCGAGCGGAACGAGGACACCCCAGCCCATACACCAACAGACACATGCAACCACAATCATTCAATAATTTACATTCACACGAATTTAAATAAGACACACATAGAATACAAAAATAAATAAGGTAATAATGAACAAATTACAAAAGAAAGAGTACTATTCAAAAATTAATCCTCTGCAACAAACAATATAATAACAAATAAGTTACAAAATGCTAGAGTACTTTTTAAAAATAATTCCTCTGGTCGTTGTAATATTCATGTTGTAATGTTCATGTAGTAATATTCAGTCCGGTGCTTGTGAAAGACTGGTCGAAGGGCGAGGTTAAGGTATGAGATTAAGGTATCAGTTATATTGAATATATTATAAGCACATACAGGTAAGGTACTCTGGCATACTTGTAAAAGAAAGGGCCATCTTCAGATTTGCCTGAAGGACCGAGGTAACTGGTGTCCGCTTTACAGTCTTTGGACCAGTTCCAGCTCATGGTTTCGTTTTAGCTTCCAGACTATGGAAGTTATGGCGGCTTCTGACCAGTGGAAGGCTAGCCCCTCCTAGCCTGAGTTGGTCCTCGTGTTCACCTATTCACACCAGGCTCCAAGAAGGTCGGTTGCAAATGATTACATTTTCAACTACTTGGTATTTAGAGTTGGGGGCCAGTTGAAATGGAATTCGAATCTACAGACAGAGCTATCAAGGACGTTTTCCTACTTCCTCTCAATCAACACGGCTTCACCGGTCTTGAAGCCTATAGTTGAATATTTTCATTTATTAGTGAGTGAACTATTAGGAATTGTTGAAAATCCTTCTTCTTGGGTCTTTAGGAACTGAGAAATCGTTGTTCCAATGAATCACACACTTCCACAGTACAGCAATAAAACATAAAATTGAATCAAAACTCTTTATTTTCGGATAATTTTGACCAAAAAGAAAGTTTCCATCACGGAATCAAAATTTTTCAGAAAATTTCTACTTCAATCACAGTTCTTTTTCCCTGCTCAGATCCATAGCTTTCGTACTTTTGGTTATCAGGAAACATATATAATTTTGCTTACCTAATTTTTATATCAGTGTCTTCATAGCTATTCTGGACCCTACCTGCCTAGGTACTGCAGAAAGACGTCGTCCTATGCAGTTACTCCAATAGCCTCTTTAGACTGTGACGCGGCTCCATTATTAGCCACGGGGAATGTGTGTGGGTACGTGTTCGTACCTTTCGAAGCTCGCATGTGATGTTGCAATGACTGAAGACACTAGTTCCGCGATTGCCCCCTTAGCTGGCGATCGCATTGATCAACCGGCTGACAGGCGTGTGGTTGCGAAACATCACTATAACCTCTGCCCTTAATTGGACTCAATTTCCATGACCGAGCTAAACGACGGAGGAATACTTGTGAAACTTGGTAGTTTGGTTCTCGAGCGCCTTTCTCGTACATTCCCTCGTCGTTAATTTATTATAGATATCGATGAGTTCGGGGTATATTGATTATTAATGAACATCAATACTATTATAGGAGGATTTCTACGGTAAAACGCAAATCACCGGTGCCCCAACCATTTCTCATTGGCAGAACTGCTCATGTAATGATTTGAATCAAAAAATAGAAACCAAAAAAAATCACTAATATTGAAATTGTTTTGCAATTTGTTCGATTTCCCCTTTAATCCCTCATGGTGAGCAAAATGGTGGTCGTACTTTGCTTTATTTACCTAGGTACGATATACTTTAAATTGGAATGAAAAAACATATTAAGTATATTGATATTTTTTGAATTAGGACGTCTTTAAACTGCCCTCATTTTTTTGATATCTGGGTTCTACAGATCTTGAAGCATAAAATATCCCATTTTTTGGAGGTTAAAAAATTGTTTCTGTTTGACTTGAAAACCCGTTGGGAGTTCTACGCATTCAGAGGTGCAGCTAGAAAAACACAACATACCAAATGGAATGATGATTTCAAAGAATATTTCAAAGAATTTCAAAGAACGTGGAAACTGACTCAAAAATGGTCTAAGCTCGGATTAGTTCAGCTTTGCCCCGTTGTGAAGATATGGAATGAAACACCTGTAGGGAAAGTTGTCTAGGCACCAATGTGTTTATTATGCATTAAACAAACTCTTGCTTAGGTTCTGACAAAATCTTCTCATGGAGACTTCTCAATCATCTCCAGAAGACAGTCAAAATCTTCTCCAGAAGACAGTCAAAATCTTCTCCAGGAGACTTCACAATCTTCTCAAGAAGACAGTCAAAATCTTCTCCAGAAGACAGTCAAAATCTTCTCCAGAAGACAGTCAAAATCTTCTCCAGGAGACTTCACAATCTTCTCCAGAAGATAGTCAAAATCTTCTCCAGGAGACTTCACAATCTTCTCCAGAAGACAGTCAAAATCTTCACCAGGAGACTTCACAATCTTCTCCAGAAGACAGTCAAAATCTTCTCCAGGAGACTTCACAATCTTCTCCAGAAGATAGTCAAAATCTTCTCCAGAAGACTTCACAATCTTCTCAAGAAGACAGTCAAAATCTTCTCGAGAAGACAGTCACAATCTTCTCCAGGAGACTTTACAATCTTCTCCAGAAGACAGTCAAAATCTTCTCCAGGAGACTTCACAATCTTCTCCAGAAGACAGTCAAAATCTTCTCCAGGAGACTTCACAATCTTCTCCAGAAGATAGTCAAAATCTTCTCCAGAAGACTTCACAATCTTCTCAAGAAGACAGTCAAAATCTTCTCGAGAAGACAGTCACAATCTTCTCCAGGAGACTTAACAATCTTCTCCAGAAGACAGTCAAAATCTTCTCCAGGAGACTTCACAATCTTCTCCAGAAGACAGTCAAAATCTTCTCCAGGAGACTTCACAATCTGCTCCAGAAGATAGTCAAAATCTTCTCCAGAAGACTTCACAATCTTCTCAAGAAGACAGTCAAAATCTTCTCGAGAAGACAGTCACAATCTTCTCCAGGAGACTTTACAATCTTCTCCAGAAGACAGTCAAAATCTTCTCCAGGAGACTTCACAATCTTCTCCAGAAGACAGTCAAAATCTTCTCGAGAAGACAGTCACAATCTTCTCCAGGAGACTTTACAATCTTCTCCAGAAGACAGTCAAAATCTTCTCCAGGAGACTTCACAATCTTCTCCAGAAGACAGTCAAAATCTTCTCCAGGAGACTTCACAATCTTCTCCAGAAGACAGGCAAAATCTTCTCCAGGAGACTTCACAATCTTCTCCAGAAGACAGGCAAAATCTTCTCCAGGAGACTTCACAATCTTCTCCAGAAGACAGTCAAAATCTTCTCCAGGAGACTTCACGATCATCTCCAGAAGACAGTCAAAATCTTCTCAAGGAGAATCACAATTTTCTCCAGAAGACAGGTAAAATGTTCTCCAGGAGACTTCACAATCTTCTCCAGAAGACAGTCAAAATCTTCTCCAGAAGACTTCACAATCTTCTCAAGAAGACAGTCAAAATCTTCTCGAGAAGACAGTCACAATCTTCTCCAGGAGACTTTACAATCTTCTCCAGAAGACAGTCAAAATCTTCTCCAGGAGACTTCACAATCTTCTCCAGAAGACAGTCAAAATCTTCTCGAGAAGACAGTCACAATCTTCTCCAGGAGACTTTACAATCTTCTCCAGAAGACAGTCAAAATCTTCTCCAGGAGACTTCACAATCTTCTCCAGAAGACAGTCAAAATCTTCTCCAGGAGACTTCACAATCTTCTCCAGAAGACAGGCAAAATCTTCTCCAGGAGACTTCACAATCTTCTCCAGAAGACAGGCAAAATCTTCTCCAGGAGACTTCACAATCTTCTCCAGAAGACAGTCAAAATCTTCTCCAGGAGACTTCACGATCATCTCCAGAAGACAGTCAAAATCTTCTCAAGGAGAATCACAATTTTCTCCAGAAGACAGGTAAAATGTTCTCCAGGAGACTTCACAATCTTCTCCAGAAGACAGTCAAAATCTTCTCCAGGAGACTTCACGATCATCTCCAGAAGACAGTCAAAATCTTCTCAAGGAGAATCACAATCTTCTCCAGGAGACTTCACAATCTTCTCCAGAAGACAGTCAAAATCTTCTCCAGGAGACTTCACGATCATCTCCAGAAGACAGTCAAAATCTTCTCAAGGAGAATCACAATTTTCTCCAGAAGACAGGTAAAATGTTCTCCAGGAGACTTCACAATCTTCTCCAGAAGACAGTCAAAATCTTCTCCAGGAGACTTCACGATCATCTCCAGAAGACAGTCAAAATCTTCTCAAGGAGAATCACAATCTTCTCCAGAAGACAGTCAAAATCTTCTCCAGGAGACTTCACAATCTTCTCCAGAAGACAGGCAAAATCTTCTCCTGGAGACTTCACCATTTTCTCCAGAAGACAGTCAAAATCTTCTCCAGGAGACTTTCAAAATCTTCTCCAGAGAATCTTCTCGGTCCTTATCAATTTGCGTGGTTTTCCATATCCATGTTCTATTGGTTTTACCTCCAAGGGAGCATTTTCCCCTCTTACGTGCAACATAATAAATTATTGTGAGTACTTCATAGCTCTGCTGAATGATCTACTCAACCACTCTATCGACAGGATAAGGAAATAGTGATTACATCTCATCGGGTTTTTCTTGCTCGATTCCAAATGTTAATTAATAAAAATTATTAAACAAAAGTGAACCAAAAATGCTGCAAATTATTACACAAGGGATTTGTTTTTATGAACAATGATCTATAACACTTTTGAAAAATATGAGTTGGGAATTTGCGAGGCTATTATATAACATCAAACATCAGGTTGTCCTAGTATGGCGCGGTACATAGGTCGGCCAAATCCACTCTCAAATTTAATTTACCTCGTTATGACATTTTCACATCGTATTTTTTAAACATTACATTGTATTCTTAGCTGTGTCTTGTAGCCCAAAGAGAACTGAAATTGATGATTATAGAAGATACTAAGACCATGCTATCATAATATTACCTCTAATGAGCACAGTGGGATTATTTCGAGCCATTTAAGATGATTGCGAAGGGAGGAAGAAAAGTCGTTCTTTTCAGTAGCCAACCATAATGTTCTCTCGAGTGAGATCGGTTGAAGTAAAAACAAGTGTGTAATTATAAAGTGTTTGAGGTGCAAGAAACAACATAATAAACTCTTTTAATCCTGCCGCGGTTCACAAGAGCTGCCTTATCTTCGAGAGGAATGCCTTCGATTTACGTTAATTCTAGGTAGTAGATGTGCTGATTTTACGGGGTTTTGTGCGTAACGTAATTCCTATACTCTCGTGAGAGTTCAATTTATTTTCTTAATGAAAGAATTCCAATGATGGCAAGCTCATTTGAGGTTCCCAGATCCTGGAGGACTCTCTCACATAATTGGAAATGGTGTAGGAATTATGGCATCATTGCAAGTCCCTGCCTGTTTCTAACAAGGAATTCTATTTTACCCATTGTTGATGGGAAGGATACTTTGATCTTGCCTAATGTTCACACAATATGATTGAAACAACTTATGACCAAAGTGGGAAATTTCTCAAATTAAGGGTATTCTGGTGTGAGCCGTGAGGGAAATGTATTTTGTATTTCAGCATGATTGATTCACATTATCATCGCTTAGGGAGGTTCTACTGCGACGGGCCCTTTCTCCTCCTAGGACATTGTCATTTGAATATCTGGTGGGATGGAGGGACCATCTGAAATTTATTTATTTGTCGAAACAACAATGTGTAGGACAATAGACAAGTAATGGCTATAATAGAAAAAAATAATAAACGTCAAATTTAATATTAAAGAAGGAGTCTACGTTGTAGAGTTCTGCCGAGATCAGTTTTCTTTACAACCCTTCTTGATTGTGTTGACTGCTAGGCTCCGGAAGCGCTAAGGCAGATGTTAGTAGAATCGCACACCAGACTGGGATGGATTAGTCTTCATTGACTTAGTGAGGCGAGCAGGTAAGGGACATAAATTGGAACGGCTCCTCGTAAGGTAACTGTGGATATCAGATCCACTCATGAAAGATTTCAAATTATCCAACACATGGAAAAGACTCGTATACACATGTTGAGCTGGCAGAGTAAGGATGCCCATATCGCTGAAGTGTTCTTGACAACTGTCTCTCCAATCAAGCTTCTTCACGATGCGAATAGCTCTCTTTTGGAGCTTGAAAATATTGATAGAGAGCGAAGAGTTTCCCCATAGTATAACACAATATGATAGGCGGCTATGAAAGCATGCGAAGTAAACAGATCGCAGTACATCAAACGAAACACTGCCCGCCAACCTAGGCAACATAATATGCTTTGTCAAAAATTTGTCAAAAAAGCTAGCAAGTTTTAACTATATTATAGTTAAAACTTGCTAGCTTTTTTGACAAATTTTCAACAAGTCGATTATCAACTTCGAAACTCAGCAATTTTACTGATTGAGATAGAAGCCCATTCAGGTCGAAGTTCAAGTGTTGAGTCTTATCCTCTGTTATGTTTGCGTGTCGGCGAGTGAAGGATACGACCTTCTCGCTGTGGCTGCTGAGTTTTCTTTAGTGCCTACTCAAACGGAGAGGCGGTCCCTAGCCCTAGACTTTATGCACTGTCGCCCTGGCGAATTTCGACCTATCGCTGGGCGGAGTGCATGGAGATTGTCTCGCCCATAGTCTCCGGCGTCGGTAAAGACAAACCGTTATTCAACAGGACATTTACCTAATGAGCTTCAAGGTAGATTGGCTGCAGAGGTTGGCGGTGGTGAGACCAAACGGGGGACTCCGCAGTTACTCTAGCTTGAAGTGAAGGAGGCGACGTTGATGTAAAGAACAAGTCAATCGAGTGGAGTAGACTGCATGGTGGAGCATACCTGAATGAGTCTTATACTTTATGTATTTCGTAGAGGGGACGGAGTGGAGGAAGGGTGACGTCATTATGACGTGTTTCCCTTCATACCTCATCTGTCCCATGAGGGGTGACTCACTCAGGTAGCATTGTACATCTTCGGTTTATTGGAGAAAAAATTAATGTACAATGTGGGTCATAACATCCTCATTAGGCAATACAGCATTATCAGCACACCAGCTCGCTAAGAAAACTCTTAACATGTTGACATGTCCTCTACACATATTCTCTACATAAGATACACGTATTATCGTCATTCGACCTTTGGTTTCAGTTTATCAGGACAAACCCTGCCTTTTTGACATTCATCAAGCTGTGTTTACATGGATTTTCTTCTAAGTGAAGTTCAAAGTCGAATTTTTCGACATCTATTTCATGGATGGTTTGGTTATTCTGGTAATTTCTTCCCAAAGTGAATTGGTTAAACACGTTTTTTCAGCATCCTTTGCAGTTTGCTACTGATCGGTCCATTCATGGATAATGTTGAGATGGAGTTGAAGTATGGTGGTTCCTACTTTGCTAGATGTACCTCGGAAATGTAATGCATTATAGTCAGCAAACATTGCCGTGCTTGTGCCCAGAGAAAGTTCAGCCCCAAAGTTCAACAGCAGAAGGTGTAGTTAGCAAGATGCTGGAGAGCATCCTGGAACGGAGGATGTGCTTAGAGGGAGGGAGGACTGAGAAGGGAGCACCTGGTCCGTCCGTTTACCTAGAGCTAACCTCGAAGTAATGTGTTAAAAAGTTCGGGGCTGAGTTTCATAGTGGAAAAAAAGAGATGTTTTTTGAGTGGGTTTGAATCCAATATAACCTGAGGACGCGGACTCTTCAGATATCTTAGATCAAACTCCGCCTGGATGTCAAAGATTTTCTCACATTCTTGCCGAATAAAAGTGTCTAGAGAAGGGATATCATTGAAGAGGATAGGGAAAGACACTGATGCTGACATTCTACAGCTCCAAGAAAGGCAGCTTCTTTCTTTATTTTAAAGATCTGTGATGAATCATTGGATTAATCAGAAAGGTTCTAGTGGATTCAGGTTTAATCTGATTAATTCTTCACTAGAAATGTGAACCTGAGTGCCAAACTTGGAATCCATCTTTGCATCTATGACTATGAAGATGCTGCTGACAGGAGTGGAGGTTCAAATGATAGGATCCAATATGAAAATCAGGTTTGGAAGGGGTCAAGCAGGAGTAATACTTGGCTTCTCGGTATTTTGAAGAATTCTATTCTGAAAAGCTGCGCTATGCTATATTTAAATACCAGCTTGGACCGTGGCAGTATCGTATGAAATCACGGAGAAGTTGAAACGGTCTGATGAAAAGAGCAAAGTTCGCTCAACGGTTTACTAGATAATTTCGAGTTTATATTCACATATCGTAATTGAAATAACGAAAGAGGAGGCATAACAGGCCATCGAAAGATGACGATGAGCAGAATCCGCTAGGGTGCACGCTTGTCCCCGAGAAGAGACCACAGTTCCAGACGTCTTGAAATTATTTAGAAGTCAGTGAACCGTCTGGGACTCTCCTCGGCTCGGGTATTAGCGAATATTAGGGAGAGGAAAAAAGGCGGATAACCCGGCCGGAGAAGTAGAATGGGAAGAATGTTATGATGTTGATAGGAGCTGTTAGTGGCGGTAATGGACAAGGTACTCCTGACCCCTGAGCGAACCGGAGTGTGGGAACCGACGCAAGGGTTTTATGACACGAAGGAAAGTGTCCCTTTAAGAGAGGGACCGAGTAATTGGCCTATTAATTCTTAACCGAGTTACTCTCCAAGTCCACGAGGGGAGCATTAAAAAGTACGAGGATGGAACGTATGTAACAAATGTGCTATCAGAGTCCTTCCCTTTGGATGTATTCTCGGGTGTTTCATTCTTGGTTTCTGGTCGTCGCGAACTTGCATAGCAGTCCACTGAGTTACGAGAGAAACTTCAGCATTCTTGTGGGTTCCTAACTATTAACGCTTTTAACAGGTGTGATTGTTTGCAAAGGAGAAGTTGTATTCGTGAAGGTACTAGAAGGAACATCTTTGTTCTGGACCAGAGCAGTGGCGTCTCCTCCAGGCAAACATAGCAAACACTGTTTGCCTTACTAAAAATATGCAAAATGAATAAATTAATTTTTATTGAGATTTTCCTATAAATCCAATTTTTGCAAGTACTCAATATTTAGCCGATTTTCGAAAAATTTTATAAAATTTAGGGACTATTTCATAACCAAGAAAATTATATGAAATAGGAGAATGGAATAAGTACGTATTTTGCAAGGATACTAGCCCGCAACGAACCAAAGAACGATCTTGCGGATGATACGCGAACTAGCGTTGGGCGGCGATGCAAGGCAAACAGTTCAAAAAATGAATTAGGGAGACTGTTTTGGATGACAGGCGACGATCAGCCGGTAGGTGCGGGATCTAGTATTGCTATGTTCCCACTATAACAGCATCAGCTAAGGCAAACAATTGAGGAGCTGTTTCGTGGCCTTGAAAGCAGAGAAAATTGGGAAATGAGCCACGAACACTAAGTCATGGGTTACGCTTCCTTAGCAACCAGAAATCAAATTTCGTAATGAAGGAATTCTTTATTTCTTCGAACGGAGTATGAGGCGTTTATTCCATCTAAATAAACTCGATTTTGAAACGAAAACCTGGTAGGTAGTGACAATGGCAAAGCTGTGTTCTTTGCAGACGAGTGATCAATATAGAAAAAATAATAAACCTTTGTGTAATATTATTTCTATGCTTAATCTCTAAGCTGTTTGCCTGACGAATATTCTCACCTGACGCCACTGGACCAGAGGTCAGGAGATCAGACATTTTCGAGAATAGAAGATTCCCAAATGCTTGTCCTGAACTGAATCGATAAAGTTTAGATGAGCTAATTACTCTCATAGAAACGTGTGAGTCTTCTTATCTTATTGCTTTAGGTGTTCTGTTAGGTGTCTTTCATGTCCACTTCATCTCCACCTCATTTCAGTGATAATCTGTATAATCGGTAGTTGTAAGGGATTCTTTGGTCTGGAAAGCATTGTTTTGTAAAATAAAACCTCACACTCTTATATTGTCCGGAACGGGCACTACGAAATATCTTGCACCACATGATTTTTCATCATAATATGATGACTGACATGACATATTATGTCAGATACGCATGATATTTTTCTGATTCTGATGTTAGAGGTGTGTCGGTCAGGAGTGAACGTATTGAAAAGACCTTATCTTCTAAACGACCTTGTCTGAGCTGAAAGGGTTGTCAAAAAGAACTCGGTCATTCGTTCAGCAACCCACCAATCGAGTTTTCCGGAAAAATTCCGAGAACAACAGAAGAAGGCCAACAAAACAAATTAATTGCACATCAATTGTACATGGATCATGAATGTATGAAAATGACGTGGAAGTATCAACGGAAAGAAGTAGATGGAGGTGGTTTTCTAAACTAAACCTTCCATCATCTAAATTGAAGAATTACGTTCGAATGAACTGTGGACTAAAAAGACAAAACTGCAAGACCAAAAATACTCAAAGTTCCATCCGATTCGAATCGATCTTTCATTCGTTTTTGTCTTTTAGCTCATTCGATTCATTCAAATCACCTACTCAGTGTAGGTGATTCCGGTGTTCGGTTTGTATTCCGACTCGTACGGTTTACCGACACGCTCGTTTTTGTGGCTTCTGACCGTTTGGTTGTTTGTCTTGTGTTTGAACGTAATGAACGGGTGAACAGATTCAAAAGACCTGGTCTCTGTAATGAGTGACCGTTTGGGATTCGAATCCGCCAAATGACCTTGTTTTACACATCTCTAGATTCAATAAAATTTCACAATTGTGATAGATTCTCTAATACGCGTGCTTATTTCACCAAAATAATTCAGAACTGATAACAGTGTAATAGGTACCAAAACCGAGATCCAACATATATGATCCAATAAGTACCTTATAAGCTAGTTGGCACCAAGGTAGCTTAGATGGTGGCGTACGTGACTATTCCCTAGGCCGTCAACTCGGTCGATCATTCTATTATAGGAATAGTTTTTGGTTTATTATTTCTAATAATAAGCCTATGTGATCGTATCGCAAAAAATTTTTATAACCCCCCCTCAAACTTTGTCACTTTACGTTTCAAGGTGCGTAGAATCCAAATTTGCAATGTCCGTCCGCCGTCCGCCGTACGCGGCACTTTTCTTAGCAACACTGGACCGATTTGGTTCAAATTTGGCATATGGGCTCCATTTGGGGTCTAGTTGTGCCGCGAAGCTTTTGGTTGATGTAGGTCACTTCTAAGGGGTGAAAATTAAGGGTTGAAATTTCCAAGAGTGCCCTAGCTCGAAAACTCTCGAAATAAAGGTATCGTTTTTTCACCAATTTTAAATAGTATTGAATTTTAAAAAATTTTTGAGACCACCCGGAGCTCTGTAGGACAAACCGTTCGGTCCCTACGAGTACTTGAAGGTTTTCCTTCGATAAAACAGAATCATGAGTGTGAATCGTAAAAGAGGTCTAATCTCCATTCAAATTTTATCGGACTAAAATGCGATCGCTGTTCATTTCTTCGATTTGTATACAGTTTTGCCTTCTGCGTAACCAGTAATCAAATTTCAATATGAAGCTTTCTATTTTTCCAATCGAGTGTGAAGCGTTTAGTTCTTTCTAATAAACTTGATTGTGAAGGTGTGAAGCCAGTATGGTGTGGTAGGTAGTACCTAGCTGGTAGGTAAAAAAAAGTTGGTAGGTAAAAAAAATGTTGGTGGGTAAAAAACGCTGCAAATCATTGCTCAAAAGCTTCTTCATTCTTCAGATCACTGATCAGCTGAGTGAGCTCCGAAGCCATTTTCAATCCTATTGAATGAAAGTGCTCTTCCAGGCGTCTCCAGCATTCGAGGAGATCTTCTTCACTCCTCAGATCACTGATCAGCTGAGTGAGCTCCGAAGCCATTTTCAATCCTATTGAATGAAAGTGCTCTTCCAGGCGTCTCCAGCATTCGAGGAGATCTTCTTCACTCCTCAGATCACTGATCAGCTGAGTGAGCTCCGAAGCCATTTTCAATCCTATTGAATGAAAGTGCTCTTCCAGGCGTCTCCAGCATTCGAGGAGATCTTCTTCACTCCTCAGATCACTGATCAGCTGAGTGAGCTCCAAGGCCATTTTCAATCCTATTCAAATCAGAAGGGTGATCTATACAGAAAATAATAAACCTTTGAGCAATGATTTGCAGCGTTTTTTAAATGGAATAATATTAATATTTGAAATAAATGAAAAAACAAGATCTCTATAAGCATACCAAATATCAAGTACTTAGATACCATACTATATCTGCCACTGAATAATACTCAGAATAGTATCAATCGAAACGATATATCGCTTCTAATATCCTTCATCGATATTCAAAAACTTTCCACAGTGACCCTGTAACCTCGCATTTTTCTGCGGTTTTCACATGGACCTAGGATACCTACTAGGTCCACGGGTTTTCATTTCTCTGGGTTTCTTGAACAGTTCGAGTTCCTTGTGACCATTGTTTTACTTTCAGGTTCACAACAATTTTGTTGATTTACTTTTTTTTTAAATTCAAGTCAAATTTTTGTTTTTATGATTTGATAATAAATATTATTATTTTGTAATGTAACTGATTTAATACTTGATCCTTTCCATTTGTATAAAAGTACACAAATTTTTGTATAACAAATTTGTATAAAAACACACAAATATACACAATAGTTTGCGACGTTTTTACACTACATATCAGCGCTATACAACCCTTCAATCCTGGGTAGGGACGGCACGATACCACCGATATATCGGAGTATCGATACTTTTTGGTATCGATACCGATATTTGTATCGATACTTTTGATGCAAAACTCAAACCGATATATTGGTATCGATACTTTTGCCTAGAATATCGGAGGTGTCGATACTTTCTTGACGATAATATAAAATATTTTGCCAAAGTACATTGGTGAAAAAATACCAAATAAGCAACGAGAAAATAATACCATGTAGTGTCTGCCACAGAATAACACTCAAAATAGGCTCAGAATAGTATCAATTGAAACGATATATCGCCACAATAGCCTCAAAATAGTATCTATATCCGATGTGAGTTTGGAAGGAATTTGAACCCGTTTTCCCGAACTTACAAGACGAGCAAAATATGAATCGTGGTAGAGACATCAGTCACGTGCGAATGGCTTTTCTCGAATAATAAACAGTATTATTTGTATTGTAACTGATTTATTACTTGATCCTTTCGATTTCTAGTGGAAGGAAAACATCATTTCATTGAATAGAGATTTCTTGTAAATAAGATTTGGAATTGAAATAAAATGGAATGATTATTCATTTTTATTAAATTTTAAATTATTGGCTTTTATTATGTTTTTAATTGTCATTGACTTTAATACATTTTAATTATTGTTTAAAAAAAACAACATGTTCCCTAGTAGTTGACCCAGAGGTTAAGCCGGTTATTGACGCACCTCGTAAAATTCCGTTCAAATTGTATCCTCGCATTAAGGAAGAGCTAGATCGTATGGAAAAAGAGGGTGTCATTGCAAAAGTACATGAACCATCAGATTGGGTCAGCTCAATGATTTGTACCGAGAAAAAGTATGGCCATATTAGGGTCTGTCTAGATCCTAGGAATTTAAATAAAGCTCTCAAAAGAAGTCATTACCAACTACCTACATGTGAGTACCTACATCAGGTCGAAATTGCATAATGCTAAAATTTTTTCAGTTCTCGACGCTAATTCAGGATTTTGGATAGTCCTTCTTGACGATAAAAGCTCGAATTATCTTGTCTTTAATACTCCTTGGGGTCGTAGAAAATTTTTGCGACTTCCGTTTGGAATATCACCAGCTTTTGAAATTTTCCATGAAAAAATGGTCGAAATTTTTGGAGATCTTGAGGGAGTGGTCATATTTTTAGATGATTTACTTGTGCATGCTGAGACACAAGTACAGCATGATCTACGTCTGAAAGCCGTCTTAGAACGAGCTAGAGAATTCGGAGTTATATTTAATAGGGCAAAATGTAAGTTTAGTCAATCTCAAGTGACCTACTTAGGGCATATTTTCTCGGAACGTGGTGTTCAACCAGACAGCAATAGAGTCAGAGCAATAAATGAAATGCCACCCCCAGTCAATAAAACTGATTTACAACGGTTTTTAGGGATGGTAAATTATTTATCAAGTTTTATTCGTAACGTAGCGGAAGAAACAGCTGTTCTCCGCACTTTGATAAAAAAAAGATGAAATTCTAGAGATAAATAGCAAGCAAACCAGTTTTGTTAGTCGGAGAAATGTTCTTAGTTGGTACTAAAGACAATAAAAATGAAACAGAATTGTACTTAAACGCTTGCATACGAGTCTGCAACGCATTGGGACATTTTCATGTCTTTACCTATTGCTTTAAAATAAAATAGACGATTCCGGATTAATTATCTTCCACACTCACGATCATTAGTTTGTAAACAAAATATTATGCAGTTATGCCCATACTGCCGTCCAAAGAAGAAAAGCAGTAACTCGACTTTTTCACATTTTGACTTTTTGGTATCGTTGGATTCGTTAGCTCAATTTCTACCTTTTGCAATCGTGAAAAACAGTTTTCTATGAAAATTAAAAAAGTTATTAGCAATAATAGGTAGACTGTTTTCTAATAATAAAGGGTGGTACATGGGTAAAAGACAGTTTCGCCTCGTGCAATCCAAAAAAAAAAAAAAAACAGTAATAAGGACAAGCGGTGTTTTTCCGTTGCTTTGGGTAGGCCAATCTGAAGTGAAATACAACAGTTTGGCGAGCAGACTGTTTTTTCCCGTTGTTTCAGCTGCCTCTTAGGGAAACAGCGCTCGAAGCACTGCTTTTCACCGTTGGATTGATCCTAGATTCGGCAAAATTCGCTTGCAGTTTGCACGTCTGGCCCGAAAAACTGTTTTCTTCCGTTGCATCTCGTGAACAATTTGAAACGTCAAATTTCTCAGCTTTCGTCGTTTTCTCCTCGTTTTAGTAGGTTTTTCAATATTTAAAACCAAAAATATAGTTTGCAAAACATGTTTCGATGTTCAAAAATGGTCGATGCGTGAAAAAAAACTAAAAGTGATGAAAATGGTGTTCATCGAAGCGAGAGAATTCGCTTCCAACGGAGGTTGACATCTGGGGACGGCGCGTTGTTGAGAATCAGTATTGAGTTCGCCTCAGAGATTTTCCCAATCAAGGACCCAGGTAAGTAAATCGTGTACCTACGTTTCATGGAATAAATTTCTATATCATAAACAGTATCTGCATCACTTGTATGAAGTAGTAGCTAAATGCCTACCATTGTTGTTAGTTTGCACCTAAAGTTGAAGGTTCTTGGTGAGAAAATCAATGTCCGTTTGGTTGTGGAACTCATTTCAATCATGATTTGTTTAGGTTATAACATGGAAATTATCGATGTGATCCAGGAATTTCAAAGAGAATGCGAAGAAGAAACTGTTTTTTAGGTTGGAAGAGCAAGCGGAGAATTTGCCTAACGAAGATGCATGTAGGAGCAAAACCGAGTTCATCAGTGAGGCAGGTGTATACGAGTATTAATTACTCGTAATTACGAGTAACTAAAATGTGAGATCCAAACCCACTCGTGACAGGCCCTCAAAAACCACAAAATTGATCCAATATTACTAAACTACTATCTCCACAGAGTTGTCCTGCCTATTTGAAATTGCACTCATCTCAGCATCACCAACCTCTTTAGGTACCTAGATACCTATTTGGGAGGGGTGGTCGTAATGACAAAAGTATCTGAATCGATTCTCACAATAGCTTTACGTAACTATCAAGGTTACAGATTTTTTGGAACTGGACTATGTCAGAAAAGTAAAAAACTATGTTGTTGGTATCTTTTTGTTGGTATCTTTCGTTGTTATTCTTTATCTTTTTGTTGGTATCTTTCGTTGGTATTCTTTATCTTTTTGTTGGTATCTTTTGTTGGGATCTTTTGGTTGGATTTGAGGGGCTGTCAAGAGAGTCATTGGATCTATCCAAACATTATAATTAATCACCAACCTATTATTCATTCTAACTCGAATTTTTAGATGGTGAGGCAGGAATCGGTGAACATGAAATCCAGACTTTCGGGGAGGAAGAAAACGTTGTGAAGATAATATCTTACCAGCCGAAAGAGCAAGCGTGCCTCCTGAATGAAAGAAAAGCCCAAATAGACCATCTACAAACCAAGTGAGCAAAGTACTCGTCCATCATCTTGAATGTCATTAAAAGACCGAGATTTTATTGAGGCTTTCATTTTTTTCAGATATTGAGACAGATCCTGACGAGTACTCCCTTTGGACCAACACTGAGATTAGATAGGTACTTTTCATTCGTTTTGGATGGCCACATGTCTTCTGGTCCGTTTTCAATACGGCAGGTCTGTCTAGTTGTCCTGATTCACCCGAGTGCCAGGAGGAAGATTAAGAATGAAATATAACGACTTCGTAACTCCTAAAAAATTTATATTTTTCATACCGACGAATATTATTATTTTCTTCTTTTATAAAGTTAAAGAACTAAAAATAAAGATCTCAACTAAATGTTTTCCATCCATAAACATCGTCTTTCTGTGTATCTATTTTATTAACTTTTACCCTTCTATTAATTTGTAATTGAATCGAGATTGCAGCTCGCATTTATGGTTGGAACTAGCAGGTAATTATCTGACGACTGTGATTTAACTTAAGGTATCAATACAAAAGCTTCCTTTTTACCTTGACCTGGCAAGAAAACTTTTTGATCCATACAAAGCTAAACAACAGCAATTATAACATGCAAAGGAAGAAAACAGTAAGCAAGAAACTACTGTCTGTAAACTGAGGGTTGAACAACGGAAAAAAACATTTTGTGAATGTTGCAAGGGTAAAAAGCAGTTTCACGCCATTACTGTAGGAACCCTCACGGCGATTCCGATAAAACACAATGGAGAAAAACAGTTCGATGAATTTAAAATACAATTTCCAGTATTTTGCGCGTGAAATTAATGAAATAAAATAAAGAAAGAGTGCGTAGATATTTTGCAAAAAGAAAATCATATTTTTGATCAAAATTGAGGTTTTTATGGAACAATACATAAAACCTTGATTTTCTCAAAACTTGTTTTCTGGAAAAACTGCTTTTATACTTTGGACGGCAGCATAGCTCCGCTATTCGTATAGTCAATATGTTATGGAGAACATGAAAATGTTCGTTAAATCGAGAGCTTTCCAACGAGTGGTGAACGATTTTTGTGGGTTAAAAAGTGTAGAAAAGGAACAAACCTAACAACGGGGTCGTTGTAAGCGGAAATCATTATAAAGGCACTGTAACACAATTTCGTTACGCAATTTCGTGACAGTTTTTTGTGCTATGTGCCAGGGCAAAGACATGAAAATGTCAAAATACACATATATTGCCTTTTCTCGATTAATAGGGTTTTTATTTGGATTGAAAAATCATCGGTTGGTTAATTTGAAATATCGGTGGTATCGATACTTTGAGCCGATATTATCGAAGTATCGATATTTTATAATATCCGTATCGAAAAGATCGGGTATCGATACTTCCTGAGAAATATCGAATCGAAAGGAGTATCGATACTTTGGAGTATCGTGCCGTCCCTAATCCTGGGGTTACCGTAACCCCGGGGTTACTCTTCTCGAGCTGGCCTCTACCGGAATGACCCGCGGAGGGACGACTCGGTGAATCCTGAAAACAAGGAGAAACGAGAAGTCGGTTTTTCGAGCTGGTATGGTTTATGAGGCGGAGGAGACGCTTCGTGAGAAACCGTGGACCGAATAACTCCGAAGTGTCTTAATTAATAACGGCCGAAGGGCTACCAGGGAGATAAGCGGAACTCGGGAGGAATCCACGGGAGAGGCGGATGCCGAGCGCTCCGTTCCCACACTGTCCCCAACTCTTGGCCGAGTTCGGAGGAGGGAAAGCTCTTCGGAGTGAACTACGGATAGGAGGTCAGGAGGGGTCACGTGTCGATACCCTTCTAATCATCTCGTCACAACCGAGTTTCAGTTTGCACGCACTCCTGCGGGAGGCGGAAGACGTCCTGATGAGCTCGCGAGGAATTTGCATCTCAGCAGGTCCTCCTCCTAGCTATGTGTTCTTACACCATCTACTCTTGGATTTTACTACTTTTAACATGGAACATGTTATTGCCCAAGGGTAACTACCCGAATAACGTTATGCGGAAAGGAGGCGCGCCTTTTCCGACACTCCGGTTTTCGAGGCGCGAAGCGCCGAATGCATTTAAGATAAATTGCTAGAGATAATATAACTTTTGTATTATACCTACCTACGACTAAAGGTTCTGTACTAGGGATGGGATATCGATATCCGATATTACCAAAATATCGATATTGGGCTGTCAATACTCGATATCGATACCCTCAAAGCCGATATCGACATCCTTTAATCGATATGTATATCGGTTTCGGTATAGGTAGTATGTAAAGAAGAACCCACTGAAATATTGGATTGAGAACAGGAACGTTTTTCCAGAGCTTAGCACCGTCGCTGTGAGATATTTATCATCAGTTTCAACGTCTGTCCCGTCAGAAAGACTATTTTCCAAAGCAGGGAATATAATGACACCTGACCGCAACAGATTAAAAAGTGAGACTCTCTCCAAACTTTTATTTTTGGAGAGCTTGGACGAGGATTACTTTTTGTGATTCATTGTATAATACGAGTATACACCTATTGATTTTCTATGTTCCTTACATTGTATGTTTGATTCATTATCGTTATCCTGACTTGAACTAATAAAAAATATTCTTATTCGAAAATTGTCGTAGTATTTTTTGGCAGTTCCTTCAACTGGTACCGATATTCCCGATATCGATATCACAGGTCCGATATTTTACTGGTATCGATACCGGGATGCCCGATACCGATATCAGTACTGATATCGATATCATACCTTCGATATCCCATCCCTATTCTGCACTAAATTTGGCTAAAACGTGTTCCATATTTTGCTTCTGAGTCTACCAAGGTAGCTTAGCAACCAGTAATCAAATGTCCATATGAAGGAACCACAGCTCCCTATTCTTCGAATCGAGTGTGAAGCGTTCATTTCTTCCAAATAAACTTGATTGTGATGGTAATTATGTAGTAGGTACCTATGGATGGTAGGTAAATAAAATTAAAAAACAGTGACAATGGCAAAGCTGTGATCGTTGCAGATGAGTTTGAAACATTTTCAAAACGCCCTATCTTGAAGAAGCGGAGTTGGTATGCTGGTATGCTGAGGAGTCCAACACTGTTGAGGTGAAACTTCCTCTTCGTTCTTAAACAGTTTCCCCACTCCCGAAAAAAGAAGTCTAAGTCGGCCTATCATGAAATATCAAACTTTTACGGAAGATGGTGAGCACGATTTTAATGTGCTTTCTGCTCATTCGGGGCAAGAGAGATACATTCCACATTTTAGCCTTAAATCATTTCGACAAAGTTCCAATATCATCTTCTTCTTCTTTGGTGGCGTTACAGCCCGGGGTGGGCCCTAGCCTGTTCAACAATACTTCTCCATTCCTCTCGTCTCTTGGCCAACATTCTCCAACATCTATGCCCCGTGCGCGCTACATCCTCCTCGACTTCGTCAGTCCATCGAAGCCTCGGTCTTCCACGAGCCCTTCTACCTCCTGGATGTCCATCGAATATTCTTTTGACGGGATTACCATCGTCCATTCGAACGACATGTCCTGCCCATCTGAGGCGACCTAGCTTGACAAACTTCACGACATCTATATCATTGTATAGGTCGTACAGCTCGTCATTTCTTCTTCTTCTCCAGACCCCACTCTCGCAAACTGCTCCAAAAATCTTTCTGAGGACTCTTCTTTCGAAAGTTCTGAGAAGAGTCTCTCCCTGTCTCCCCATAGTCCATGCTTCTGAGCCGTAAGTCAATACTGTGCGGATCAGGGTCCTATACAGCAGACATTTTACTTGGGGAGTGAGGAGCTTTGAGCGGAGGTGTTTTATCAGGCCCCAATAGCAGCGGTTTGCAGCTGCCAGCCTAGCCTTGATTTCGAGAGTGGGGTCCCCATCAGCGGATAAGAGGGATCCCAAGTAGACAAAGCTGTCTACGACTTCGAAGCGAAAATCTCCGATAGTTACATGGGAACTCGATCTACAGACGGTATTTGTGGGCGTCGCCGTCGTGATGAGGTACTTTGTCTTTTCCTCGTTGATGCACAGCCCCATATCGCCCGCACTCTTGACCAATGAGGCAAACGCTCTCTTCATATCACCTTCTGTGCGGGCTATTATGTCTATGTCATCAGCATAGGCTAGGATTTGCACTGACTTGAAGAAGATTGTTCCCCTAGTTTGTATTCCAGCATCTCTAACAACTTTTTCAAGTGCCAGATTGAAGAGCAGGCACGAAAGTGCGTCTCCTTGCCTTAAACCAGATAGAGTTGACAAACTAGGGGTTTGAGAGTTATGGACCCTGATAGTGCATGCTGAGTTACTTAGGGTCAATTGCACCATTCTCACGAGCTTATTCGGAATCTCAAACGCCCTCATAGCACTGTACAGCCTCTCTCGCTTTATTGTGTCATATGCTGAGCGGAAATCTACAAACAGATGGTGGAGGGGGACCCTAAACTCGCGGCACTTCTCAATTATTTGGCGAATGCTAAAAATTTGGTCAGTCGTGGATCTTCCCGGTCTAAATCCACACTGATAATTGCCTACTATGTTTTCAGTGAGGGGTAGCAAGCGGTCAAGCAAAACAATTGATAATACTTTATAAGCCACGCTTAAAAGGGTGATGCCACGGTAGTTAGAACATACTAGTGGATCACCCTTCTTGTGGATGAGGCATACTACTCCCAACTCCCACTCACCAGGCAACTCTTCCTTCTGCCATATTAGGAGAATCAAATCAAATAGCCGCACAGCAAGCTCCTCCCCGCCCATCTTTACAAGCTCTGCAGGGATATCATCAACACCAGGGGACTTATTGTTCTTGAGGCGAGCAATCGCCGACTTGACCTCTCCAATCGTTGGGAGATTGACATCCAATATCATTAAGACATTGCTCAAAACCACCAGATAAGTATAACCTGATGTCTATATCGTTACAGAACTTTCTTGATTTACTTGTTTTATTGCACCAAGTTACAACTTATAAGCAACATTTTTCTGATACATAGTTTGTGCGTTAAGAAAACTAAGATACTTCCATAGGTTCCCAATGCCCTGAAACTCGCACTTCATGATGACTTCTTGGTTCTCTTAAGTCTTCTAAGTAGATCATCAGAGTTGAGAAGTTGGACGACATCCTCATTTACATGATCTTGAGCCTCGAAAGGTGATTCATGGCTTGGCTTCGAATGACCTCATTGACAGATTCAATCTTCAGCTCGTAGTGAAGTCTGTCATTTCTAAAGTATCTGAATGCATCAACGCAGTATGACAGGACATTATTCTGGAAGCGCTCAATGATGTCTCGGTTGCTCTGGGCCGTGCACCCCCACAGTTGTGCACCGTAAGTCCAGACAGGCTTTAGGACTTGCTTGTACAGTATGAGCTTATTGTGGACTGACAATTTTGACCGTCGGCCCATCAGCCAGTACACTTTCTCGAATTCAATCGAAAGCTTTTGAATCAGAAGCTTTTTTCCACCTTAGTTCTGGATTCAGCGTCATTCCGAGTATTCCGCTTCATGGCATCGAGAAAAGCTGGCACATAGTTCAACCTTTTATTCGTGGAATCAACATGCATTGACTTTTTCTCATTCAATCTAACTCTTCATCTCACTTTCCAATCATGAATGCGGGATATAGAAAAATTTACCTTGGTAACTGATTCACAGTTATTCCCCGGTCGACATAACTGCAGTTTTTACAAAACTGTTCGTTACAGAAACTAATAGTAACAACAATATTTTTGAGAAACAACAACGTCAACAGATGGTTTCCTCAACAATATTAATGATTTATTTCCTAAGTATTGACACAATCCGGCGTATTTTTACTTGTTGCGGTCTCCCAAACATCGATTTTAAAGAGCCTCGCCGGAGCCGAAAACGGTTTAATTACTTTTAAGCACGACTCCTCTCTTCCATTCAATTAATAATAATTGCAGAGATGTTGCTGCAACAGAGACCTCACGATTCGAAGAGATTGATGTCGAACTATTTACATTGGCTTTCGAGAGTTGGTGGCTCAGCCAACCGTACCTAATCGATTCCACGGTCGATGCGGTAGGGCCAGGAGAATCGATATATCGCTTTCATTTACCCCAGGGGTCTTTTGTTGGAAGCACTTCCCCTCGATTCCCCTCCCACCCATTATCCCTTCCCTTCTCCTCGATCGGACTCTTCTTTTGTGGAAAGACAAAGTTTCCTTCCATTGTGACCCCGCGGCACCTTGCTCGTTATAATCTTCGTGAAACTTATTTATTTAACGGTCGCTCCCTTGTGTGCCTTGAGGACCACCTGAATTCGGTTGTGGAGAAAAATGATTATCCGGATCGAGGCCCTCGGCTCTCAACCCATGACATGAAGCCGAGCTGAATGGAAGCACAGCAAACTTCAACTCAACTAGATACTGAAGTTGTTGATATTAATTTGACAGCCCTTGGCCTTTGCAATATCTGCACAATCACTTAATTTGTCGTTCACTCAATTTGAATATGGTTGAGAGTTAAGAAAGGACAAAGAGCAAGAGACTATTGAATAACCGAGCAGATCGGCAGTCCTACCCCGTCGTATATTTCCCAGCCTTGAAATCTTGCTGCAGTTTTGTTTTTATTCTATCCAGTAGTATTCTGTGGATATGGGGGAGGCAGTTCTTTAAGTTGACTATTTACCATTGAAATTCTTTGCCAAGGGATCCATCAAAGTAGCAAACAAGTGAAGGATTCTTGGATCTTGCAGGATTCAACGCGCCAGCATCTTGGAGCATAACAAGTGGGATGAAGGATGATTGAAGATCTTGAAAAATACTTGAAGGATGGTCACACTACTAATTACAGACAATTGTATTTTTATCCCATTCTGGTAGTATTTTGAAGATATGGGAAATACCATTCTCCGAGTTGTCTTTGAAACTCCATGTCGAGGGATCCATCCTTCATGAGGATGCTTGCATCTTGAAGAAGCAATCAAGTGGGGCGAAGGATGCAAGCAATGAATGATTGCATGAAGCTTGAAGGATCCTTGCACTTCGACAGATCCATCGCAGTAGCGAACAAGTGGCATGAAGATTGCTTGAAGAGCTTGAAAAATCCAACAGAGTAATAAACAAGTGGAGTGAAAGATGCTTGCGTAGGAAGCCTGAAGGATGGTTCCATCTTGAAGGATCCATTGCAGTAGCAATCAAGTGGGGCGAAGGATGCAAGCAATGAATGATTGCATGAAGCTTGAAGGATCCTTGCACTTCGTCAGATCCATCGCAGTAGCGAACAAGTGGCATGAAGATTGCTTGAAGAGTTTGAAAAATCCAACAGAGTAATAAACAAGTGGAGTGAAAGATGCTTGCGTAGGAAGCCTGAAGGATGGTTCCATCTTGAAGGATCCATTACAGTAGCAATCAAGTGGGGCGAAGGATGCAAGCAATGAATGATTGCATGAAGCTTGAAGGATCCTTGCACTTCGACAGATCCATCGCAGTAGCGAACAAGTGGCATGAAGATTGCTTGAAGAGCTTGAAAAATCCAACAGAGTAATAAACAAGTGGAGTGAAAGATGCTTGCGTAGGAAGCCTGAAGGATGGTTCCATCTTGAAGGATCCATTGCAGTAGCAATCAAGTGGGGCGAAGGATGCAAGCAATGAATGATTGCATGAAGCTTGAAGGATCCTTGCACTTCGTCAGATCCATCGCAGTAGCGAACAAGTGGCATGAAGATTGCTTGAAGAGTTTGAAAAATCCAACAGAGTAATAAACAAGTGGAGTGAAAGATGCTTGCGTAGGAAGCCTGAAGGATGGTTCCATCTTGAAGGATCCATTACAGTAGCAATCGAGTGGGGCGAAGGATGCAAGCAATGAATGATTGCATGAAGGTTGAAGGATCCTTGCACTTCGACAGATCCATCGCAGTAGCGAACAAGTGGCATGAAGATTGCTTGAAGAGCTTGAAAAATCCAACAGAGTAATAAACAAGTGGAGTGAAAGATGCTTGCGTAGGAAGCCTGAAGGATGGTTCCATCTTGAAGGATCCATTGCAGTAGCAAAGCAGTGGCATGAAGATTGCTTCAAGACCTTGGAGAATCCTTAGCAGTAGCAACCAAGTGGGGTGAAGGATGCAAGCAATGAATGATTGCATTTTGATGGATCTATTGTCGTAGCAAACAAGTGGGATGCTTTATGCTTGACGATCTGTAAGGTATGCCACTTGTTATGCTTGCATCTTCACAGCACATTACATAGTCACATCATGTATTACACAGAAATTCGTACGAAATAATGCGCAATCGTGCAGAAATCTCTGTAATGTTCGAATTGACTACCGTACCAATTAGTCACCATACCTAACCCCATCACCAAGTTTCGAATAATTTTTACCTCACCAGACATATTTGAACATTTGGATTTTACAATCTACAAGTACGGACCACAATCAGAGGAGACTGTGCTATTTTACTCTGATCCTCTAAATTGTAAAATCCAAGTGTGTCTGAGGTAATCAGAATTTGTTCTGATGATTTCGCTCATTGCTTCCCATTGGCCTCACTGCCTTGGGTTGGGACGAGGGGGAACTGTGACCGACTTTTCAATTACCAGCCAAGCGAGTGAGATACAAATGGTGGAATTTTAAAACTAATTGAGGGACTGACGTTAATACAAACATCCCAACAATATTTCGGAGTTCAACAAAATAAACGCTGCTTCCCATTATAAAATAATGTACTCCTTGTCGGGAGTACTGGGTTTCCTCTTCGCTTCCTTCAGTCTATCCATATTGGCACAAACATCTCTACGCCGTCAAGGTTCATCTTTATTTTTAACTGTCCACCAGTTACAAGCGTTGGGCAAAGCTGAAGGTTCCAGCTCATAGCTAATGGCCAGTGCATCTCAAATATATAAAGCAGGCACATCGTTACATAGAATAGAGAAGTGTCTTTCGTATTTTGTTCATAGTGCAGTCTAACATGAAGATTTGGAGACATAATGAACATCCTCAAAATCTTTACAAGACCCTGAGTAAGTTTGAATTGGTTCTTGAATGTAATTAATCTCTCTACAACTCGTAGTATGAAGTCGTTTCTCTCACACGAAGGAGGAAAGAACCAGATCATCTAAAACCTTCACCAATCTTATGTCGCAATGAAACGGCGTGAGCTGTTCCGTTCGGTTTTCCGCCGTGTGACACTGAGGACTCGACTTTCACGCCCCCTCGTGTGGGAACATCCTTGGACGTCCTCGTCTGCGTTGATTCATTAGCGGCCGAGGATTTACTGTTTCTGCTATCGTTTAATGAAGCCGTGTACATGACAGCCAACTAACTACCTACATCATCCATCCCGCATGTTTCACTTATTTACCCGGTCGTGTACAGTCACAAAGGTGCATTGCTGCATGAGAATTTAAAGAACGTACGAGGCACGTAATAGCTCATCAATCATTTTTATGTTAATGAAACGCGCGCAAGTAATGAGCTACTTCAACTTCTTCATTGAAGGATATCAAGTGTTTTGATAAGGACATAATGATGTTTGTATTAGCGCTCACTCTGTACCTGTCCATCGGAGAGCCAAAGATCTGCCATAACTGTGTGATGAAATACCTTCCCGTTTCTGAAAGGACTGACTCGCCGGTTAGACAAGATGAACTGAAACTTGAACTTCCCCCTCTCCTCTCCCTTTATCCTCATGGTCATTCATTTCCTCATTTCAGTTCATCTTTGGCCATTGTGGCATGTATTATTCCCAAGAAAATGCAAATGTGGCCCGACCACAGTACTTACGTTCTGTGAATACCCACCGAATCAGACGCATTTCTATTTTTTTTTTTTTTTTGACAACGGAATAATTTCTTTGCTGGTAAATAATAATAATAAGGTTGGCTAACAAGAAGATCAATGAGGTGAGGAGTAAATTCAAACAGAATATTATGTACCTAAAGATATGGAAGATGATGGGGTTAGAGCACTGATTGGGTTGCACATCATGGGAGTACAAGACTGCTCACACAAACACTAAAGATTTCATGGAAGGACCTCAAAATTGTATAACTACCGTGAGGTGGGAGAGATTTCATCTTCTCCTCCGATGCATCCGTTTTGATGAAAAATTGAAAATTTGGCTCCCATAAGAGCTAACCATGTTGGAAGATACATTTGATAAGACGTACACTACTCACGAGTTTCTTACAAGTGTTGTTATAAGGAGTTACCAAACCACATAAATATACTTAATAATCATGTGTCACTATATTTTTTATTGAAGTTTTACCTAAAATGTAATTCAGGTTTCTACCTGTTAAGTTTACCGAAATTACAGTTTTTAAATATATTCACATGCACAGGTTTGAGCATTTTTACTATCAAATATTTTGAATTTTTTGCGAATTACACTGAATAAGGTGACACATAAAAGCCTTACATGATCATTTAGGCCTTTATTTTAATAAATTATAGAAAATCGAAAATCTGGGTCATGGTGACCCGACCACAGTGTTCACATGAAGAAATTCGCCACAGTGCTGGAGGGTTAATAATGAATCTCGAACCAAATTTTTGGTTTATTATTTTCAACAATGAACCTTTGGAATCGACCAAGAAAAATTTTTTTTAACACCCCCTCAAAATTTGATGGTTTACGTTTCAAGGTACGTAGAATCCAAAAATCGAATAAAAATTTGGCCGTCCGTCCGCCGTCCGCCGTACGCCGTACGCGGCACTTTTGCCACTTAGCATTGACCGATTTTGATGAAATTTGGTTTGTAGGCTCCATTTGAGGTTTAGCTGTGCCCCGAAGATTTTGGTTGGTCACTTCTAAGGGTTCAAAAATCAATTTTGAAATTTTGAAAACGCCCTAACTCGAAAAATTTTGATATAAAGGTATTGTTTTTCCTTTAATTTAAGATTTTATAGAATTTTTAGAATTTCCTGAGACAACCCGGAGCTCTGTAGGACAAACCGTTCGCTCACTACGAGAATTTAAAGTTTGGACGTACGATGAGTCAGAAACACGAGTGTGAATCGCAAAAGAGGCCTAATCTCCGTTCAAATTTTAGTTGACCGAAATGCGATCGATGTTTTTCTCCATGTTGGATGGTTGGTGGCTTTGCAGACGAGTGATCTATATAGAAAAATAAAAAACTAATAAACCATTGTGTAATAATTTGCAGCGTTTTATGTTACTAATAAATTCGGATTTTAATAGTCTCAAGCTACTTTTATTATCTGACATAACATTATCTACCTTTCCTATCTGACCATTGAACATAGATTCTTATCCCCAAAAATAGTGAGAAATGATGGAAAATTCAAGTGCGGTTCAGAGTACCTACCGCTAGTCAGTCGACATATTGCCTACTAAAGGGGTAATCCCTTAAACCTCCCGATTTTGTCGATTTGTTATCCCCTTAAGTTAAAAAAAACTCTGCAAATTATTACACAAAGGGTTATTATTTTTGCGTATAGGTCACTCGCCTGCGAAGAACACTGATTCGCCATCGTCACTACCAACCAAATTTCGCTTCACAATCAAGTTTATTTTGAACGCGTAGGACGGCAAAATTTTAATTCGATTTTCTCTAGATACCTTGAAATGTAAACCAACAAACTTTGAGAGGGGTTTACATTTTTTCTTGGTCGATTCTAAAGGTTCACTGAACCTTTGAATTTGAAGGTTCATTGAAAATAATAAACCAAACTGTGCTATAATAACCACATAAATATTATACTTTTAGTCGTAAAATTTTAGTGTTGCACAATTTTCTTGAGCAATGAAACTACTTGAGGTTTTTTTAAAACTTTTATCTACATGTTCTTGATAATTATTATTTGAAGAATGAGTTTTACTCCTTTTCGGGAGAAACGTTTAGTCGCCGTTTGAATGGTTTCTCGCATGTTCCGAATTACTTGTAATTGTGAATGTCTTCTTTTGAGTACTCAGAGCAGAATCATAATGGCATGTCTGTACTAACCGTGCAATTACTAGTGACAATCACCGGAGTAATTAGCTCGGACAAAACCTACCTATGAACCGTAATTTAAAACTCCATAAAACTGCTCCTGTGGTGTTCGGATGTTATTGCTCGAGAAGTTGGGTGTCGAGCAAACACGGTGATCTTCGTCTTCCTAATTTCTGAGATGAGGTCTCAGGCGCCAGCATCTAGTTTCACGGAACCCTACATCACGTTTTCCCGAACAAGTCATAAAATTGCATTCCAATTGCTCACTCGTACCTTAGCTTGGTGAATTCGGTGATTGGGTTGAGTGTGTTTCAGCTATTACAGGCAGCGCTTTTAGTCTGTTTTATGTGGTTGGTTCACATTGAAAGATGTGATACCTTCAGGCTTCGGTATTAGTAGGATGAAATATATACCTGTATCACACTATTTTCGTTCAATACAATGCACTTATTCAAAAATAAATGCCATGTTCTAAATTACCTACGCTATTTTACTCGATCAAAATTTGAGAAGTCGTAAAATCCAGGTTTTCTGGAGTAGGTACTACCAAGAAATAATAATTATCTGAAATTCAAAAACATCAAATTTTTCACCTTGTATAAATTTTAATTACAAGTAAATTGTGATTTTTTTAAGGAACACCGTCGAGGATAAATCGATTCTCACTATCGTTGTTCCGAAAAGCATGTTGGCGCAGCGATTCAAAAATTTCGAGTATTCCAAAATTGAACTTTTCACCCCCGTATTGTAAAAAGAGCTTAATGGGGAATTTATTCAAAATGTTCTGAAAAATCAACAGAAATCGGAAAGAATTTGATCCCGCGGAAAGGACGACAACGTTGATTTTGGTCCGGCGTAGTTTGGTACCTCGGGGTGCATCTTGATGAACGCCTAACGTTCAACCAGCATATTGGCGAACTTGTCTTGGTTCGATGGTGCACAAAGCTTCTGAACTCCCTACTGGGACCTAATCACCACTCAAGCTCGTCAGCAGGAGATTAATTTATACCACTTTACGGATCTGCCTCCAATTCTCAAGTCAAACGCATTCAGACCCAGCAGAACGAGATATTACGGAAAATCACAAACACCTGTGGTACGTTCAAAACTCGGTTATTCACAGGGATGAAGAAATTCCTGAAGTTCGAGAAGTAATTGAGGCACCCTATTCTCGAATTCACGCTGTTTTTGACTCCCAACACCACACTATTTTCGAATATTTTACTAAGCGCTTTACAAACGCAGGCGAACCAAGGCGCCTCAAGACCACAAAATTTGGAGTATTTAATACTTGCTAAACTGGTACAACTACCGCCACACATCACCTCTAGTCAAATACCTTTAAAAAATGAGTGCCCAAACCCAAACAAAATTTTCAAAAAAAAAAAAAAAAAAAATCGAATTTTTTATTGTTTTTTTATTGGAAATTATAAATTATGTTATTTATTGTAAATCATTGTAATTTTTATATGAGGACCGTCACAGGAGAGCAACCCCTTCGTGTTTCATTGTTACTTAAGTCTTATTATCAATCTTGTTATCATAACCAAAAAGTATTGCAATTAGTGTAAGTTTAAATATATTTTAAAAAACATGATCGTTAGGTTATTGTTTTATATCAGAGGACTCAGGTATCTACTAGTGCTCTGAATATCACAATACAATTTACAATTTACAATTTACAAGTTTCTTTATTCACCAAATTGAATTACATTGTGGTCCCAAGACCAGGCCCCAAGACCAGGAGTCGCGCGGGGCTTTGATGTGGTATGAATCAAGTATCCTTATTTAAGTAGCTAAATACAATAAAATAAAATAGTCCTCGTACATAAACGAAAAAATGTATAGTAAGATAGCGACAAACTGTCGAGTTGTTGCATTTAACATTTCTCATTAATTAATTAGGTTCTTAACTAAATAATTTCTTAGGATATACTGGTTATAGAATTTGAACTTCATTCTAAACATTCATTCCGATTGGTTACACATTGACATAATGGTTATACGATTTACCGGAACTAACACATTCTTTGTTTCCATGTTACTCTTTGTGAGGACGCTGTATTTTTTTTTTTTTTTTTTTTTGTGAAACTCCCCTCAAAGACAAAATGTCTATTTTGACGGAGGGGGCACGCCATAAATAAAAATAAATAAATAAATCAAATATAATGGGGAGGACGCCCAGGACTCACCCGACGCCGGCCCTAGGGATGAGGGAAGATGAGGAAGGTGGGGGTGGGAGAGAGGGATGAAGGGAAGTGCCTCTATAAAACGACCACCAGTTCAAATATGAGCCGAGCAGGACACGGGTGGTGATACCACGGAGTATGCCTACCGAGATGCCCAACTCGCGCAACTCCGTGGCACTTTTCCCGCACCACACCCCGCGCCATGACAATGCCTACCCATCTTGGCAACGTTTTTCATACGATAAGCCCATTTTCACTGACATTTTAAATTCGAACGATAAATAGAGTGGGTCCTCTGGCACCCCTGACCGTCTCACTGTTCCCACGATCTCCCGATGGAACCAGATTTACTCACTTACCTAAAAGTAAAACGGTTTTATCTAAATGTATTGTCTACCCCTCATCGACTTGATGAACTAAACATGTTCCGAGTGAAGGGAGTCTCGGGAACAGATTAGCTTACAAATGACGGTAGTTTGTAAATCAGTGGGTAGTGCGTATAAATCAATGGTGGAGTAATGGAAACGGAAGATCGGCCTGACTGGTTAGTATTCCACTTCTGTACCTTCCCGCTATCTACACCTCTGGGAAACGTCTACCAAACACACTTCACATGGAAGGTTTTTAGGGCGAAGGTGACGCACAGAGTGGCAGAAAAAGACATATGGAATTAAAAGGATATAATTTCAACCGGTGCGATCATAATGAATACATTTATCATAGGAGTATATTGATTTTCCTCCTATATTTTCATAATGTGCTCCCTTTTCCAGCAGAAGAGTTCCAAATAATATATTTTTGAAGCCTGAGATGAGTAGGCTCTGAAGTATTAACCATCCGCCACCCAACATTACTGAATAATGATCGATTGTAAATCTTGTCCAGCTTTGATTCGCTATGGAAATGTTGAATGTTGACTTTCTAATTCAATCGGTACCTACCTAATATGATTATAATTATATTGTTTATAGGTAAGGTTATAAATAGGTTACAAATAAGGTAAATAGTTGTTTTCAGAAAAGAAAAATTATTCATAACTGTTTCAACACTACTGATAATTTACAATCATTATTTACTATATTACAATACCTAATTACTATACTAAACAGAAAATGTGCCTGTTTGGAGAGATTTCATGCTATGACAATAATATTCCATTTTTGAAAAAAGTTTGCCAAATATGATGGGGAATAGGTACAGCCATCGATGCAAACGGTAACATGGACATGCCTACAATATAGAACTTCGTTGGTCTTGAAATGAAAGAATGCTTTATTTCCTCTGAAAATACGTCAACGTGATTTTTTGTCATTCTATCATTTACAAACAAAGGGACCCAACTCAAACTGGATTTGGTCCAACCTAATCCAAAACAATTATCACGCCCCTCATTGAGATTATGATCTCATTACATCGCCTCGATTAGACTGTATAAATAACGTTAAATTGAGAGTAGGTATATTACTCGTATAAGCCGTCACAAGATTAACCTGCACCAATTCCAACATTACATTTTTATTTTGACATTTCATGTCTTTACTTGGGCACATAAACGAAAAAACGTCACGAAAAGCGTCACAAAATTGGTCACAAAATCGGTCACGAAAAAGCGTTACAGTTAGTTTTTTTAACATTTAGAGTTACTTAGAGTTAGTTGTCTTTCTCTCACTTACAACCAAGTCGTTGCTACAGAACTTTATCTTCGTCATTTGTGTTCGTAGAAAATCGTTCACCATTCGTCGGAAAGCCCTAAATTTATGCATAAATTATATAAAACACGTACCTACAATGTCCCAATGTTACAGACTCGGTTTGAAAATGATTTCGTATAACTATGCCAATCTGGGGCCTATTGCACAATGTTTCATGAACTAATAATATTATTAAAACTACTTATAACTTGTAATTTATTTTTCACAATCGACAAATACAAGAGTTAATAATATTAGAGAAATCGCTAATATTATGAGCTAATATTATTAGACTCTGTTGCACAATCATCACTAATATATTAGTGACAGATGAAATATTAGTAAACACTTATATTATTTTTATCAGTCCAACTTCTCTTGTAAATAAAGTTATTATTGAACATAATTTGCCATGTTGTAGGATTTCCTTTTCAATTCTTCTTCTTCCGAAGAAGAAGATAACCATTTCCCATACAATGGACGACAGAAAGTGTTTAAATGGAGGATAAATTTTGGTTTCTGGACCGAATTCGAATTTAAGGAGAGAATCCGCATGTCTTCAGTCAGGATGCAGCGAATCGTGGAAGAAGTCGGACCCCTCCTCGCTCATTGAACTCGAAAAAGTGGTGCACTAAGCGTTCATCAGCAAGTTATAATAGCTTTCCACTGGTTAGGCAGTGGTGGACAGTACCACACCATTGCCGTTATGCATGGGGTGCACAAAAGCACAGTATGTCATGCTGCAAAGAGAGTTATTGCAGCAATAAGCGTCCTTTTACTCCCTCGTGCAGTAACGTTCCCTCAAGACCTTGAGCAAGAAGTCAGAAGATTCTACCAAAACGATGCACCCCCTAACCATGAGCCTGCTTTTAATTAAACACATAAATTTTCGCTCATCTTCCCGTTTAATTTTGTGAAGTACAACAAGTTGGAACAAGATCGGCAAAACAGAAAACAATAACAGCTTCCGCCTTAATAACCTGAGCAGCTCAAATAACCTTGGCCATTTCGATCAGCTGACTAATAATTTCGATTAGATTGGATTAAATCTAATTAAATAAAAATTTTATATGAGTAATATTTTGGTTTATTATTTTCAATAATAAGCCTTTGGAATCGAGCAAGAAAAAAAAATTTTAACCCCCCCTCAAAATTTGATGTTTTACGTTTCAAGGTACGTAGAATACGAAAATCGAATAAAGAAATTTCCGTCCGTCCGCCGTACGCCGTACGCGGCACTTTTCTTAGCAACACTGGACCGATTTGGTTCAAATTTGGTATATGGGCTCCATTTGGGTTCTAGTTGTGCCGCGAAGCTTTTGGTTGATGTAGGTCACTTCTAAGGGGTGAAAATTAAGGGTTGAAATTTTCAAGAGTGCCCTAGCTCGAAAACTCTCGAAATAAAGGTATCGTTTTTTCACCAATTTTAAATAGTATTGAATTTTAAAAAATTTTTGAGACCGCCCGGAGCTCTGTAGGACAAACCGTTCGGTCCCTACGAGTACTTGAAGGTTTTCCTTCGATAAAACAGAATCATGAGTGTGAATCGCAAAAGAGGTCTAATCGCCGTTCAAATTTTATCTGACTAAAATGCGATCGCTGTTCATTTCTTCGATTTTTATACAGTTTTGCCTTCTGCGTAACCAGTAATCAAATTTCCATAATATGGAAATTCATATTCATATTCATATTATGAAGCTTTCTATTTTTCCAATCGAGTGTGAAGCGTTTAGTTCTTTCTAATAAACTTGATTGTGAAGGTGTGAAGCCAGTATGGTGTGGTAGGTAGTACCTAGCTGGTAGGTAAAAAAAAGTTGGTAGGTAAAAAGAAATGTTGGTGGGTAAAAAACGCTGCAAATCATTGCTCAAAGGCTTCTTCACTCTTCAGATCACTGATCAGCTGAGTGAGCTCCGAAGCCATTTTCAATCCTATTGAATGGAAGTGCTCTTCCAGGCGTCTCCAGCATTCGAGGAGATCTTCTTCACTCTTCATATCACTGATCAGCTGAGTGAGCTCCAAATCCATTTTCAATCCTATTGAATGGAAGTGCTCTTCCAGGCGTCTCCAGCATTCGAGGAGATCTTCTTCACTCCACAGATCACTGATCAGCTGAGTGAGCTCCAAATCCATTTTCAATCCTATTGAATGGAAGTGCTCTTCCAGGTGTCTCCAGCATTCTAGGAAATCTTCTTCAATCCTCACATCACTGATCAGCTGAGTGAGCTCCATAGCCATTTTCAATCCTATTGAATGGAAGTGCTCTTCCAGGCGTCTCCAGCATTCGAGGAGATCTTCTTCACTCTTCAGATCACTGATCAGCTGATTGAGCTCCGAAGCCATTTTCAATCCTATTGAACGCAGGTAGCTGAAATTTGAGAGGGAAGGTCAAGGGAGAATACAGATGGTGGTAGGTGCTATTGATGGAGAACCAGTGATCTATACAGAAGGGTGATCTATACAGAAAATAATAAACCTTTGAGCAATGATTTGCAGCGTTTTTTGTTCAAAGACTCGTAAAACTTCGCAAATGTGTTGCTACGTGTATTGTTAATTAGGCAATGTGTAACAGAAAATATTAGCACTAATAATACTAGAACTGATTGACTAGTAAAATTCACTAATATTATTAGCTTATTGTGCAATAGGCCCCTGGTATACTTATGTCAATCTCATATTTGTACTAAAGTTACGCCAATATGGCGTTATGGTCAATTATTTACAGCTTTCCTGATAGCATTATCGCTTTATCCCTTGAAACTATACATCCTTGTACTTCAGTCTCGTACAGTTATGACTAGGGCTCGGCATTTTGCATATTTTTTTTGCGATATGCCCAAGCTGTAAGGAGCCCAAATATGCCATATTCAAGCCATTTTGTCGCTCCAAATTTAAATTTATCGTGCATATATTTGCATTTATTCGCAGTTTTTGGTATAAGTGCATATAATGGGCATTTCCTGACAAAAGCCATACTTTCCTGTTTTTTCAGCTATTTCCTCTAATGAGGAGGCGTTATCATGGCCCGGAAAAACAGGTGAAACCGTTCGAGAAAAATTAGAGTGTGTACTCAAACGAAATCCTGGCTGGAAAACTGTCGTTGTGTTGGCGAAAGTGTTGGAAGGCGACTCACCCAACACCAGCAATTGGTCATACACTCCTCAAGAAGTGGCGTCTTTCAAATATCTACCAATTGTCTCAGCAGATGTGAAGCGGTCATTCTCCCGTTTGAAACTATTATTGCACGATTTGAGAAAATCTTTTACAACTGAAAATTTGGAAAAGCACTTGGTAGTACAAGCTAACATATTTTAACAATTAAATGTTTTGTCTAAAAACTGAGTAAAACTATTGTAAAAATTGTATAAAATGATTTTGTATAAAAATGTACATACAAAAAAATTGAATAAGTACAAGTAACTATGTACTGAAAAGACTTTGTTCCCACTTATTATTCAATTGTTCAACTATCTTGCGCATATTTTGAAGGCATATTTTCGGATTTTTTCGCGCATATGTACAAATGCATATATTGGGCATCTACGTGCATATTTTGAGGTTTTATTTCGCATATATTGCCGAGCTCTAGTTATGACCAACAAACCGACCGTTAAGCAGAAACGTAACCAAAGTTGTTCAAAAATGAAAAAAATCTGAGTAAAAATATTGATTTTGGAGAACCTAGTTTTGTTCAATTTGCGAATCGAAGACGAACTTTCGAATATTTGGATTTTTTAAATCATTTTAGCTTTAAAGGAATATTTTATTAATCGTCGAAATCAAGACTTGACGGTAAAGTAATGTGATCGATTTCCGAGTTTTGAATCGAGATTTTATTTTAAGCAACTAACATTTTGAAAGAATTAGTTGGGAACAGTTACGATCCCATTTATTAAACACTGGTACTATTGGTTTGGAATGTGATGTAAGGTAGAGGGCCCTTCGTTCGGGGATGAGCACATACCTCTGGGAGGCCAGTTCGGAATCCTTCTCTATGAGTCAGGGTCATAATCCACCCAAAGCTCCGATGTGTTGTGTCGATTGAGAGCAACTGATTGACTGTGGATAATTTGGAACTGGATCGCGTCAGAAGTCATTAGTCCCGGGGAGTCTGTATGAGATTCCTACCGATATCCCTCTTCACGATCCTTGCGAAACCTTTTCCGAAGGATACGAATTTTTTCCAATAGATTGACCACGTCGTTATGTTTTGTTTGCTCCATATATCCATTCTTCTGCTTCCAAACTCGTGCGTCCCGAACTTGGTGATTTCCCCCCTGGTGGACATTATTGATCCACAAGAGATAACCAAAAATGTAAATGAGGAGAGAAAATGATCTTTGATATCTTCTTTGAATTCAACTCAAGACAGTTGTTTAGTCAAAGAGATTATGTCACAGAGATTAATCCTTTCATTTTGACCTTCATCAGCTCTGGCACGGTCTTATTCTTTGAAGCAGAAAACTTATTCATAAACAATTAAGTAGGATTCAAATCCCATCTACCGGTAGTAGTACTATAATATAGTATATAATAGTTATATAATAGTTATTGCTTTTATATATTATATAAAACGCTGCAAACTATCACATAAAAGTGTATTATTTGTATGCATAGATCACTCGCTTACAAAGAACACAGCTTTGCCATTGTTACTACCTACCAACCACATTCTCCCTTCATGATCAAGTTTATTCTGAGTGGGTGCCTTCATTAACTGAGCAGGTACACGAAGAAACGAACAGCCATCACCTTTCGGTCCGCTAAAATTTGGACGGAGATTTGGCGATTCATACTCGTGTTTCGGTTTTATCGAAAGTCCAACCCTTAAGTTCTCGTAGGGACCGAACGGTTGGTCCAACAGAGCTCTGGATGGTTGCATTCGATTCTGAAAATTCAATACTAATTTGAATTAAACTAAAAACGGGAAAAGTTTTACTCGATTTTTAGATTTTACGTAGGTACCTAGTACCTTGAAACTTAAACCAACAAATTTTGAGCGGGCGTTAAAAAAAATTCTTGGTTGATTCCAAAGGTTCATTATTGAAGTAATAAACCAAAATCGTGAAATCATGGGGAAAATGCTGCAAATTATTACACAAAGGAAGAACACGGCTTTTCCATTAATCGTACCAACCGACCACATTACCGCGCATGGCTAACAATGAAGTTATTATGACAGTTATTAATTAAATTATATAAAGTTATTATTAAAATAAACCATTTTCTAATAATAATTATTAGAAAATGGTTTATTTTTCCTGTATAGATCACTAACCTGTAAACAACACGGCTTTTCCAAAGTCGACCTTATATACGTGTAGAGTATAAAGCAGTACAAATACCTGTAGTATATATAGAAGTAGCATACCTTATACAACACTGTAAACAACACGGCTTTTCCAAAAGTCGACCTTATATACTTGTAGAGTATAAAGCAGTACGAATACCTGTAGAATATATAGCAGTAGTATACCTTATACCTACTTATAGGTTCATTATCAAGTTTATGTTAACAGGAAGTTCCTCCCAGCAAAACATCGTTTTCCAAACATCGTGGGTGCCTTCAATGAAAACTTCGATTCTTGGTTGTCAAGGAAGCACAACAGGTTGACATGAAATTTTATTAGAAATAGAAAAACGTTAAAAGATCGGATTTGGCTCACTTCCCTGAAAGAACGTTTATGTATGATTCGCAGGAGTGTTTCTGACTCATCATTTGTCCATCCCATGAAGTAAGGGAGGCAACTAACCTTGCAAGGACCATGGGTGGTGGGGTGATAGGGTTTGGATCTTGGTTGGGGTTGAGAGAGGCTTCGTTAGAACTTAAATTCACAATAAACGCGTATTCAATAAAAATAACCACTCGTCAGAGTGGTTTTATTTGTTTCTTAAAATCGAGCTTCATCTTAAATTGATGAGAAAACTCATGGAACATTCATTAATAATTAATGAATAATTATTATCCTCTTTGAGCTATGAGTGGACTCTAAAATGTTTTGGGAATTTTGGAGTAATGAAAACTAACACCACCTGTGTGTCAGAAGTTTTCGAGCTAGGGCGTTTTGAATGCGTTTTCCCCACTTTTCATCCTTTAGAAGTGACTGATCAAGAACGGGAAAATCATTAATAAAAGCACAAATGAAAACTGTTTGAACACTTGGTGTAATTATTGAGAACTGATAACTGGACAATAGATTTAATTCAGGCGACTAACGCGCCACCAACGACGAATTCCCGAAACATGATAGAATGTTGAATTGCGCTCATATTTGAACAACTGACAATACATTTTTTTTTAATCTTTGGGGCAAAACTAGACTCCGAACGGAGCCAATATGCCGAATTTCATCAAAATTGGTCCACGGGAACTGGGCTACGTTGTATTCGATTTTTTGATTCTGCATACCTTGAAACGTAGGTAGGTAATGATGGTATTATTTATTGGTAGGTAAACCATCAAATTTGGAGGGGCTTACAATTTTTTCTTAACTCGATTCCAAAGGTTCATTCTTGAAAATAATAATCCTAAAAAACAGACTCCTCATCATTAGATGGTGCCAACCTAGCTTGTGCCTATACCAGTATTTCCAATTGCCAATTTTTCATCCAAATTTGGAGGGGCTTACACTTTTTTTCCTTACTCGATTCCAAAGGTTCATTATTAAAATTAATAAACCATAAAACACAGACTCCTCATCATTGGATGGTGCTAACCTTGCTTGTGCCTATACCAGGATTTCCAACTGCCAATTTTTCATCCAATTTTGGTTTATTATTTTCAATCCATCGGAATCGAGCAGGAAAAAAAAAATCCGTTGGAATGTGAGATTCAAATGGAAGAATGTTCATCTTCATTTTGTTTCCTAATTTCGTTGAAAAAGGTGATACAATCAATAAGTTACTGGTCTGTTGATGTGATGAATACACCCACCAAATGGTGCGGTTTTTCTCTAGAGCCTGGACGGTCACGTCCTACTCTACGAGCTTTGGTATCTACTGTTTTATTGACCAATTCTTCTTGAATGCGGTGTATAATATACACCGCATTCAAGAAGAATTGGTCAATAAAACCAATAATGAATGTCCAACGAGACTATAATGAATGTCGATGGGATACAGCATATTATGCTGTATCCCATCGACATTCATTATGGTCTCGTGAAGACGATATTGTCACAGAAATGTTCGTCTGAGAGATCCATTTTTTTTGTACTGAGCTTAGGAAATTACTCTGCTTTCAAACTCTAACTCAAGGGGTAAGAAAGAGAGATTTTTTTCCCCCTAGGCGGTTAGGAAATCTTCAAGATCCAGGGGTGGAAATTGGATCTCGTAAGATACCCAAGACAACCGCTCGCACGGGTTGTGTGGGATTCAAACCCATTAAAACCTCACCTCCCTGTCCCACGTTGGATCTCAGCCTGGAACTGTTCAACACATTACTTCAGGACAAGGAAGAGAGATTGTCGCAACACAACAAGCTTGCGGAGTACTCCTCGTCAGGTTAAAAACCAGCTGGAAGGTATATTTTAGACGACCATGATAACTTTTTTTTGTCAAGGACATCTTTCAAATCAATATGTTATTTTAGATCATCAAGGGTGATAATATAGGAAATATCAGCGGTTAGAAACAACATTTTGAGGTTCTGTAAGTCTGAAAAATCCTCTATATCAATCGAAGCAGGTTTCGAGAATGAAATGGAGTATGCAAGACACGCCCTAATTGCTTATTCGAGATACATCAATCAGTAAAATAAGTAAGCAATGCAAAGACGTCAGCATCATAGGTGTAAGATCTCAGGACTGCATACTGGAATTGATGATGGTTGGATACCAGAACAGGGTTCCATTATCACGATATGATGGTTCCATTATCATCGACCAACTAACACACAATGTAAGACGGGTTGTCTTATTTGTAGAATGCCCATTACCAACGGATTGAGTTTTCTCTCCCTCTCCTAATACTCCACGTTCTACCAAGTCATCGCATCAGCTTTCGTAACTAGCTGGTACTCTTAGTTGAACATGATGTAGAAAAACGAACTGGATCGAGCTGCCTTAACTTAATAAAGAAGCTAATGAGATTATCATACCTCACGAATCAATCATCTTCACGGGAGACGCGCAGACGGACCACCGACAATGTTACTCAGGCGAATTGAAAAGACACCGGTGATCAATGTAACAATCAGAACTGTTACGTCATCTTAACACCATCAATAATTCCTCTCCAAAAACTTGTATATGTCTTGTGTCAGCAAGGATCGGATTGGTGTTCTCATATAACGACACTGCCTGTCTTCTTTCTTACCTAATTCCAGTATTTCAGCGAAACACAAGATTGTGTCGGGAGGTTTAAATTAGTTTAGTTGCTTTTTTCTCTATTTCACTCATTTTCGCTCCTTTCCTTCCAATTTGGTATGTCTTTATTCATTTTATCATATCAACACTTCATATCAATTTACCTCCTTATTGACATACAACTTTTTGGGACCAATTTCTCTGCCAATATTTTGCTTAGTTTATCAAGGGATGAGAATAGTTCAAGTGAGGAAACCTTTCCAATCCAAATAGAAATCTTTTTTTAGAATAGTTCACACACTAACCCATATGATGATTTCCAACTCTGTTGGAAACAGCTTAAAGTAGTTTTCCACTGCAATAGGAGAAATCGCCATTTCGAAATCACTCTCCCTTCCAACCCTCATTGGTTGAGAAAACTGGACCTAGGAGCTTATTACAATTCTACCAGGAGCTGGCCTGTTTTCCATTAGCCCGGGTCTGAAGTACATGGTGAAAAAAATTTGTCCAATAGATGGCCTCTATGAAAATCGAGGTCCTAAAATTGACAGTAGCCTCTGCGCACGTGCAAAAGTAAAATCCTTGTAATATTTTTCATCCGAATTAGACGAAATTTTCTAGGATTTTTCAGATTGGTGCGTAAACGTCCCCTTTGAAAATCATCTCCCCCAGACTAATAGTAGTTGCTGCGCATGCGCAAACGTGAATTCCTTGTAACAGCCATAACTTCTACATTTTCCATCCGATTTCGTACAGGATTGTTCAGATTAGCATGTAGATGGTCCCCTACGAGGGTAGCGGACGGTACTAAGAGATTGATGTTTTGAGATTAACTACTTGGCATCGGGTCATCTATACAATCGGGTTACATACGAGGAAGCTATGTGCCACACCCACTTGGCAGACGGTTTCGTTGGCTTTTACAGTTACCCTATGGTTTCATCCCTCTTGGGGTCAACATTGTGGGGGGAGGGGGGGGGGTGCGCACTTGATTTTTTAAAAATTTTCAATCGAAAGTACAAGTAGACCACATCCTGGGAATTTTGACACCACCCGTTCTCTTTTTGGATGAGTAGATCTTTTTCTATGATTTTTCAAAGTTTCGAATGTTAGTGACGTCACGTGCCCCTTTCGCCTGGGCGGGACCCCCCAGTCCATTGTGACGTCATAAAACATTCTTTAACTTTGAAAAATCATAGAAAAAGGTATTTTCACGTTAGAAAGTCGCGGTTGGTGTTAAAATTCTCAGACTGAAGTCTAGTTTAGATTAAAAATAACAATAAACAGTTTTTCTGACCCCTGCGCACACCCCATTATTTTAAATTCATTTCCAATAAATGTTTAGCTAATTAAATCAAATATCCAGGTTTGGACACATTTCTATGATGAAACGGGATGGCGAACATTGAACGCACTCTGCATAAAATAAGAAACTTTTTGTATAATTTGCTGGCACGCTGCCTTTGTGACAGAAATAATAGACGCACTTCTTCATATTCGAGAGTTTCCACCTCAAAAATTTAAATTTCCCCTCTGGATCGACAGAAAGGAAAATATATTCAATTTTGTAAATAATAATTTGTTATGGGGTGTAATGGCGTTACAAGCGAATCAGACTGGTGTCCTACGTGGTGACTGGTTGCTCTGACCTTTACGGAACGGATCGAGAAAAAGTTTGGAGTTCTGTTTGCGTTTCCCATTATCTGAGATTTTAACACATTTTGCTTGGGACAGCAATAAAAACCCGGAGGTCGCTTCCTGTGCGGTTTACAGGTAAGCAGGTTAAGGGGCAGCTTCCTCGGCTGTTTTTACAGAACAACCCCTCGTACGCTGTCTCTCGAGTTCACCAAAAATCTCCCACTTACCTTTTCCACACGAGCCGTGTTTGCTTTTTCACGATATACAAGCCCCCAATATTGTGGTGTAAATCATGTCCGACAGTACAAACAATATCCGACGTTTTTTCCGTATTTTCTCAAAACCGTGAGACTCTCAGCTTAAGAAGCCCCTTTTTGGGTGGACCCAACGTGCTACCTTCGGTTCTTCCTGTGTTCTTGAGAGCAGTCTTTGAACAAGAACATTGACAACTAAACCGAAATTTTGAGTCAATTTACTTCCAAATCTACCAAGGTAGCAAAAGTATTATTTCCGTTTTGAGGGGGTGCCTAAAAAGACAAAATCAAAATTTTCTACTTTCATAAATATTGCGTATTAGAACTTTCTGGTCAATATTGATTCAGTGTGACTGAGTGTGAATGCCCACATAATAATTCCATTGTAGAATATTATTCTACAATGTAACTTCGTAAACTATACGAAGTTACAGTCCGATTCGATGACATTTTCAGAACTCACGCAGGTTCTTGATGGTCTTTTGAATTTTATCGTGATTGTATCACTGATAGACATTGCGTGTGCTCAAATATGAAGTACGAACCAAGCCTATAAGAACTTATAACAGGCTAGATATAGATCTCTGCATCTACTACATGCTCTAAGGAGAGATGCATCAGGACCTGGAAGTTCCCACTGTCCAACGACACACCGCGTCAAGCTCTCAGATCAGCAACATCCAGGTACAACAAAATCGAATCCTGATGAAATCGACCAGTGGCCCTTGGTACATACTCTTCGAAGAGTACTCGTAGCTTTTTACACGACAAGCTTATCCCAACGATCTCATCTATACGATCGCACATCAACACCTGGCTACAAGTTCACGCCGTCGATTGAGTAGAAAACTACAAGCTGAGTATGATGTAGGTTTTGATAACTAGCTCATCAAAAGCCTTGAAATCTTCTCCCCGCATTCAACATTGTGAACTGTCCTTCCAAACACTGATAATATATCATATATACTAGAACCCTGAAACATCAAGTTACCTCAGAAGTCGATGGGTTTTTGGCAAGGAGGAATCGTAAAGGACCTATGAAGGATCTCTGATCCTAAAAAATAAAATCTGTGATCGTAATGAGGTTTCCTAATTACCACGCAATTGGATGGAGATTCCATGTATATTATGATTGATTATCATCACTGGTTCATAGCCAACAGACAAATTTCGATTAAATTGTCAACGCTTGTTGTGCTATCATGTTTTGCTCAGCTCAACAAAATATGATGTGCTCAGCATGGTAAAACCATGAAAAACATTCGACTTTAATTTATTTGCCATCACATATTTATGTAGGGCAATAGTCAGAAAAATTAAACTAAATTATGTATCTAGTAGATACGTAAATAAAATCTAACAAATTAATTTGAAAACGATAAAAACAAATAAAATTGTCTTATTAGCATCTATTTCATGAATAAAGTAAAATTTTATGAAAATTAATAAATACAATTATAATTTAACCAACAGGTACATTGATCGACAAAACAACAAGTAACATCTCATCGAAGTTCACGGTAAAATAAGAGTTCATCGTACAGTTAAGTGGATATTAATGTTTTCTTCCCATTCTTTTTCAGCAGAGTGTAAGGAAGAGTTGGTGAGGTAAATGGTTAAAAAACGAACTCCAGTTTGTGGTGGGCTGATCTTCAAAGAAGTTGCAAGTCGGGCCAGAGGGTACACAAACTGTCATGATTCCTCGTAGAGTAATGATGGCAGTCTGTTCGTCTCTTATACTTGCCTAAATTGCCAGACAAGTGTATACGTATAGAGCTGGTAGTGTAAGAGTGCTCAACCGTCTGAAATCTCCACGACAACTATCTCGCCATCTAATTTGTTTCAGAATCCTAATCGCTCTTTTCTGGTGCTTGGACAAATTGTCAGAATGAGAGGAGTTGTCTGGTAGCAATAGATAGATAGCATGCTTTATTCAACAAGAATTACTAAGTTTATAACGAATATAAGAACAATTTTAAATAATATATAACTATGCAGCTACAGTAAGCATGTTAAGGCTGTGGTATGGTTACCGTTTATCACCCCTATATGTGTAATACATTAATATTAACTAACAGATTACATTATGTGATGTTTGAATTACATGTAGATACTTATTAATATTTTATTTAAATTGTAGTACTAAAACACTTTTTTTTCCAAATTTTACCAAATGTTGCCAAACTGTTTACACTTTTTTTTACAAATATGTCTTACTTATTTTTATTTCTCTTGTTCTAAGATTGTTGCCTAACCTCAGGGGGGTTCAATAACAAGATTATAATAATTGTATAGGGAAACCAGGAATGTCCGGTTGTCCCAAGCTGCCACCAAGTACCTAGGAAGAGCAACATTTAGAGTTACATCATCACGGTCCAGTGAGGATCTTTGAAAGTATGTGCGACTATAACGGGACAAAATCGAACAGCGGCCTACAAAACGTACAAAACTGTCTCCTCTTCTCCCAAGTTGCACAAAGAACACAGGTTCGTATTACCTTCGATCCTTGGCTTATATTTGACATTAGAACCTCACACCTAGCTTTAAAAATCATTTTCATGTGTGCAAAGTTCCTGCTGTCTGAGATGTAGGGGGCAGTCACACTTATATGTTGGTATAATAGGTAAAATTCTGTGGATTCCGCCTGAACCATCCTCTCTCTCTTAAATTTACCCTTGACGAGGTCCAGAAGAGCCTTGAAGTACCGCGGGAGCTCCGGTACCTCTCCAAAATTCAGAGTCATATTATGCTCTGCAACTATTTCTCTCCACCTTCCAGCCCATGCAATGGGATAGGCGACTATGGAAACATTCATATTAAACGGCTCGTAGAATATCAGACGAAACTGAAACAGACAATCGATGTAGCATGAAGTTGCAAGCTGCGAGCTTCCCCGATAAGTTCCCGAATGGCTGGCTCAAGAAAACCGATTGTCCACTTTCCATCCAAGCAAATTCATTGAATGAGACAATCAGTCATTGAGGTGGAGTTCCAAAATTTGAGTCTTGCCAGTATTAACCAACAATGAATTAAAGGAACACCATCCTACAATAGTTCAATGGAATTTTTATTCAAGATTTTGAGGCCAAAAAATAGCACGAATTTGGTCAAAATGAATGACGCAACTAAGTTACGCAGGGCTCATCGAAGTGCAATCCAGATGAGACTGTCAAGGTCGCCGATGATCTCCCGCACTGAAGCAGATCCTTCGCTTCACCGAGTCATATACTTTGGGACTGAGGACTGAAGCGAACCTTGAAATTCCGTTCCCATGGCCGGATACAGAACAGACCGAGTCCGCCCCTGCAAAGCTCCGGAATCCGTCGCCTCTGACAGGGTGACTTCGGACGGCCGGGTTTCTTTGCCCGCTGTCCTTCGACATTCCTCCCCGCTCTTCCCAACTAGTGAAAAAACCTTTCCTCACCAGTCTTTCTCTCCGAGAATCTTCTTAGAGGTGAATTTTTTTATATTCCCCCCCTACTCGAGAAATTTCATACTGGGAAAAAGGGAATTGTGAATCCGCTAATGGCCAAACCGTCACTCGGCCTCCCTTCTTCTTCTGATAATGATGCTCGAAAGAACTGCATAAGAGCTGGGATCATTTTTTCCTCTGAACTTGATGACCAACAAACCCGATACCAAAAATTTCCATGATCGTTTTGCTTCTCCAACCTTCTTATGAACCTGAATTTGGAATGTTTGACATGCTTTTTCCACGACATTTGAAAGGTCGCGCCATAACTGGAAGAAAAGAGAAAAAATCTTCAACTTAAATGCCATGCGATTGACACTCACGGTTTCATGCTCTTCTAATGCTCATGTTATAAAAACTGGATGCAAAAAAAAGTATGCCAAGTGGGTGTGGCACTTAGTCTTCCCTCACCCTCATTATTATTATATCGATTGTATAAAGTTTTGGGGTTCTCAAAATGTCAGTGCCTCACTAATTGTGAAGTATAGTAAGAAAATGATCGATCAAAGAGCTTTGGAATCCTTAAAAGAAAGAATTTCTTCTGTCCCTCATGTTATCTTCTTTGCCTGATGTATTTGTATTGTATTGTTCAGTAGTCCAATAATAGTCCGACTTTCCGAAGAACATCTAACATGAAGGTCGTACCTGCCAATGTTTCTTTTGCAAGACAGTTGTGATCGTCATCTACACTCTGTGTATCTCACTTCTCTCGTTTACCACTTCTGATTCCTTCTCTGGAGAAGGAACCAGAATAAACCATTTTTCCAGTTCCTCGTGCTTTTCGCTTTCGCAACCATTCAGTCGACACAGTTACTCAAGTATATATGTCTTCTGCTCACGTCCATTTGTGGATGAACAGTGAATTTCTGCACTACTCGTTCATCGTTCCTCAATTGTTCATAGTGCTGACGGCTCAACTTCTTCTCTGGAGAGGTCATTGCGGCAGTTTGGATGCCACATTATGGTCAGAATCACTAACTGGCAGGTTCTTCAACTCGCATACATTCAAAAAGAACACTTCAGCCAGAACTTTTTAACGTAGTTAAAAACTAGGCTATGCAAGTCATCATATATACTTGTTTTTAGCCGTTCAGTTCTTTTGATAGGACCCCAACTTCAAGTATTAAATTGTTCCACTCCAAATGTAGCAAAGCAAAATAGTCAACGTAAATGCCGAGCAATAGACGCTCATTTTTCCATCACTAGGCGTAAGTTATTCAGTTTTGAATGCATTCAAACCTTGCTCATTGTGATGATACAGCAGTGAACATTCATTTATGATGAACGTGGATGCAAGGGAGAGCTAGTGGGTTAATAAGCTTATCTGATGGGATTGAATGCTCGGAACAATAGTCTCTTTGTTCATCGACCTTTCAATTAACACGGCAGTATTCATCGTGGAGTCTGTCTGAACGTTTGAGATGCTTCTGTGGTCGCACAGCATTTTTGGGCCATCCTATGACTATAGTTTTGGTAATGTTCTTGAAACACAAAATAAAACCTGCAAATATATTTTTTTCAAATTTGAATACGCGTATTCCCTCTTTTTATAGAGTGGAGCTCACTTGGTGGGATATTAACGGTAAAAAAGGACTGAGCTCTGTAAGATATCTAGCTCCAGGATTCCATGGAACTAACCATTTCCTACTCATCTTGTCAGAAAGGTCAATTGTTGATTCAACCAATCTGGGGGCTCAATTATTTTGTGATTTCATGGTTAGTCACAGAAAAAACAGAAGAAAATTACGTTTTCCTGATTACCCAGCTGAATTGACTCCCTTCCAAACACTTCATTGTTCCCCCGAGAAGCTGAAGATTCATCGCTGAAGGATGAAGAGGGGAGAGATTGGTTTCAGTTACCAATCCTAAACTTATCTGACGGAGTACAACATTGTGCATTTTCTTAGGTCATAGGTTGAACAAGATATCAAAAAGTCTCATACGAGAGTTGTATTTATCGGTTACGATCTGATGACTCCTGTCCGTCACTTCCAGAGGTATCCAGAATGTTTGGGCAAATAGATTAGCAAGATTATTGAAATGAGGGAGACCAGGTGACCTACTGACCACCGACCACTGCTCGGTGGTCTTATCACCGGTTGGTTCCATCATCAGCCCAGAGGAGTCTCCCAAGTTCAGTTGCCCTCAAGCTCGCATCTTTTCTCCATTTCTGCCACGTCCAATACGGCATTTTACCTCCATGAGGTGTTCTCCCAATAAATATCATCATAACACATCATCATCAGTCATCATCCATCACCATACATCACCTTCAGGTAGGTTCGATCATTTCATTTCCTTTCATCAATCTTTGGTTCTCTCAATATAGCGTCATCAAGTACAATAGTTGCATCGTCTTTCTTTCATTCCTTCTCAACCATAGTAAATTACAATTATTGTAATATTATAGTCTATACTATAGAATAATATCTATTCTATACTATACTATACTTATAGTCTATACTGTACTATTACAGTCCAAACCTGCAATACAGTTTTTCTAATGAGATTAACATTTGGTGTTTCTTTCGAGTGCCACACTTTTCTCATCACAGAGCCCCTAGAGCAATTTCAGTTCTCTATGTTGAAACATCCATCGTTCACACCTGATTTGACTCTCTCCCCATCACTTTCAGCGAGATTCTCAAGAGAATTTTCCAGCCCATCAATGTTTGATCAATAACATTTTTTGCACTAATCCTCGATAATAACCATAACGCACTAAAAATTGCAGTATCTTACAACTCTGTTCCTAAAACATGGGTAATGCCGGTCGTATTTAGTTGTCTTGTCAATCATTACGTCAAAACAGACCCACAAATTTGTGTTCTATATCGACAGACACCTCCACTAAGAATCTGTTATTCTTGTTGTCTGCCCGAGATCGCCTTATTTAGACTTCAAGCTTGTTGGGACTGGAAAGGATAAAGTAAACTATCCCTCCGTCCCTTCACTTTACTATAATCTTCCTCGAACCTTCTTCTCCACGCTTTATGAGACAACGCTAATCAAAAATCTGCGGTGAGTCTCTCGCCATGATTGACTCGACTCGACCAGAAATCGGTCTAGGCCGTATTCTTCATAAACAATAAAAGATTTATATGAAACTGTTTTTAGTAAAAATATGAATTAACTTGAACAAGGTGTGGTAGCGAGAGAACGCTATTTTAGATGGAGCCTATGAGCAGATTTCTCTCAAATTCAGTGGGTAGTTGTGGTTTGGTTCTAAGATACCTTTTCTAATGAATTTAATAACCATCAGAAAAAGTAGGTACCTCAATATGAAGAGCGTTGCAAACATAATGTTCCTGTAAAACCAGTTTTTTCATTATAGATGGATCAAATTTGGAAGTATTTGGAGGCGGATCACTTAAAAATTAAACTTTGATCCTTAAAATGTATTATTATGCATAGATGTTATAAAAAATCCTACGTCTCCTGCACGGTTTTATGATCAAATTTTCAAAAAAAATGATAAATTGAAATAAAGTTGTGTGATATGAAAACTTTTTAGTTTGAACAGACATTATAGTAAATTTTGCACTGATTTCATAGTATGAAATTATTTGGTTCAATGTTTCGACCATAACACATACAAATTACTCCCCTTGGAGTGTGTTAGAAAATCACATTTTTTCTAATACAGCATAATATTTAACTATTGACATTTTATGTTGGTACGTAAGTATAATATACCAATAATTTCATGTTATGAAATTTTTATCGTGAATAACTATTTATATACTACTCGAATAATATTCGCTCTAAAATATTTGCTATAAATTGAACTTTCTTTTCAAATACTTGTTGTAAAATGGTAAATAGTCGATGTAAATCATGGAAACGAATCCTCGATGTACGTGTGTATGTTAAGTAACATGCGAGGCACCTACTGCATTCAATTGATATCTGTATAACATGGGGTGTAGTAGTTGACGTCATCCTTCAGCTTGGTCACACTCGTACAAGCCTTTGTTGAGGTCGTACAATGAAATTGAGTGGTCACAATTCTTCTACTCACCTTCTCGTGCCGATCTGATTTCCATAGCCCCCTAATATCGAACGTTTTATGGCTTGTGGGACCTGAAGAGCTTGCTCAGTTACGAGTCTTTTTCTTCCTCGTCAATAGGTTGGTACGTGTCTCAAAATAGCCATCCGAACACGAAACTCAATCCTTTCACGCCCGGGTGACCGCTGCTTGAAGATTCCCATTTCAGATAAATCCACAATAAACATTAAATCGACAGCTAAGACCCCCGAGGCCTTCCCTCACTTCAGAACTGAGGTACGCACGACCAGGAGGTAAGGAAGCCTCGAATTTTACTACCTTCGGGAGTAAAATACCGCCATTAAAGGGACGTAAAACGGGCGTTATCAGTTTCCAAAGGAGAATCAGAGGCCCAGGGTTCTGCGGGGGCCATCTCTCCTTATATATAGACGATCCAGATGCTGAGCTCAAACCCATTGTAAACGTGAAACTGTGGTCTTCGTCAAGGTGCCTCCGTAACCGTCACTTTGAATGGTCCCTGCCTGTATACAATCAACACGGATTTTGTTCTATCTTTGGAGTTGAAGAACCTAGTTTAGGTCGTTTGAACTCTTTCTTACTAGCGAGTTTTTTTTTCACCCTTGTCTCGCTCTCTCACCAAGGACGTTGTGGTTTTCCTCATTTTTGATGAATGTGCATTCTTCAGTTCTTACCCTGAGAATGTGAAGAACCAACTACGAAAACCCCTTACGTGCTTTCAAATCATTGTAACTAGTTGAATAAGTTCGCATTTTACTTTCTTACTTCCTTCTTTATACTCAAAAAGTCAAATTGTGAGAGACCTTGAAAATCAAAAATTTTATTCGCATTTTACAGCCTTCTAGGTCATTATAGTTCAGTGTCTGTCTCCTCATGACAAACCCCTTTTTCGGGTCAAAACCATTCGAAAATAATGTAAGATTTCTATGAAAGGTTTTTATGAAATGTCGGCACTTTATCTGAACTAAAGGAAGCCTGTGCGCAGAAACGAATAAGGAATCCTTGAAACTCCGATTTTTATTTCATGTTTTTGACCCAAATCGTTGACATTTGGAGGGGAAACACGATATTTATAGGAAATCTTCACATTAGCGATGAAATTTTCCTATAAATGTCTTTCATTTGAACTAGTAGAAGAACAAGGAGCTCAAGAAAAAAGCAGAAAACATGGGAGGGGGGGAGGTCCAAGGGTTTAGTTGTTTATGAATGTATAAAAAAACAAGAATTTGAAATTGGCTCGTTGTTGCTCTTTTTTTCTTGAAAAATCGTAAAATTCAATCAAGAGAAATTTCTAAACGGAAACGAAATTAGTAAATTACTATCAATTTTGGTTTATTATTTTCAATAATAAGCCTTTGGAATCGAGCAAGAAAAAAAAATTTTTAACCCCCCCTCAAAATTTGATGTTTTACGTTTCAAGGTACGTAGAATACGAAAATCGAATAAAAAAATTTCCGTCCGTCCGCCGTACGCCGTACGCCGTACGCGGCACTTTTCTTAGCAACACTGGACCGATTTGGTTCAAATTTGGTATATGGGCTCCATTTGGGGTCTAGTTGTGCCGCGAAGCTTTTGGTTGATGTAGGTCACTTCTAAGGGGTGAAAATTAAGGGTTGAAATTTTCAAGAGTGCCCTAGCTCGAAAACTCTCGAAATAAAGGTATCGTTTTTTCACCAATTTTAAATAGTACAGAATTTTAAAAAATTTTTGAGACCACCCGGAGCTCTGTAGGACAAACCGTTCGGTCCCCACGAGTATTTGAAGGTTTTCCTTCGATAAAACAGAATCATGAGTGTGAGTCGCAAAAGAGGTCTAATCTCCATTCAAATTTTATCGGACTAAAATGCGATCGCTGTTCATTTCTTCGATTTGTATACAGTTTTGCCTTCTGCGTAACCAGTAATCAAATTTCCATATAAAGCTTTCTATTTTTCCAATCGAGTGTGAAGCGTTTAGTTCTTCTAATAAACTTGATTGTGAAGGTGTGAAGCCAGTATGGTGTGGTAGGTAGTACCTAGCTGGTAGGTAAAAAAAGTTGGTAGGTAAAAAAAATGTTGGTGGGTAAAAAACGCTGCAAATCATTGCTCAAAGGCTTCTTCACTCTTCAGATCACTGATCAGCTGAGTGAGCTCCGAAGCCATTTTCAATCCTATTGAATGGAAGTGCTCTTCCAGGCGTCTCCAGCATTCGAGAAGATCTTCTTCACTCTTCAGATCACTGATCAGCTGAGTGAGCTCCGAAGCCATTTTCAATCCTATTGAATGGAAGTGCTCTTCCAGGCGTCTCCAGCATTCGAGGAGATCTTCTTCACTCTTCAGATCACTGATCAGCTGAGTGAGCTCCGAAGCCATTTTCAATCCTATCGAATGGAAGTGCTCTTCCAGGCGTCTCCAGCATTTGTAGAGATCTTCTTCACTCTTCAGATCACTGATCAGCTGAGTGAGCTCCGAAGCCATTTTCAATCCTATTGAACGCAGGAAGCTGAAATTTGAGAGGGAAGGTCAAGGGAGAATACAGATGGTGGTAGGTGCTATTGATGAGAACCAGTGATCTATGCAGAAGGGTGATCTATGCAGAAAATAATAAACCTTTGAGCAATGATTTGCAGCGTTTTTCCCTTAGAGGGAAATCAATGGATCATGGATATGTCCATATGTACCTACCTGTTAACAAGTATACTACCTGTTAAGGTCTCCTAAGTATAGAAAACATGTAGATCGTACCAACAAAGAACACTACGTCATCTGATGGGAAGTGGCCTTCTCTAAGTCTCTCTAAGTTGTGATATACCTTTGTACATTTCGGATTGTTCTGTCTGCTAATTTTCCTGAAAACTGGTGTTTAAATTCGTGTCTTCGTTGAATTCCATAAAATGTAACCTTCAATAATCATGGTGGCGTCTCCACCAGCAAATTTCGTACTGACGCTTGGTAGGTATGTTTACAGAGAAAAACGTACTTTGAGCCCTGAAGAAGGTAATAAATTTACCGAAAGCTCGGCAAAGAAGGGGGTTTAATTCCCAAACAGTTGACGTAGTCTCCTAAATATCGAACTTACTTTCGCTTCTTGCGTTTCACAGTTTTCTGAACAAATTTTCGTGTCAGTAACCAATTTCTCAAGTCAAAATTATAATAAAAAATATCCATACGATTTTCAGTAAGCTTTCAATTACTGTGCAGATTAGCCTCAACACGGTTGAGTATCAGTCAGTCCACCTCAGTAGGCGACATGCAAACATTCAGAAGTGTGTACCTCTCGTCAGCTAAATTTAGAAACTCGGTATTCGAAGGTACCCGTTAACCTGAGGAGAAATGTCCTGAGATGCCTGCCACGAGGTATCATAGTTCGTTAACATTTCTTCAGTTTCAAAACAATCTTGTGCAAAGTGAAAAGGCCAAACGTTCTTGCAAAGTCATCGTCCTTCTGAGAGGCAAGGAAGAGCGACCTTTCAAAGCCCAGCTCCGGTAGCCCCAACGACGTGAGGCATGAATGTCCCAATATGAGTAGTAAAACATGTTTGATGGCATATTTGATCTATTTTTGGTGTGGAATGTCATCATTGGTACGTACCGGCTAAAATTAGTTATACCTATGGGGTGTCAGAATCGTTCATGAAACATCCGTTGTTCATTATGTATTTCAAGTTTTTCGTGTTACAGAACCGTATTTTGCCTGGGCTCGGGAAGTTTGAAACGGGTTCGGGCCATTCGTAAGATAATACTTGGTCCTCTCCTTCTCAAAACTACATTTTTTTGGGTTTCTCAAATTTATAGTAAATATTTTCTCTCCTTTGTTAAGGTTGTGCAAATAAACTAGTAGTTCAGTCCAGCTCGTAAAGTATTGTAGCTTTTTCCAATCTCCATGGATTGTGTAACTCAGTGGTCTATTGGTACAAGTTGTATCAGCTGTTTCAAACAGAATAACATGGACATTATATGTACTCCGTCTACCAAGTGGGTGTGGCACATAGCTTCTTACACCCGATTGTATCTTATTGTATAGATGATTCAATGCATAGTAGTTAATCTCAAAACATCAATCTCTTGGTACCTTGCAATAACCTCATAGAGAACCATCTGCACCCCAATCCGCATAAACCTTGAAAATTTCGTAGTAATCGAATGAGAAATGTAGAAGTTATGGCTTTTTCAAGGAATTAACGTTTGCGCATGCGCAGTAAGTACTATCAGTCAGGGGCAATTATTTCACAGGGGACCATCTACATACCAATTAGAACAATCCTCCGAAATTTCATCTGATTCGGATGAAAAATGTAGGTGTTATAGCTACTACAAGGACATTACGTTTGCGCATGCGGTGGGCCCGCTCCTATATCTTCTTTATACGAATGATGTACCAAGCAACGAGGACACAATCATTGCGACATTTGAGGACGATACTGCCCTACTATCGGTAGGTGAATCCCTCGAAGAAGCCACTTCAAAATTACAGCGAACCGTCAACGATATCAGTGAATGGACCAAAAAAATGGCGTCTCAATCTGAATGAACAAAAATCTACCCAGATAACTAGTTGCCAATCATGGCTGAACGGACAAGCGATACCCATAGCTATACTGCTAAATACTTGGGGGATGACACTTGACACAAAACTGAAATGGACAGAGCACGTTAAAAGAAAATCGAAGAACTGAAGATAAAGTTTAGAAAACTGTATTGGTTACTCGGTAGGCACTCCGAGCTTTCCGTTCACAACAAACTGCTGACATAGAAGCAAATCCTGAAACCTGTGTGGACATATGGCATCCAGCTTTGGGGCTGCACGAAAAAATCTAACATCGAGGTTATACAAACTTTCCAAAATAAGGTATTAAGGAGCATTGTAAATGCCCCCTGGTATGTGCGCAACGACGACCTCCATCGTGATCTTAAAATGGAAACCGTCAGCGAAGCGATCAAGCAACATGCTATTAAACACGAACATCGGCTTCATGGTCATACAAACCCCGAAGTTCTCCGTCTCCTAGACAATACAAATGCTGTCCGGCGACTGGATAGAAAAAAAACCCTATGAACTTGTGACATGACATAGTGTAGTGCGTGGGGTGTTCTCTTCTAGAGCACAGCCATTGGGCTGCTAACTCTAAAAAGTGTAAATATTGTATGCATAGAAATTAGCTTGATGGGCACAAATGCTCAGTTGTTATGATATTGATATTTTAATAAAATACATCGATTTGAAAAAAAAAGGAAATTAATATCCTCATTATCAGTCACATTTCATTCTAAAAATCGTCTGTATATTTTAGTAATGAAAAAACAATACCTTTATACTATTAGGTTAGAGCTAGGGCGTTTTGAAACACCCAACCCAAACTTTTCATTTCTTGGAAGAGACTCATAATACTTTTTAGGACCACACTATTTCAAGGGGGGTTAATTCACTAAAATGCAATGAATTTTATAGGAAGGATTTGAGGAAATTCATGTTAGTAGCAACACAAGCTTAAATACCATCAGGGATGGAGTTCAAAAAACCCTATCGAATAGGTATTCGTATCATTAAGACGCGACATGAGGAACCTCAATTCTTATTTAGAATTAAGTACCTACAACATTCATCATAGGGGGAGTTTACGGGTTTGTTTTATGGTGTCATAAGATTACTCTGCCAGACTAAAAGAAAACTTTAAAACAGCAGGTGAATCATCGGATGATAAAAAAACCTCCCTCTCATCTTTTTCAATATATCATAACGTCTCGAGAGATTTGTGGGGTGACGACAGAGAGCGAATGGGATTACGGTCAATAAAACAGTGAAACACCGAGGCCTGACAATGATTCCCGGGTTTCTCCAACAACGCAGATCCCCATTTCAAAAGTGAATATAACTTTTTGTGTGGGACAGGAGACCTAATCCCTTGAAAGCCCACCCGCCTGGCGAGACCTCGCATTCATACGACCAGTCATGAGAGGCCGAAGGGGTAGGAAAAAGGTAGAAACTGGAAGTGGATTTGACTCGACAAACCCCCTTGTTTCCATCATAAATTTCAAAACCAGAGGCCTCTAAATCAGTTTGCGGCGGCGTCTCTGCGGATGATTTCCACAGGAATGCCTAGTTGGTTCGAGGGGATATGCCGGAGGTAAATATTTAATATTGGGAGGGTTTCGGTGGGCAGACAGGAAAGCCGTTTATCGGCATTAGGTATTTATTAGGTCCAATTCAACCTGAAATGCGGTGGAGGATCCAGTCATATCGGAGATACGGAAACATCCACAGTTCGAAGCACAGGAATGTTGGTTATTCCAAGGGGGGCTCGTGAGTATCGAGAACGGATAGACTCCCGACTCTCAGGAACTGCGCTCCGCCTAAATATTTCTGTATCAACCTTGAAATAATTGCAAAAAAATGAGATTCTTCAGTAAGAATTTACAGCACTACTCAGACACGGGATTTGGGTCAACAGTTAAAGCTGAGCAATTAGCCTGATTCTCATGAAGATTAGATCTCAATATCGTCTCAATGAGAATAGATCAATTAAATAGAAACCAAGTGAAGGGGCGCAAAGTGGGCAAATATGAAGCGAAAGTGAGGTTAATCACTATTGCTGCAACCACATTATGCCGACTTCGTTCTAGAAGATGCTAATGGGCTCTACGATCGAACTATATCAGATTTACTTTCCGCGATGGCCTCGTAATCACTCTCTCTTTCGTTCGAACCACAAACCTTATTCGCACTGTTCTGCCCATCTTCGGTCATTAGAAATGAATTCAACAGCCCCATGTGGGTCACATTTTGTTATGAGAAAAGGACAATCATGTAAAATTACTGATCTCACTGAAACGCCATTTCAAGTCCAAATGGTGGCCATTAGGATTAGACAAGTTCCCCTATCAGGGGAGAAACTGGTATAAAGCACTTTCCAGCGCTTTGGGTCATTTTGGTTTATAATGGCCAATAATGAACCTCTGGAAACGATCAAGAACCCTTTTCCCCTCGAAAGACCTACTTGTTGCATGTACCTACGTTAGGGAAGTATATTCTCACCTTCGCCTCCTCATTCAACCATACCTTAATGATAAATTTTTCACAAACTATTTTACATTATCCGGGACCCAACCTCGGTGTTACTTCGAGCCCTATAGGTACCTATCTACTATTTTAAGCCATTCAGAAAAATATTGATCATAGGAACTTTCTTTCCACATGTTACGGCTCCAGGTACAAACAACAAACAAGAACTGATGATGTTCTCGTTGTCGAAAACACCCACTTATTACTCGTCACGATTAACCCTTAATATCCTGAGGTATCTTTCAGGAAGTCCGATTTTTACCTGCTATAGTTTCTGCACTATTAAAACAAAACGGATAGCCGTTGAGGTGATATCGATTGAGTAAGAAAATGTTATAATAAAAACTAAATAATTCTCGATATGACAGACTTTATTAGGGCCTTCAAGGTACCTTCTACCCTCATTTCTTATCTTGTAGGCTATTAGTAGAATTTTCTCGTCAGAGATGACGCCACTGTCTAAGCAGCATAGATTCCTCATTGAAGTGAACCTTCTCCACCTCATTTCTTGGTTCTGTACTTTATGAGAATTAAACTGACATCCCACCAAAGATTTTTTCCAAGTTTCTTCTTCTACTCTAACAAAACTGGGCTTATAGACAGATTCTGCTGACGCAGTTAAGACTAGTGTGACCCTTGGAAAGATCATTCTTAAGCTGACAGACTGTAATAGGGCCTTCGAGGTACTGTTCAAATATTCTATACATTTTTCAAAATATATCTAAATTTAATTGAAATATCCGCAAAAACAATTTTTGTTACAAGTGGGAGATTAAGGGTTAATTTGGAGTGGTAATTCGATGGGTAAGCGAAATATGATGGTCCTCAGGATCAAATTGATAAAGTTTTCCGAATTAAAACAAACAAAAACCTATGTGAATGTATCAAGAGGATTTCCTCAGGACTTGTGCTCGGAGAAGCTATTTGGAACTCGGTGTTTTCAAACCTTATGAGGCTGTTATTCAACAGGTACTGGGAGGCTGAGGCACATGTTGACGATTTGTTAGTTGTTCTGTCGGGAGTTTCCAGGACAAGTTTGAAGGCTAAGGCTGAAGAATGCGCAGAAATGCTGCACCAGTGGTGTATTAGAGCAGTTGAAGCTGGCTGCTGGAAAATACAAGCTGTGATATTCAGGGGAACTGGTGACTCACGTCATCATAAAAGATTCAAGGCCGAAGAGCTAAATTGAGGCTTGCAGCAGACCAAACAATTTTGATTGCTAAGGCTTGATACCCAAGGTGACAAAGTTTGATTTGAATGTTGGGATCATCATTTAAGGAGGGACTGCGATATTCTTCTCCAAATAGTGCTATGTTGTTTCTTCGTCAGCACCAACATTGTGGCCAGGGGCTTGGCGTCCATAAGGCCACTTTGGGTCTAGCCCCGGCAAATTTCTCTCACTGTAACCTAGATTTTTTACCCCAAAGTTGGAAAAACTCCCTTCAAAAATGTTTCTCCACAAAGTAGAAAAAAATCCCTAGCAGAAAGTTTTTTCCTCAAAACTCACTCATGATCCATGGAAGCATGGAGCTTTTACAAGTAAAAAATAATTCTACACTGACATGCAGTTATTATGTCAAATTTCCATGGTAAAACCCGAGGCCATGGAGCTAGCTTCCATGCCTACTACTAGATCCATGCCCAAGGCTGTCTCCATGGCCTGCTACGAGAGAGAAGATGTAAGATGGAATCGATAGGTATCCAACAATCGATTTGTATCAAACAATCGATTCTCCACTCCACTCCCGAATTCCCATCTGGGGCTAGACCCTACTAGACCCCGGCGTCGTCATGCCAACGTGTTTGTTTATTTTTAGTTTTTCCTCGTCCGCACATGCGCAGTAGTGTTATTTTAGTTATCCCCTCCCTTTCTCGGCCCCTGCCCTGGAAGACAAAATCGATTTTTTATTCTTTCTGGTGATGACTTGTTTTGATTCAACTAGATGGATGGATACTCTGTTCAGGTTGCCATGAAAGTTCATTGTATAACAATGGACTCATCATAAGATGTAAACGCATGGAGTACTTCTGATGTCAGTTATAGATGGGTTAAAAATTGAATGGATACTCCCCACTTTTACAGATTTTCACAGTATGTTGCCCAGACTGCACGATTAGGTGTTTTTGTGTGTTTACCGACAAGAGATAAAGTTTATCTGATAAACAGGAGGGTGGTTACATCTTGACATGATACAATTTTGCTGATTGACAGCAAAATTATGATTTTTGGAGTGTTATCATTGTTGTGGATGGCGTTTGCTACACAGAGATTTTGTCACATAGGCATGAAAGTAAGTTAAAACTATTGTAAGTTGAAACGAAGTTTTAAAATATTGTTGAAGTTGTTATCTTTAGGGGGTTTTCTCCCCAAAATGACTAGTCTCTCTGGAGCTCTTTACCTACTGTGTTTCCCTAAAGTGTCTTGAAACAATGACAGTTTACGTTTACTGGTCCTCTTATCATTTTCGGTTTTCCATTCCATTTTCCCTGCATTTCAAGTCGTCTTGGTGTTTGTTGTAATACGATCTGATGGAGTTGACCACTGATTAGAGTTACCTACCTACTTATCGTATTTTTTCGTTTTCTGTTCAACATTTCGGTATGGGGAAAATTTCCCTGCCTATTGTATTTAATACAATAGGCAGCCTGGTGCTCTTCATTCCACAACTTTTCATATATAAATGCTACGTAGGCGTTGCAAAAGACAATTAAAGTCATCAAAGGGAATATGACCCTCGAAAAGCCTTATAGACATTTCGACTAATATGTAGAATTTGTTGAGACACTTTTTTTTTATGATCTCGTCTTTATGATTAAGAATTATGTGCTTTTCGTTAAAAAAATTGAATGTTTAATGTTTTAGTAACAAATTAACATTTTTATCTTTTCGAGTCCCAGAAATGATTTTTTTTTTTTTTCATCATTAAATGGAATGAAGTGAGATGTGATGTTTCACACCACTGGTTCCTCTGTTTGTCGCAAAAGTATGTAGGTATGTGTGATCCTAGGGTCAAGTTCATGTATTTTCTGGTATGGTGCCCCACCACTTTCAGAGGTCACC